>JBAMCJ010005247.1:0-330633 GCA_037075205.1 Drosophila prostipennis | reverse complement strand
AATTTATTAGATGCCCTTCTTTAGAATTACATTTTAGATTCCATCATTATTTAAATCAAATAAAAGCTAGTAAGCCACTTAAGTAATTTGTTCACCTCTAACAAACTCCATTTCATGCGGTGGACAGACTTCTTTACAAAATATATGGTGAAAAATGTGTGCATCTAGAGCCGTCTCTTCCCTAATTTTTGAGACAAATACCACATTTGTACGTTGAGATCTCGGAAACTATAAAAGCTACAAGATTGGTATTAAGCATGCAGATTCTAGGGGTTCCTGCTACTGCATCTCCCTCGCACTCCATTTAGCATAGTAACGGGAATCTTATAGTCTAGGTGTTCGACCATAGCGTTCTCTTTTGAATTTTCTGGGTAGGGATCCTGATCAAGAATATACCAACATACTTTATTCGTTCGGAAAAGCATTTTTCTACCTGTTACATACTTTCCAACGAACACAGTATACCCTTTTACTCAACGAGTAATGGGTACAAAAAAAAAGTACATAAGTCAGAGCCAATAACAGTACATTTTTTTTAAATTTTATTTTTATTCTAAAGAGTTCAGAAGAAATTAGAGGCATATACATATTTTAGAGTAAATTAAAGCTAATCTATAGCTAGGAGAATCACATACCTTTTCTTGGCAAAGAGTTGTTTTCTTAAAATAAATTTGGTGCACTTAAAATGTATTATTTATGATTATGCTTGTTAAGGCTATTAAACGGGAATCTGCCCTAAAAAAGGCAGAGACACCCATATGCAATAACAGGCTATATCTATCTAACCCATTTTCCCCCTTTGCTTCATCAGGAACTTCTTGAGCTTGCGTTCCTGGGACGCCACTTTATCGGCCAATTCACTCAGCCTCAGATTCTCGGCCACCAGTTCGTCCTCGATTGTCTTTTCCTCCTCCTCGCATCTTTTCTTCTTTCGGCGTGACATGCGGCTCGCTTCGTTGTTTTTGATCCTGTCCTCGTAAGCCTTCCTTTGCTCGTCGTTCATGCGCAACATGAGTTCGGGATTGGGTCCGTCGGCATGATCCTTGGCAGGACGGCCGCGTTTCTTTCCGCCGGCTGTCGAGGCGTTACACTGGGATGTAGCAGTGAGGGAAGCACGGAATTCTGTCTGGCTGTTAGGCTTCCCACAGCTGGAACTTGCTGAGTCGGTTGTGGTCTCATATTCGGCATTGGGGACTTCGTTTAGGATATCTGCTTTTTCCGTTTCCGTGAAGGAGGTGTTGCTGGAGCTATTACAAGTGTCGGCGTCCTCAAACTGCAAGTTTATGGAACGAAAGAACTTAAATAATAGCTAGTAGAGAACCCAGTCGAAAAGTTCAACTGCATTAGGGTACTAAACATACAAAAACATAAAATTTACTTTGTTTCTAACAATAACTAACCTGCAGTGCTATTTCCCCAAGGCTGAGATCGACGTCACTGGATCCGACGGAAATCAGTGGCTCCTTGGTGGTGCTGAATGTTGTTGGAGCTGAGATTTCGGGGATGTCACTGACATCCTCTTCGATTTCTTTTTGGGTGGTGTCGCTACTGATGTAGGCTGCCCTAAACTGTAAAGAAAAGATGGAATAAAGTTAATATAATGCTGGCGATTTTGTTAACGTTATAAGCTGATTTTTCTATAAGGGATAACTACAATACAACAACAACAAAAAAGAGCTATTTAAGATATTGAGAGATCGGCCAAAAACATTTAATTAAGCAAAGTTTTTCCAAACACATACGAACCTTTTCGAAAGGCAGGAATTCTTTGATGATTTCAGGAGTACTCGGACTGTGAGTCGGGTATCCCGCAGCTCGATTGATCGTGGATACAATAGGATATTGGATAACCATAACATCGTCGCTGTCACTACTACTACTGTCGCAGAAGATGGGCTCGTCCGCCGTTAAGGTGGTAACTTTCCCAACAGATACTGCTTGGGTGGAGCTTGTTCTCGTGTGGACAGCCTTGGGCTATAAATAGAATGGAAGAATTTTTGATATCGGTAATGATTAGGTGGAAATGCCATTTCCTAATGATCAATAACTCTTGTGAAAATTTTCTAGTTTAATCCGCCTAAGATTCTATTATTTATTGAAGTGGTACAAGAACTTACTCTATGGGTAATCTGAAAGGGTTCTGGGCAGGCTGCGACGAAATCATTATTAGTGCTATTCCATTTGTCTTCCGTCAGAACGAAGGGATATGAATATCTCTTGCCCTGGCGCTCAGTTTCGTATATATCACAGTCAAGAATATCCTTCCCGCTGTCATCTTCAGCAAGGTCAATAATATCCGTATCAATAAACATATCGGTTCTATTGTCGCTGTTGAACGTGTAAGACGTTGATTCTATATCTTCCAGGTATACTGTGGCAAAGAAAAAGGAGTCCGCGTAAGTCGGAAAAACATCGTTTTCCAATAATAATAATAAAATAATAACATCGTTGTGCAATAACAAAAATATCTTGAAATCAAAATCGTTTTCTGAATTTTTTACAGATATAGAAATTTAGTTTCTCTTAAAACAAACGGATAAAATATCAGCTAAATTGAATGCATTCGACTGGGGATGTTTTAATGGTGAAATCAAGAGCGTGTGACTATAGCTACCTCGCTCGCTCCATGTTTGTTGTGAAATTGGCCAAAACAAAATTAAATGTAGCTATCGAATCGAAAAGATTGCGCAAAATGATAAATTTATCATTAAATCCGTTTTGACTTCCTAAAAACTTAAAGAAATGCATAAATTTGTATTACATAGATCTTAATTTGTGCTTTCTTTACCTACGAGTACAGATTAACAGAAGAGACACCTTGACCGATCAACTGACAGCAACCCAAACCATCGAACAACTACAAACGTGCGCGTTAAATTAGGGGGTGGTTTTCCTTTAGGTTTGTAATGATATTTCAGATATACGCAGGTAACAAAAACACTTCGATCGATTGAATACATACTGCAAGGAGCAGCTATCGACCTTGTCGGAGCTAGAGAAAGGGGAAAACTGCAAATACATCGATGGAACAATCGATAAAATCAACGTTTTTGAAAAATAACATAATTTGAAAAATGAAATTTTACAAATTGTTATACCTGTCACTCATAAAGTAAAACGGTATATTCAGGGAAGTCACAGAAATCTCCTCCAAGCAACTTTCTCTTCCTCTCGGGTGAAATCCTACGCAAAATTTGGCTTTCTAAAGTATGGTACACAGAATTTGTAAAGAATTCGGTTGCTTTTAACTGCGGTTCAATTATTGTCAAAAACAGAATTTTCCATTTTTAGGTCCTTTTTCTCAAAATTCAAAACAAATTAACTCCGAAACTCCTATAAAACGCAATAGATTCAAGGATTTCAAGATTTGTTTGTTTGGTTTAAGATACCCCTTACTCGGCTAAGTTTTTTCTATCTTCACTCCTAACCTACCTGTTACATAAATTCCAACGAGTTCAATATACCGTGTTACTTTACGAATAACAGGAATAACTATTTCACCATACAGAGTTTTTCTTAAGGCTCTTGAAAAAACAATAGGGAAACGGGTTGTTCTCGTGGTTGCGTTCCTATAAGGTCCTGAAGATCTGAATTTTTAATAAATACTTTTGAGCAGTGGGTAGACTTAAAAGGCATACACAAATGAACGCTTTCACGGACTCTCTCTGCGTTGATTTTTTGATAAAAATGGTTATACAAAGCTGATGTTTTTGTAACTCATTCGTGCTTTGATGGTTCAAAGGACATGCCTATGGAAAAATCACAGCACATTTTATACAAAATCACTAGAGATTAAGCGCTTGCAGGGAACTACAGGGTTAAAGTAACAGGGCAGTGGGAACACTTGAACGCCCGTTCTACTTTGTGCCTACGCAAGTTACCCTACCTCCATCTTCAAATTGCTGACGGACTGATCGGTGTCTCGGTCAGAAATAGGACAGTATTCTTCCTCAAAATCGTCTTCTTCAACGGGCTCCATGTGGGTGCGCCTTTTAATGCAAAACTTTGACCATTCCTTCCTTGATTAGTCTAACGTACAGATATGGATGAGCCTTTCTTACTGTTTGATAGCACACTTTCGCAGTCTGACACTTTGCTGACTTCTTTCTTCAGTAATTCCTCCTCCAAGTGAGCCGTTGGCGGATCTTGCTGGCAGGAGGAAGTGCTAAAGTTTTCCGGAGATCGATCCTCCATTTAAAATTTACACCTGGTGTACTGAGAAATTGTAAAGGCAATGGAAACTTCATGCGTCCTCTCAAATTGGGTTTCAAAACTTTCCGGGCAAATGCAGCATATTAAAGAATGTATTGCTTTAAAATTAAATAAACAAGGTGATCGATCTACACCATGCATCAATGTTATTTTCTTACGGCCGTACAATTATTTATGTCAAAATATTCTTTGTTTTGTTTACGTTGCATTAGAGATGTAAAGATACTATCGGTAACTTGGCTGTGGTAATAGCCCGTTCAGACAGACGATGATTCTGCAACAGCGACAATAAATAAATAAGAAGAAACCCCACACTACTCGTATTTAATGAGATTTTACATTTTGTACAATCACGGCCAAATTTTGTATTTAGGGACTACATTTTAGGAAAATTGCATTAAAAACGACATATTCAGGGGGTCAGAAAGCGTCAAGGGTTTTGTGGGCGGTTGGTTAGGAAACAAGCCAACAAAAACCGTCGCACAGTGGCGCCTTTGGACTTTTTTTTTGGTAATAAATCCTAACTTTTGAACCAGTGAAGATAATTGAATGATGTAAACGGCAAATGATAGATAATTATCTATCATTATAATTTATGCACCTTTCAAATTATTGCTTTTCCAATTTTTTCCGACAAAAAATTTTTTTTAAAAAGTTTTTTTTTTTTTAGTTTTTTTTTTTATGTTGTAATTTTAAAAATTATTAAAAAAAACAAAATTGGGGTTTAAAAAAAAAAAAAATTTTTTTTTTAAATGTTGTTTTGTTTAGTTTATTTTTTTGGTTTTAATTTTGAAAAACTGAACCGGTTGTTTTGAGCTGGCAAAAGTGGCTATTTTCGTTTCTGAATAACTTTTAAACGTGCTTTTTTACAGTAAACTGATATATACCAAAATTTAAGGAATCTCAATAGCCGTTTTTGAGAAAAATAAAAAAAGCTAAAAAAAAAGTTTAAAAAATTTTCTTTTGTGCATATATATTTAAATATTACATTTACACAAATTACATATAGGAGGCGCTTAAAGCATTTCAAAATACCTTTTAAACGAAATACAGCCCAAGTCTGTAGCTTCAGTAGTTTAGAAGTTACGGCCTTATGTATTTTAGCTATTTATAGCTGTTTTCCCGCTAAACTTGCGGGTTTTTCCAAAAGTGGTAAAACTAATGTTTCTTATATCGAGCTGTTGAACAATATATCAAATTTTCAGGACTTTTAAACCATTTTTTGGACAAATCTTTCACAAGGTTGCGCCATATGCAATTTCTGGGACCATGACTTGTTTACCTTTTTTGGCTATTAAAACCGCGGACGCAGCTACAACTTTCCTAATATCAAGAAGAAAGTCCAAATAACGTTTTAGGGAAGTATAAAAAAATAGTATTAAATAGTTTTTTTTATTTTCCATCAAATTTGAAAAATATGGAAAAATGGACGTTTCGCAAATAACGCATAACTAAGAGATGCGGCTGGCAAACTGCAATATGTTTTACTTTTTTTAATCTTAACTAACACACCAATCCGTGGAAAAAAGAAGCAAAGCGATTCGATACCTAGTTTTTAAGATAAAGTGCGAAAAATTACCTAAAAACGGTGTGTTTTTTTAAGTGAAAAATTGTTCAACTTTGACAACTTTTACAAAATTTTTTTGATTTGAAAAAGGGTTACATATTTGTAATAGTGGATCAATTACCTGTCGATTGGTATGGGTCGCAACTTTCTAGGACAAAGTCGAAAAAGTGATTTATGGCCAAGGCGCCACTGTGCGTCGGTGTCAAAGAAACTTTAGAGTGTTGCACAAATTTTGCTTTGAATTTAGGAAATATAGATCAGTATGAAGTCGGATAATATATATGTCGGAGAGGAAGTACTGTAGCATATCGATTACAATTTTTTGTCATCGATGACTTTTAGAATTGAGTATTTTAGAAATTCATGGCGTGGTTGGGTGGTGTTGGTAAATACTAGTCCTGGTAGAATGGAGACTCAGTTTTGCGAACTGGGGCTGTGTGTGGCTTCGTATGCGTTGCTAGATCTGGTCTCTTCCTTCTTTTTCTGGTTTCCGGCGTGAAAGGGTCACGCGTAAGTCTAAGAGTTCCGAGCTGTAAGATCTGAAAGACAACGATGAGCAACAAAGGCAACGAAGACTCGCTGCATCCGCCAGGACCGAGTATGGAAAATAAGAAATCGGACGATAACGCGACCAACAACGACGACTTGCACGGGGATGACTTCAATTCCCCGACATATACATATGTATATATATATTTTCTTGTATCTCTTACAATTTTTTTTATCGATATTTTTAGAATTAAGCTCTGTTTTAGAAATTCATGCAGCACTTGAGAATTGTTTGACATTTTTAAATTTAAAGTTATGTATTTTTTAAGAAACGTTTAAAACTAAAAAAAATTCTGTATGCCGGAATACACGCGGCTTAAGAAAATTAAAAAACTACAAAATTCTACCCCCATACAAAACGAATTTTTAGTTTGTTGATTTATTTTCTAAATTGATTTATTTTCTATTTTAATACCACTTAGAAATTAAATTAAATAAATCATATTAAGATTTGTTATGCTCTAGAAGAACAGCCAATCGAAGAAATCATAAAAATAAACCGATTAGAGATTCCTGTCCGGAATTGTCATTTTACGTTTAGCATTAGCCGCCTGTAGCAAAGCCTGTGGGGAGAATCGAAACTAAACCTCTTTTTTGGAAAATGTGTGAGTATCGAATGGCCAGTGGGCCGCTGACCACAGATCACTAACCCTTCCGCCGGCAGCGTCTCCGTGTGGCAAGTGCAACAACTGTCCCTGCGGCACCGCCGGGGGAGCCCCACCCCCTCAGCAGCCGCCCCACCGCCCGCCGCCCTCGTACGCCCACCAACAGCAGCAGCAGCAGCAGATGCCGGACAGCTGTCCGTATCCGGGGCCCCAGGGTCAGGGGGCGGGAGCAGGGGGCTGCCAGGGTCAGAACCAGAATCAGGGGGCAAGAGGCAGTGGTTGCCAGGGTCAGGGTCAAGGTCAAGGGGCAGGACCAGCGGCAGGTGGATGCCAGGTGAACTCGTACCAGCCGCCGGGTGACCCCGCAGCATGCAGTGTCTACCAGAACCGGGGGCCACCGACTGTGGAGTGCACTTGCACTCAGAACCGGAACCGAGCCAGCCCAACCCCCGTCCAGGCTGACCACATCACCTGCAGCCGGGGTCCGCGGGAGCAGCCCCAAGTCATGGAAACCCGCTGCACCTGCCGCGAGAAGCCGGCCCCGATGGAGTGCTACTGCGCCCCTCCCGTGGCTCCGCCCCCCAACCCACAGCAGCAGGCGATGCCCCAGCCCACCCACGCCAACGTGACCTGCGGCCAGAGCCTTCCCAGGGGTCCGCAGCCCTATCGCCACCACCACCAGAACGGCAACTCCTGCGGGCACTGCCGGTCGCAGAAGAAGCAGAAGAAGTGCCTCATCCAGTGAGGAGAACGGAAACGGATCCCAGCAGGCGCTACCGAGCAGGCTACACAGATTACAAGCACTGCCATGATGACAGTGCCCCCAAATTTTGGTTCAGCTAAATTTCCAGTATTCCTTTGCTTTCCGGCTCAATAAAGCCAATGTGACCGCCAATGGGCAAGTAGAAGGGGTTGTTCTTTGTAGGACTGCAGCCCCTAATCACTTTCTTCTGAACAGGGAACACTCCGAGCGCCAGTCAAGTGGGTCGAAGGCCATCGCAGGAGAGCGACGAGGAGAAGATCTTCCACGGTAGCCACAGGAATCCGGAGCGGAATCGCAGTCGTCACTGCTTCGTGAGACGCTCGCAAAGGCCTCCGAACAGAGTGGGTGTCCTGGATGCGGATACCCTGTGCTGTTGTCCTCCTCCTCCGACGAGCTGCTGTTGCCCCACTCCCACCATCACACCTCCTGCTGCTATTCCGGCCTCCAAGCCTCGACAGAGATGCTGCTGTTCCACGGCTCCTGTGAAGCAAAGGGTTTGCTGCACCGCCGGAAACAAGCCCCAGAGATGCTTCAACAACTGCCCTGGAAACGCAAATGGCGGACAGGGGGCGCGGAGGATTAGGGCTTGTCACCCGGATGCCTATCCCATGCCTGAGCTTCTGAAGACGAAGCCCATGTGCCTTCATCCCTTGGGCGCAAGATGCAACTGCGAGGATCGCAAGGTGGAGACTCGCAGGACAGCAGCTGTTGCTCCTGAAGAGCCAGTTCCTTTCGAGCCGGAGCCACAAGCAGAGATTTCTTACAGCGACTCCGTGAGGTCCTTACAGCCCGCTGCCCATGCGATAAACGAGGTCAGCCAAGACCCGCGTGATCCGTACTATCCCTATCCCCAAAGAAATAACACGCGGCTGCAGGAAGTGGATGCACTGGGCACCTTTGACTTGAACCGATTTGACAGGGATGCCACCCACCGAGGTCCGGGCAGAAGAAGAAACGTTTCCATTCGCACCTGTGTGGACTACGACTACGAGCCGGAATATCCACCTCGCGGAAGATCGCATCCACCTCCCAAGGCTCCTCCTGGATATCCACCTTCTCACGGTTCACCCGGATATCCACCTCCACGATCGCGTCCTCCGCCAGCATATGCACCTCCTTCTCAATCATATGCACCCAGAACTCGGCCACCACCCCCATCTGCGCAACGGAAATATCAGCCCAGAGCCCTTTCGGATTCCTACGGTTTGTACTTTTCGGTTAATCTGAGTTCATTTGATCTGAATCCCAGTTGGTTTTATAGAAAATGCAGACTTCGAGTACGTCAAGTGTCCGTATAGATGATGGGTTGCGGCTACATTCCAAATTCGACGTTCGTGGCATGACAATGCAAGCATATGCTTCAAAATTATTTATGGAAACCAATACCCAGAAATCCAATAATTAATTGATTTTACTCTACAATATTTTTAAAGATAACTAACAGGTCAACGATTTTTAAAGACTTCTTCAGTTACGTAGTTTGGAATTCAAATTGTTATAATAAAAAAAATTTTCCAAAGCCGCAAACGACTCAATCGTTTCAAGTACTAGAAATACATTTAAATTAGTTAACCGTATTTGATCAAATTTAAAGATAAAAATCATTTTAAATTTTACAGATTAAAGTAAAATAAATAAATAAAAAATCAGTTTGAAATACACGCGGTACTGACAGAAATCCACAGTTTGAGAATCTTAGCCATCGATAACAGTACTCAAAATGCAGCCCTAAAAGTTTGAGAGTTATTTGTGTTGCTCAAACAGTGTTGAAAATCGCCGTGCAGTTCGTACGAAAGAAGAAGAGCCAGCGACGCGTGCAAAACACGCCGAATTTGTATTATTTTTATCTGTTAATAATTAAAGAAAGCAACCATGGATGATGCGGACTACGATAACGACGAGTTAGTAAAGGCGCAATATTCCCATGGCCAAGTCTTGTAACCGGATAATTCTACCAATTCCAGCGTTGGCGGCGACGACTTCGATGATGTCGACGAGGACGTGGACGAGGACATCAACCAGGAGGAGGAGGCGGACAACATCGAGATCATAGCCTCCGCCGGAGCGGGCGGCGGCGGTGTCCCCAAGTCCAAGCGAATCACCACCAAGTACATGACGAAGTACGAGCGCGCCAGAGTTCTGGGCACCCGAGCCCTCCAGATCGCCATGTGCGCACCCATCATGGTGGAACTGGACGGGGAAACGGATCCCCTGCAGATCGCCATGAAGGAGCTCAAGCAGAAGAAGATCCCCATCATCATCCGCCGATACCTGCCGGATCACTCCTACGAGGACTGGAGCATCGACGAGCTGATCATGGTGGACAATTAGCTAGTACACAACCTAATTACGCATAACGAAATATACAGACTAAGATTAAGCACAAACCGGATGCTTGAATTCTAGGGGAAATGCAAGGAAAACAAATCCATGTGAAGAAAATCCTTCCGACCCTATAATCTATTCCGGATTAGTGATGATGGCTTTATTTAAAAAATGGGACCAACATTACTCAGTAAGAAGCATTATTCTTGAGTATGTTACCCTACCCAAAGCCCAATAATTATAATTTCATTTCTATTGCGAGGCAGGCTAAAGATCCTGTCTTGATCGACTTTATTGCCAAATGGAAGCTAAGGTATTTCCATCTGGACAAGGATTAGCGAAAAACACTTTGCTGAACAGTATTTTATTTGACGTAACAAAATGTACATAATTAAGAATATGGCTACAAAGCGAGCTGCTCTTCAAAGTGCTGGCGAATCCTTGCCTAACTCCATGCATATCCCTCGCCCCTTTGATAGCAAACGCGCTCCAGAAGGCCAACTGCATGTTGGCCAGTGCGGCAGATGGAACCCACCACTCCTGGCAGCAGGCCGCACTCCGAAAGATTCTGCTCGCCAAAGACCTGCCCGGCGGCATCTTCTCCTTCTCCATCCGACTGAGGCGTTTCGGGGCACTCGAGCAGCTTTTGGGTGGCTTTGCTGAAGGCCAACGTGTTTATGCTGCTGGCCAGCGTGGAGCTGAACATCTGGCGCGTCTCGCAGAGCAACTCGGCCACGCTTGGCAGGAATGAGGGCAAGATCAGGCCTTTTATGTCCACGCTAAAGTAGTCGACGCCGTCAAGGCGCACTTTCTTGGATCGCGGAACTAAGTGCTGCATGGTGGCCTTGGGAAAAGCCACCGGCGACAGTAGAGTGGGAGGCACTCCGGCCAGGCGGCCCACTGTGCTGATGGCGCTCTTGGCATTCAAGAGATAACTGAAGAATCCCTGGCACTCCACGCCATCGATGAGGAGCAGAGAGTTGTCGCTGAAATCCTCCCGCATCTCGGCAGCCTGTTGTTTCCTGGCATGCGAGGATTGGATGCGTCGCAGCTCGCGCTCATCCACACCCAAACTCTCCAGCCAGTCCTCGTCCTCATCCTCATCTTCCTGAGCCGGTGGAGGCGCCTCTTCTCCTGTTTCTGGCCCCAGGGAGCTGCTAGTGCTTTCCTCGGGAAAGCTGTTGTCGTGTGCATTTCCGTTGGCCTCACTCTTCAGAGGCATGCTGAACTCAATCCCCTCCTGCCTGAGGGCCTGGCGCATTCCTCGCGTCGATGGTGTGACCAGGGCGTGGCTCTCCGCCCGACCGCCCACTCCGGCAGCCCGGAACAGAACTGTAAAGGTGTTGGCACACAGGTAGAAGTACGGGCACTGGCGAGCCCGCAGTAACTGGAACAATCCCCGAAAGCTGTAGTCCCACTCCTCGGCCAGAGCCTTGCGCTCGCGATCGCCCACCACGACGCCCACGTTCTCCTTGGCCGTGCGCGGAAAGAGGGTCAGCCAGGGCAGGTGGGGATGCTGCCAGTAGTAGGTGCACTGGTTGAACCGCGTGGCGTCCGAGATGTCCAGGGTGCTCTCCGTCCGCTGTGGATCCATGCAGCGCACGAAGCTGGTGAGGCCGCTGGCCAGCTGAGAGGTCTTCAGCTGAATGGCAGGCAGCTCCGAGGGACAGAAGAAGCGGGCCCGCGTCTTCAGGGACCAGTCCACTGGCAGATGGGCTGTGTGCTTCTGTCGGGCGGCCAACTCTGCGTCGTCCTCGTCCTCGGCGTTGTTTTGGGGCTGCTGGAAGAGCTTGGCAAAGGCCTGAGGGTCATATTTTTGGAGGACGAACTTGGCGGGCGGAGGACGAGTGGGTGTTTCCCGTACAAAGCAGGAGGAGGCGGTGATCACCGGTTCCAGCTGCGGCACTTCTGGATCGATTCGTATCTTCTTGGCATCGTCTGTGGATCTGCAAGGAGGTGTGGGTGATTGGGTTTCCGAAACAAAGTGGCTAACTCACTTGGCAAATGGATTCTTTCGCTTTTGGGCGAGCTTGGCCTCCAGTAGTTTGCTTTTATCAGTCTCATCCACCTGGAGTCCCGGTCGCTTATTGTTATTGTTGCTCACACGTGCGGCCAATTTATTCTTCTTTTGCTTGAGCCGCTGCAGCTTTATAAACTGGAAAGGGAAGCAATTGCATGAGTTGCGGGCAGGTGCTAATCCACATTATACCCACATCATCTGGTCGCGTCCATTTGGAAGCCAGACTCGCTTCGCTGGACATGTTAAATATATTTAAATTACACACAGGGGACTTATGAAAAATTAGAAAGTGGTTCACGGGCCAAAAAAAAAAACTTCGAAACGTTTGGCAAAACCACAAAAAACATTAAAGGCGCGCAATTAGAGATGTGCCAAAATAACATATGTTTTACCGATCGATTGCTATTTTGCGCCAATTTTCAACCCCCGAAAATATTCAATAGACTGCCTATTCGATTGAATAGAAGAATTCTTGGATTCGGTCAGTTGTTCCATTAAAGCCCGGTAATATTTTTCTCCATTATTAATAGGGAACCAAATACATAAGTAATGTAATGATAAAATTCCCAATTTATAATAAGAACAGTAGAAAAATGTACGAATTTCGCACGACAAAAATTTCTATTTCACCCCCGATAATGTTGCTTTTCAATTATTAAACTCTTAGCATTTACAATTTTTTTTTGATTTTGGGTTCTATAGTAGCTTTTATGTATCAGGTAGACCCTATAAAGTACATAAATACACTTGATCAGTATCACTAGCTGGTCGATATTATAAAAGCTGGGACTTTGGGGCTTGAGAATCAGATTCCTTCGCTTCTTGATCAGCGCCCACAATCGCTTTCAAAAGTTTGAAATAAGATTGTTCTTTGTTACAAATATCTTATCTACCCATACAAAGATTTTTCAAATCAAACCTTTCACTTAAAGTTTTTTGCTAAATGGCGTTAGTTTGAAAAATGGGAGTCTGTAACTCCACAGAAATCGCGCAATGGGGGTGAGTTCCTTTAAACATATCTTCTCTCCCTCCTCCCCCTTCCAAATATTTTCCCCCCCCACCCCCCTCCCCCCTTTTCAATAAAAAAAGAACTAATTAATTTTTGGTAATACTCTAGTTTACCAAAACGGTAATACTCTAGTTTACGGTCCTCACCCCCAAAATTCGCGATAAAATTATCCTCGACGGACCGCGAATTCTTAAGAATTTACATGCAATAAAATAAGCGCGGACTGCCACGGTTCTCTTGTAATCGAATTTCAAAGATACGTGTTTTGCTATAAAAATAAAGTAGCCTTTTCTATGATTTTGAGGGGTTTGCTATAAAAAACATAAGGGCTTTTCATCCCTTGTCAAAATAATAGGCGTTCAGAAAAATTCGAGCAAAATGTGAAAAAATTTTTTATAGCAGGCCAGACCCCACAGCCGTGAATTAAATATCCTCGATGGACAGCATTTCTTAAGAATTCGCGTTACACAATCTAATTTTTTTTTTTTATTTAATCATTAACATTATTCCGCACCTTTATATCATATCGGGAATCAAATAATTTGACTAATTTCCTTCAACGTCTGCATCTGCTGGATCCTAAAAAATTAAATATTTATGAGAATATATTCGATGTAAATTTAAAAAAAGAAAACTAAAAATTCGTGAACGTAAAAATTAATAAAAATCGTTCAAAAGAAATTAGGCATAAAATTAAAAAAAAAAACGCGCGATTTTATTGCATGTAAATTCTTAAGAATTCGCGGTCCGTCGAGGATAATTTTATCGCGAATTTTGGGGGTGAGGACCGTAAAGTAGAGTATTACCGATTTTTTTTTAATTATTCAGGATATTACCCAAGCTGTTGAATTGCTGAATTGTTGAATTTTGGTCAGTTATTAATCAGCTGTTCCATACAAAATAAACTTTCAGGAATTTCAACAATTCAAAAACATCGAAGCTGTTTTTGCTGAAAATTTTGTTGAATCGTTGAAAACAAAAGTTGACACCTTTTTTGTTAAAAGTCATGGCAACTCTGTCACATTTTAGTATCGCCAGTACGCCATATTTACTTTAAAATCAAGTTAGACAGCTTATTTATAGTTATTCTTACCTTGCTAACCATTTTAAACTGTAACTAACTATAAAAAATCACATTTTAGGTGTTTAAAGTTCCATGACACTTTTCAACAAATAACAGCTGTTTGAAAATTCAACAGGAACCATTTAGGGTCGTACCCTTAATTGCTGAAATTTCCTGTTGAATTTTTAACAATTCAGCAATTCAACAGCTTAGGGATTCCAGAATATGTTAATAAGTTTCGTTACATCGACTATTGATACACACCAGAAGCAATGTACATTCATGAAACTATAAAATTCCATTTCAATTATAAAATATTTTGTTGTTTATTAATTCATGTTGCTATTTTTGTCAAATTTTTATTCGTCAAATCCGCAAAGGTATTACAACTTCGGCTTGGTTTTTAAATAAAAATGTACCGATAGACAAAATAGGAATAGCATCGACACATTGACCGCGTTCAGAACAACATGAACACTGATGGATTTCTTACAATAGTTCTGCTAAACGCACATGATCACTGATCATAATGCAAGAACTTTGCTTTTTCTTTTTCTTCTAGCATGTATCGATAGCCGAAATATCGAAACTTTTTACCATAATAATTAAAAAAAAACATCAATTTGGTGGAGTTCTTTATAATTGTTCAGCAATTTTCTATTTGTATGTATCCACGAAAGCTGTGAGCAATGCTGCAGTTGCGGACGGGAAAAAGAATTTTTGTTTAATTGTGCGCGTACTGTTTTTTACTTTTACTTCATCGAAATGTATCATAGGCGTTAGGCAGAACAAATTTGATCACTGATTACTGATCCATCTGTGATCGTGTTGTTCGGTTGAACGCGACTTTAAATAGATATCGATAGCCAACATCTGCGCAAGCCTTTTTTACCACCTCTAAGCAGCCTGGCCCTGCCATCACTAACTCGACAACGTTTTATTAAAAGTAAACAAAAACTTTTTGTTAATAATAAACGATGGACATCGCTCAGGTCTGCCGAATATGCGCTAACAAAATCAAAGAGCAGAGGCGCGAGCGCAACATATTCAAGTACTTGCGCGGAAAGTTGCTGGTGCAACTGAAGCTGATTACTGGAGTGGAGGTAACTTGGATACATGTCTGGATTTGTGTGTGCTTACAATTTTCCGTTCCCCAGCTGACAAGAAACCAGGGGCTGCCGGAGTTTGTCTGCGAGCGCTGCTTTTCCGAGCTGGACTTGGCCAGCAAGTTCCGCGAGCGGTGCATTTTCTCGCAGAAGTATCTGCTGGATATAAGGAAGAAGTCCCAGGATCCGAGCATTGTTCACGTATACCAAGATCCCGAACCGCTGGACGAGCAGTTGATCGATCAGGATGAGTTGGTAGCGCACGAAGACGTAGAGTTCTCGGTCTATCAGGAAATAAAAGAGGATGAAGGAGAAGACGTATGCGAATTTTTGTCGGACGAGGATCCCGAGGCTTCGGTGATGGCGGCCGCCGAGGCGGCGCACCAGGCTGATATCCTGGAGCAACAGCTGGAACGGGCTGCCAAACGGCGCAGAAACTTCTTCATCTGCGACGACTGTGGGCAGCTGTTCAACGACGAGTACCTCTACAACGAGCACCTGGACGGGCACCAGGACCGCCGCGAGATGAAGCAGTTTTTCCCGTGTCCAGAGTGCCCGGAGATCTTTAATAAGAAGGCCCTTCTGAAGCAGCACCGGGCCCAGGTTCATGGTGGCCAGCGTCAGTTCCGTTGTTCCATCTGCAATGAGGTGTTTTCTTCTCTGGGATCCAAGCTACGACACGAAAAGTAAGGAAGTCGCGGCTAGGAGTAGTCCTTTATAATACATCAATCCTCTGACTATTTTAGGATAGGGTTGATTTGAAAGATTTTTAAGTGTCTTAAGATACTCTTTAAAATTAACTTTTGTAAATATTTTTTTGTCACGTTATTTTTAGTTTGATTACAATTTTAATGATATGTAGTCCATCAGTTGGACTCCAACTAGCTACCTTTAAGAGCAAATCAAACGCACATGTTTGGTTAAAATATTTGTATATTGTTGAATAACTTTAGTATTGTTTTCAGGGCCCATGAGAACGAACGACCTTATCCTTGCTTGGAATGTGGAAGGATTTTCAGCAGCGTCGCCGATTTGCAGGAGCACTGTTTGACTCACCCAGAGAAGAACAGGAAGTTCAGGTAACTTCTGTATTTTTCTCTGCTTGTCTAACTTAATCTAAATATCGTATATTTTTCGATAAGGTGTGAGCCCTGTAGTAAGGATTTCATAACTCGAAAGGATTTGTTGGCACATACGAAAACCCAACCGCACAAGCGGTTGGCTAGACATATGCAGGATGAAATAGAACTTATCTTTGACAGTTAATCATTATAATATTCATAATTTATTATTACTCGATTTTATCAGTACCTTCAAAGGTATCAGATAAAGAAAATATGCGCTATCTATCAAATAGTAACAATGTTTTTATGTTGATTGGTTTAAAAAAACATAAGATCAGAATATGAAATTTTGATTAAAACTATTAAAATAAGATCAGTCATAAGCTTACTATTATTTAGCATGATGCAAAAATGGAAACTACGTACATATATTACAAAAAAATGTATTCAGGTTTAAGACTTTTAATGTTATTGAGGTAAATAAAAGGCTTTCAGACTGTCAATGGACCCCAAACCATTCCCGTGAAAAGTCTATATTTCAAATTCTATTTTGTTACATTCTATTTTCTGTATTTTCTTTCTTAAAAAAGTACTATATTTTTCAGTAGACAAAAATAAATATACTTCTTTTAATGGTTAAAATATAGTGAATCTAAGAAATCCCTCAGTGAGTGCTTTATGGGGTCGGAAACGCTTTCATCTTTTTTTTAAACTATTTTGATATACAAGTACCCTAAATGTTTCTCTAGTTTCAGTACTTCAATATTTCACTGCAAACATTTAATGGGTACGGGGAATCTTAACCACAGCAGATTGGCGCTAATCTAATTCCCGGTGTCAAAAAGGACTGTCCCAACATAAATGAGCTTTCAACCATGGCGCATGCGCCCTTTATCAGTAGTATCTTATCAGCTTTGACTGCTTTATATAGAGGGCTTGGACTGCACTTTCTGAATATTCCACGAAATCAACTGGTAGCCGCCACATCGGACCGAGCCCGACGTCACATTGTTATACACACCGAATCGAAGCAGCTGCCGCCGAAAAATCAATATCTTACCAAACTTCTACGTGGACTGTTGAAATCGCTTAGAAACGCTCAATATGTTTTCCTGTTCGCAGAGTAAGCCGTCATAGATAATGGTAAAATGTGTTTCAGACGGATAATCTTCGATTTTACAGTTGTGCACGTGCTGGTTGGGGTCCTTCTGGTCCTTTCCAGTGGCTATCAGGTGGATTCCTATGGCTCTAAGGATATTTTAGCCGATGCCCTGCTGACGGATCTACTCAATCGGATGGACAACGATATGCAGGTGGGCTATTACGACGTGGAGAACGAGGCAGCTGCTGGTCCCAAGGACAACGTTGACCTGGTGTCCCGATCTGAGTACTCCAGGTTGTGTGATGGGGGAAGCGACTGCATCCTGCCATCGGGAGCAGGTTCCAATCCCTCCTTGAGGGACCACGAGTTCATGCAGCATAGCTCGTTGTGGGGTCACCAGTTCATCTCTGGAGGAATGGGAGAGGGTCCCAATAGGTATCCTACCATTGTGAAGAACGATGCTGGTCTGCCTGCCTACTGTAACCCCCCTAATCCTTGTCCAGAGGGTTACGATATGGCGACCCAAGGTGGCAGCTGCATTGTGGATTTCGAGAACACGGCCATCTTCAGTCGGGAATTCCAGGCCGCTCAGGACTGCACCTGCGACAATGAGCATATGTTCGACTGCTCGGATCAGGATAGTGCGGATACCGGATCGGAGAAAAGTGACCTGAACTCCGCTGTGGAGCAGTACATCCTGCAGATGGGGCAGGAGAACAGCCTGAACAATGTCAACAGCCTGGTGAAGAAGGCAGGATACCCGGCAATGCCCGATCCCCGTCTGGATGCCGCGGTCATGAACCCTTTCCTCCAGGGCGATCGCCTTCCCATCGCCGCCAAGAAGGGCAACCTGCTCTTCCACTAAGATAGCTCGCTGATACCTCGAGCATATACGACCATACCTACATCGTTTTCCATATTGGGTGTCTAATACTATTACCTATCATAGTTGGTTATCAATGTTGTCCCGCAACCAAAGTCTAGAAATGTTTCTTTCCTTTCCCCGCAAATAAAGTTATTCATATTAAACCAGGGCTCAAAGCCGAAAACAAATTAGTATTGGTCTAATTTAAACTTAGTATTTGTAGGGTAAGCAATTTCTTCCATTCGATAGTTGTATTTATTTTTCGTATCAAAACATTACAATCCATCAAATTATCGGTAACTATTTATTTAAAAGAGAACTATCTTCGTTATGTCGAATACATAAATAGGTCATCTCACTGCTGCACTTACGAATCAGCTCTGCGTTGAGTATTTTGTGTCAGCATGCACTGGTCGTGAGTCCTGATGGATCCACTCGGGATTGACTTAAACATAACCTAACAAGTGATAGTATAGTACATTGTATGAATGTTGTTGCCACCGTGGGCGATCGGCCCACGCACACGCACACATCGGCACTGGCAGTGTGATTAGCTAAGCATAATGTTCGTTGTTTCGTCAGGATCCTTCCATGTCCTGAATCTCTCTCGCGTCCCTATATATACTATACAACACAATCTCTCCTGACTACAACTCTAGGTGTTGGCTTAGTCTTACGATTAGGCAGTTTATGGAAAGAGGCGGAATTCGTTAACAAGTTTTCTAGGTCTAGCTTAGCACTACGTCTAGGATGTACGGGTGATTCACAAGCGACCTGTACCATTGCCGCCGTTGGTGTTCTGGCTCCAGGAAACCTGGTGATGTGGGTGAGGGTTCCGGGTGGTCAGCCGCAGGGAGTTGCCATCGCCGTCCTCGTCAATCACGTGCTCGTAGCCCTGGTTGATCGTCCCGCCTCCATTCGAGCCGTAAATTTGCTACAAGGCAATAGGGAATAATTAGTTTTTGCAATCGAACGATATTTACTGTTTTTACTATGTGCTACAGAAATTGTCGATATTGTTTGATTTTGAATTACATTTACTTGTGTGACCAAATAATTAGCGATATTATTGAAGCTTTGAGTAAATTTCGCACATAAAAAACATTAAACTTGAAGATAAAATCGTACTAATATTTAACTTTAGTAAGTGTTGGACTAAGACGATTTCCGCTAAGTATACCTTGCATTGAAAGTAATTTTTTTAAAAGCATTCTTATTTATATCTTACCTCCGCAGCACCTCCGTTTACATTGAATACATCCTTGATGCTGATGCCGGCATTGGAAACGCGTCCGCTTCGTTGATTGGGCAGAGCTCCATTGTTGTTGACCTACATAGCACATTTTCAGTAAGTTCCCGTGCTTTAAAATGTCTGAAGAATATTTGCATATCTTACCGGTGCCCCAGTGGTAATCCCGTACTCGTTCTTCGCTCCCAGTGTCTGCATGGCGGACTTCCTCCTTTCTGCCATTACTGAATTCTTACGCACCTCCAATGCCCTGATTGTCTCCGCTCGCATTGTGAGGCGGCGGGTGAGAATGGGCGTGGCCGGATTGTTCTCCGCATCAGCGGTGAGTTTCAGGAACCGCTTCTTGAAAGCCACATCCAGGGTGCCGATTTGACGACGCGGCTGTCGCGCCTTCTCCAGGTTTTGGATGGTCTTTCGCCTAGCTATTCGATCTGGCCCGGAACCGGAATCATTGTCGTAATCCCCATCGATGCCTTGTAGTCTCTGCAAGTTCTTCACGATCTCCACAGCATGCTAAATGGGGTAGATAGCATTATTAGATCACATACATTTTTCAAGCACTTCCACTCAAGATTCTTATAACCAATATTCCAATTTATCATTTTTAAACCAAAATAAAGTGTTATGCATTTCGTTTACAAACCTTATCTATTAGTTGATCCTGTGTAAGATCCTCGGATTTCTTCTTGCAGAAGTTCAGTTCAGTTGAGGCCAAGATATGCGAGATGGTTCCGAAGCGATGGAACAGCATGGCCGTAAACTGAATTATCAAAATAAGGGCAAAGAAGAACACAAACACCAGACCAATCGGTTCAAGCTGCAGATACTCCTTGGAGATGTGGACCTAGGGGATAAATCAAGAGATTAGCGGGCGGCCTGGAGAATTTGGATTTGGGTTAGTGACATTTAACGATTTGGTTGGTTGACGGTCTTGGGTTTGGATAATGGCTGATCTTAATACCAATTGTTGGTGATTGTGGCATGTTGAGGTTGAGGTGTGATACCATTTGGGAGGTTGGTTATATGTCGGGATTGTTTATATATTTTTATTGAACACATTGTATAGATGTCGGAGGAACAATGAACATGCTTGCCATAACTCTGGGCATGTGTACAGAACAGTGATTATTCAGAAGGGGATATTGCTTACAGTTTACCGTGTTTTCATTTGGGGGCTAACTGTTAGAACCACTTAGATGCCAATATGTTGTTCTGTTGTTTTTACATGATGTATTCGTATGATATATAGCCTGAACCGTTAGGATGGGGCTCAATAGACGGAAGTAACCGAGAACAAAGAACATCAGTAGCTGATTGGTGATGTGACATGTTGAACGGGTAGTAAACATTTAGAGTGAAACGGAGGACAGGCAGGAAGTTAGAGGACCCTTCCAGAGGTTTTAGGGTAAGACAAAACACTGGCAGTTCAGTGGTGGTAGTAAACATCGTATAAAGCTTGTTTTATAAACCTCAGATGTCTCTTCGATATAGGTAATGTTCGTTTTGACGCCCAACGGCCAGATAATGTGTAACTTGTCCTTGTTCAGTTGCAACAAGAAGACAATCAGCACGAACAAGGCGTTGGCCATGAAAAACGCGAAAACCGACTTGTTTCGCAGCTCAATCAGGTCGGAGGCAATGCGGGCCTTCGTTTCGTTTCATTTCAGATCGTGGTGCCAAAGAAAGAAATAAACCAAAAGAGTTGTGTTAGTTCGGCCGGCAAGTGGGCAGTTACCTCCTGGGTGGACTCGTCGTAGGTGATGTTCGTCCGCACTCCGAAGGGCCACTTCACGTGAATGTTGTCCTTGTTCAGCTGCAGCAGGAACACGATCAGCACGAACAGTGCGTTGATCATGAAGAACGCGAAGACCGACGAGTCGCGCAGTTCCTTGAGATCCGTGGCTATGCGGGCCTACAAGAGGGTTATCCGATGCGGCGGAGGTGTTATGTTGGGTTCTTTCGCGTAGCGAGTTTTCCGGAGAAAATATGCTTAGCGAACTATGAGGCTGGCCTCGGCAAGCCGACGTTTCAATATCTTTCAATCTTCTAGAAGAACTAACTATCTTAGTCCTTAATTTTGAAATAAAAATAGTTTATCCTGCTTAGATTAACATACATATTAATGTAATACATTGTCCTTGAATATTGATTATAAAAATATTGGAAAATTTCTAACAAATGTTTAAGACTTCTTATTTCTTTATCGCTCCTATAATTGTGTTGTAAATTTAATCAATTTGAATTTTATGCAACTAACTTTGTAAACGGAATTACTTACAAGATTTAAGTTAACAAAAATTAAATACATAAAAATAATAATAGTTTTTTCAAAAATATTTAATGTTTCCAAAGAATATTGATTTTAAGATTGAAATGTTTTGAAAATCTGATCCTATACTTAGTAAACCAATTGGGTATCTTACCTGCTCCACTGGATCATTGTCAATGGGGTAGAGATATTGGTCAATGAGATCCTTCCAGAACTGGATCTCCGTGCTCGAAAGGAAGTCGACCTCGCCCTTGCGCACATCCGGGTCCTCGATCCAGTATGGGTTGGTCAGGAAGTCTCGCTCCTGCTTTGGTTCCGCAGAAGTGTCCGAATCCGATTCGTCCGATTCATCTCCAGACTTCTCCGCCACGGAGGTGAGTAAGTGGTGGTCCTTGGAGCCACTGGAGGTGGTTCTCCTCCTTCCGTGTCGATTGGCATGATGACCGTGGGGATCCACAGCACTCTCGATGGTGTCCATCCTGGTTTTGATCGTGTCCAGCGACTCGGCGATGGAGGTGAGCTGCTGCTTTTCATCGGAGGTCTTCCCGTGGGTGCAGAAAATGCAGCGGAAGAGCCCGGCGAGCGAGAACTCCACGGAACCCTCCTCGTCCCCATTATCTCCGATTCCACTCTGGAGGAAGCTGAGCATGCTCTTCTGCTTCACCCGCTTCTTCGCCTCGTCGGCGGCCTTCTTCTCTGCCTCCAGCTCCTTCTTGGTTTTCTTAGCCACCACCTCCCGGGTTCCCCAGGAGACGACGTTCAGGTTGATGATCGAGTACAGGATGAGCAACAGGTACATAGACGGGATGGACAGCAAGTAGATCAGGCCGCATGTTATGCACCAGAACTCTTGTGGATGCAAACATGCGGCTATGAAGAATGAGCCCACCATGGATATCAGGAAAATGGCAGAGGGCGAACCTATTCCGTCCTCGCCCAACTGCAAGGCCGTACCCACGATCACCGCCATCATAATCAAGGCATATGCCGTCGACAAGACCTGGGCCACAAACAACTGGATGTTGGACTTACAGGTGAAGCAGATAAACATGAAGGCCAGGATAGGAACGATGTTGTAGTGGAAGGAGGTCCAGTTGTCGATGCGGAAGGCAGCCACAAAGGCACCCACCAACATAAGGAAAATGGTTCCGGGTCCCAGGATGGTGCCCCCCATCAACATCATCTGGTAGAAGATGTACAGCAGGGATATGTTGTCGTTTATCTTGATTGTGCGCTTTGCGTCCGCCAGTAGGTCCATAATGTTGGCAATGGTCGAGGGCACCCATCTGCGCCGCTGGTTGTAGAACTCGTTGAAGCCCTCGGGACAGTGGGTGTACGCATCACTGGCGGCCGAGTACTCCACGCGATAGCCCCTCTGCAGGAGCAGCGTGCAGAGCCAACGGTCCTCGCCCTGATCGTACTGCACATAATGACGAGCCTCGTCCGATCGCGTGGTGTACTTCTTCATCACATTGTCATCCATGAGGGCCTTGCCTCTGAACAGGGAGAAGCATCCGGGGGAACAGAGCACACAGCCAATCATATGCTCCGTGGCCTTTTGCAGCCAATGACCAATGGCGTACTCGAACAACTGATACCACACCATGGGTCCTGATCCCACGGGATGAATGCGACCACAGGCGGCTCCCAGGTTCTTGTTCTTCTTCATCAAGTCCACCAGAAGGGTAACAGCATTTGGCTTGAAGTCAATATCTCCGTCCAGGGTCAGCAGGTAGGTGTTCTCCGCAATCGCATCCTTGCGGTCCACCGAAATGGGCAGCTCCATGAGGCGATGGCCCAGCAAGTAGTACATGTACATGACCTGTGACCAGCGCTTTCTGTGACGTATGCGATCCTTGTCCTTCAGATGAGTGATGAACTTGGTTTTTCCCGGAAGGGTCCACACCAGGCGGCCTCCATACGGAGTGGGGTACTTCTTGGGCGGACGCAGCCTGATCGTGGTCTGATGAATCTCTGAGGCAGCCTCGTCCATGGTGGCGATCAGGAGTTTGACGAACCGATTGCACTGAATATCGTCATCGCTGTGATCCGAGATCTCGAAGGCGTCGTCGAAGAAGATGTGGGCTGAAATGAGAGCTGCGGTGAGCGGGGATCGCAATGAATGACTCGGCTTTACTCACTTTCGAACTCGTAGTAATCCGGATCGAGGACCCTCAGATACTTTTGAGCCACTCGGCGAGCACACTGGTCCTCGTCCATCCGCATGATGCTCTTCAAGAACTCTATCATCTCGTCCTTGGTCTCGTGCCACATAGTGGCGCAGGAGTAGATTCGCGTGATGTTATCCGACGACTTAATGGACGGTTTATTGGGGGCCGAAGAGCGGTCAGTGTGCACTGAAATGGTCTCATAGTACTCATCGCCCTTTTCCTTCTCGATTTCCGAAAGATCCTGCAAGAGAGAAGCTATAACTGGGGATCCTATTTTTGGTTAGACATTTACCCACCTCTGTTTTCACATCCGCCTGATCATCCCGCCTTCTGTTGAGAGCCATCGACTGATCGATCAGCAGGGAGGAGTACATGGGCTGGACGAACAGCTTCTCGGTTGTGGCCAGACGTTCGCACTTGGGAGTCCAGATGTGCAGGGCGATCCAGGTCTGACTCAGGAGCCAGAGGATCCAGGCCCAGGCCATTTGCTCGGTGACGAAGTTGTTGAACCGGAAGTTCGAGGGGCTCGTGAAGAACAGGTAGTCCGGAATGGTGTCGTGGAAGAAGCAGGGGTCGTCAATGCGGATTCCACAGGCGGCGATCAGGAACGTGACAGACAGGGGAACAGTTAGGCTGACGGGGAAAGCATAGCTGAATCCCTGGATCAGGATCTTGCAGGCAAACTTGCCGAAGATGTAGCACAAGTATGCGCCGAATATCTGCAGGAGCAGGACATAGACCACCGTGTTGTAGGCGGCATCCACATCCACAGTGTCGATATTAGCGGACTCAAGGGTGTCGGGAAGAACACCGCCCAGGCCCGCTGGTAGTTCGTAGACGATGATCTTGTGGGGTCCGAAGGCGTCACCGTACATGGCAAACAGATTGCCGGGCTCCTCGCCCTGGGCCCAATAGATCATCAGGGTGACGGTGAAGAAGAGCAGAATCTTCCAGATGGACAGGAATATGTGGCAGAAGTAGCGGGTGTACTTCATCTCCTCCTTAATGCGACCCAGAGCCCGAACCAGGCCAAGCGGAGATTGGGGCGACACGTAGTTCTCCCACCAACCGCACGAGATCATCACACAGGCCACCGGGATGACCCACAGTTCTCGGCGGTTCTCCAGCAGTGGCCAGATCACCAGACCCGTCACCTGGGCGGCCACTGCCGCCAGATCGATGATCACCTTGACGAACCGCTTGCCCTCCTTGGAGGTGCGCGACAGGAGGCCGAAGATGCCCGGGACCACGCACAGGCAGTTGGTCAGCATGGCGCCCTGGATGGCGTCGATCTGGGGCAGTACCACGAACATCAGCAGGGCCATGCCCACGGCGCTCATACTCTCCATCAGCCAGACGAAGAGGAAGTGACCCGTCCGCGGCACCTTGAACGTCTTGAAGAAGCAGATTCGGGCGGAGCGGATCAGGGCTCCGATCTCTGGTAGGGCGTAGGCTATCAGTAGCGCCCAGATCCAGGCCACTCGCTCCTCCTCCGGGAGCCGCACCACGAAGCTCTTGTCCCGACCCTTTTTTCGAAGAAATGGAAAGGAAAGAAAACTAAATCATTATGTTACAGCGAATCGGAATAAGATAACACTAGTTTACAGCCAAAATGCTCCACAGCAATTGATTGCAAATTCTTTTAATGCTGGAGCCCTAGATCACGAAAATACCACAGTTTTTTTTTAAAGATTTTTTAAAGTTCAAAATGTTAAATTTCGGACTTTTTTCGAATTTCTTCCTATATCTCGGCACATATTCACCCAATTGGACCAATTCTCGTTTTATTTTAAAGTCAATAGATCAGAGCTTATCTTTGCCATAAAGATCAATATGATTGGATAAGTAATGGCAGCGCAGCAGCTCGACAAAGATGAAAAATGTGTTTTTTGGTCCCCTGTAACTCGGCTGTATGTATCGTAAAAACTCGAAATAAATCCGTTGAAAAATCATAATGGGTACAAACTTAAAGTTTACATCCTACCGAATAAAACAAGCCGGGTATGGCCCAATTTCTTAGAAAATTGGATTTATGTGGATTTTTAAAGTTCGGATTTTTCAACTTTTTTCGGTCGACAGAGTTTAAATTTAAGTTTTATCCTAAATACAATTATTTTCTTTAATAAAAGAATTAGAAATCCCTTAGATCTTATATTAACATTCACTATCCAATTAAGATGGACCAAGTCCTTACAGAACACCAACTTACCAAGTCTTTATTGCAGTACTCCATCTTTTTATCCTTGCGCACTTGCGAGGTCATGAAGAGCATTGTGCCCTTGGCGATGACGCCACCGGTTAAAACTATGATAAACGTAATCACATAGGCGAAGATCTTTAAGATCTTGACGGTTAATTCTAAGCACTCCTGGTTCGCCGTCGATCCGGTCTCAATCTTGATCGGCGGATCCCGGAACACATCCCAACCCTTTGTCTCTTGTATGGTGCGTTGGCTGAAAATTGGGAGAGGTTAAATTAAATTATCTCTTGTGTATGTGAATGATCAAGATTCATTGTTCAATGAAATAAGGTTCTTTGAAAAATAGCTATTCTTTGGAAACTTAAAGAATATCATATTAAAATTGGAAGTAATTTTACTGAAATGGGTGGGAAATGTCGAATATAATTTTTATCGAAATAAACTGCCATGGAAGTAAAACTTATTTATTGACCGAGCCCAGTTGAGAAACCCGATCAACTCACAGATCACTGATCTGCGAAGCTCGCTCGACTGGATGATCTTGACTTCCGGCACTTTATAGACCCGACTCCGCCCTGTACTGAAAGTGATTGTGAAGCAATAGCGGTCGGAGCGGGTTTAATTGCAGCTGTCTGGCTGAGACACTTTGGTTCCGGCTGCCTTTCCGCGGTAGTTGGCCACCATGGAGCCAACTAACGACCGGAATAAATTTGGAGGAAACCCTCTGGCCGAAAGACCCGAGTCGAGACCTACCTGCCGCCATAGATGTCGTGAGTCAGGGGCGAGCTCTCGTCATCAGTGAAGTTGTTGTCGTCGCTGTCGCCGTGCTCCCCGGCGGTTCCCGCTCCGGCTCCTTGCCCCGGAGGGGCCATCGGGCGATGCCGCATCGCAGACATCTCCCACGGTCGGTGCTAGCCCCCAATCTTGGGGCGGAGTGGCCAATGTTCGGCTGCAAAGAGACGGGGAGAGGGTAAGTAATCGAGCCCAGGTTGCGATCGGTCGATAAGCCGGTTTTAATGGACGAGTAATTTATGGCTATGGAAAACGGCTCCCAAGGACAGGCGTCCTTTGACTCCGCCCTCGGACCGGTTTGTGTCTTTTATTCAAGTCGAACCTTGAAAGCTTCTGTTACATCTACCGACTACACATAAAGAAATGTATATATTTTATAAAGCACCAATAGATATAGCCATTTAAAGGTCTTATAAGGAATGAGGAATATATGATGGATATCTATTTCAAGTTTCAGTTCTTCAGATAACATGAAAATATTGTTTATTATATATAACTAATCTTGAGTTCAAAACTGAAGTTTTGGCTCTACATAAATACAATGAAAATCATATACGACCGAACCAGTTGCGGATCTAGGATTTTGTTGTGGGGGGTGATATCAGAACAATTTTTTCGTTGCATACTTTTAGAATATCAAAATTCCTTTCATTTTTCACCCGAGTGGGGGGTGATGTATCACCCATATCACCCCCCGTGGATCCGGGCATGGACCGAACCAATTTTACTTTTTCCGTGTAGCTGAAAACAGTGACTCATGGATTGGCCATCTCTGCGATTTACTCTACATCTTTCTACCATGATTTCGTGCGCTTCCAGATTTTTCTCACCAGCATTTCACTTTCACTTCTGTAATTTTCAGCATTGAGTTATTTAAGAAATGGCTGGGGCTCAGTAAGTCGCATGCACCACTCGAGACTCCGATTCGCCTCAGTTGTTCCACATGTGGCACGGAACTGAAACCGATGTTGCCTGGGTCTTCTTCTCTTTTTATGGTAATTAAGTACGATTACTCGTTTGAATTGCATTCGCAGTTGCCAGCACTGCTCGTATTGTTCTGCCAATGCAGGCCTTGTGCCAGATTCTGGTCCGAGTGCAATATTTGTGATTATGAGGCAAATTGAAGACGCTACTCAATTGGTATTGGTCGTCTGGGGAGGAGACTTCGGAAGTATGTATATTCGTACACCTATGGCCATGTAAATCGGGATAGCTTAAAAACTTAAAAACAATCTTTGAGGTAAAAAAATTTAAACTTCTTTATGTAATTTTAAGATTTTAGCTTTTGCAGTGCAGAAATATGGGTATAACAAAAGGAGAAGTCGTAATCATTCATTTATATCGGGAATATCATAAAATATGTCAGAAGAACTCGGGGACACTTGAGAAGCGGATTCTTTAATGTCCGAAGCTAAACGTTCTTCTTGAGAGGATTCCTCGATTGGGACGGATTCCGACGGAGATGGAGATATCGAAGTTTCCTGCAGCCTGTAAAGCTTTTCCCTGAGCTTGTGGGACAGATGGACAGGTGTTACGATATGATTGCAGACTATGGCTTTCCTGTGCGACCCTTTGGGCAGGGATCCTCCACTTTGTCGTTGCCTGGCGCGCACATCGTACTCGTGCTTGTGGCTTGTGGTTCTTTGTGGTATTTTGTCGCTCTTTGAAAGGCTCTCGGGGGGATTGCTTTTCGGGGATTTCCTACCCTTGCTTGGCTGGGTTTCCCGAACCTGCGCTGCATGGGAGGCGTACAGATTGAAGCGACTGTCCAGGCTGAGCTTCACCACCAGGACGGATCGCTCGTTCTCGTAGTTCCGCCGGAGGGCCTCCAGGTGCCGGATGAGCTGCAGGTCAACCGGTTGGACCGACCGGTGGGCGGTGACCTTCCGCAGCCGCTTTGTGATCTCCACCTCCGACATGAAGCACTTGACCAGCCGCTTGATTAGCGCGTTGAATTGCTGATCGCTGAGGGGTCGGCGATCGGCCTCCACCACCCGGAATCTGGCGTTTTCCACCTGATCCGGCCGGATCTGACTCTTCATCATCAGCGGTGGTAGTTGGACGCCCCTCTGGCTGGCCAGCCCGGAGCTGCTCAACTGGGTGACATCGAAGGTTGGCGTTAGTACCTGGGTCCGCTTCACAGTGCCCCCAACGCCCGGCTTCTTGGAGAGTGAGCGTGAGTTCGCGGAGGTCTGCATGATTGGTCTTAGGGGTCGCAAGAACAAAACAGAAATTTTGGGATCCTCTTATTGCATTGCAATGTTACATGTATTCTGAACAGTTACTTGACTAATGTTTCAAAAGTGTACAGTTAGGGCAAAGGAACAAAACAAAAACAACCCTTTATAAACCAAAGAAATTTCGTTGCCAATTAAGCTTAAAATCTCTTAAACAAAATAATCTCACAATTAACAGGGTATATTAAGTCGCCGATACTAATTAAAATAGCAAATATTATAAGGTAATTGGTAAAGAGTAAATTGATTTTAAAATGTATCATATTGCATGAATAAAACCAGTCGAATATACTGCTTGGGTACAATATTATTTAAAGGACAGCGAGAGAAAATTATCAGATTGTTATTAAAACTTAAGGTCGATGGCCAGTATTTTATAAGGCATTTTCCAAACTTGAGATCAAATTAGCTTTGAGTTATAATTCTATAAAAGAATTTAATGTGGACTAGATTTTAATTTTAAAAACGATATAAATGTCAATCAGCTGGAGCTTGGAAAAACAGCTGTTGGCTCTTAAGGATGCTGTGGGTCGCATCTGACTCTTTAGTGGAGGATTCTGCGCACAAGACGGCAATGGTTAATAGGATGAGCCACCCCCAAAGGACGAAAACATCCAACACCCACACATACATAAAGAGGAACGCACAATTTTTAAGCTTACGGCAGCGCAGGGGTGGCTTTTAGACACACATTCAGAGGAGTGGCAGGATGCTTTCGTAGTGAAAGTGTGGTGAAAGTGTATCCTTGGAGAGCGCCTGTTTTGTGCTTTATAGGGCAGGAACAAACGTGACTTTTCAACCAGACCGTGTGGCCTAAAGGATAAGGCGTCGGACTTCGAATCCGAAGATTGCAGGTTCGAGTCCTGTCACGGTCGAATTTAAATGCAATATGCATTTTTTTATGCTGGGTGTTTTTTTTTGGAGATTTTTATTTTGACTGTCTCGGTCGTTAAAACAGACTTATTATCTAATTTGGCATATTTCATCAATTCGAAAAGTCATCTCTTGTATTTTAAAACACAATAAAAACCCGTTTCATCTTCGACTGTTTGGCAACACAAACTGAACAAGAGAGAACGCTATAGTCGGGTTGGTGTCCCGACTATCTAATACCCGTCACTCGGCTAAAGGGAGTGCGATGGAGATGGAGATATGTACTTTGATCAGCAATAACTTTTTAACGAATGGTCCGATTTAAAAAATTTCTTCTACATTTCGATAGGTATTGATAAGCACAACAAAACTGCATTTTTCCTTTTTCGAAATATTAAAATTTTTAAAATCGTGTATAAACTATTGTGGGCGTTAGAGGGGGCGTGGCATCTTCTTGAAATAAACTTGCGCTGCGTAGGAGCTCCAAGAATCTTCATGCCAATTACCAATCCTCTAGCTTTTATAGTTTCCGAGATCTCAGCGTTCATACGGACAGACAGACAGACGGACAGACGGACAGACGGACATGGCTAGATCGACTCGGCTAGTGATGCTGATCAAGAATATATATACTTTATAGGGTCGGAAAAGCTTCCTTCTACCTGTTACATACTTTTGCACGAATACAATATACCCTTTTACTCTACGAGTAACGGGTATAAAAATCAATTTAAAATGGGAAAAATACGCAGTTGAGCAACCATCGGACACAAGACAGAAAAAACGATTAAAGTGGCCACTGCCAATGAATATCCAGCAGAAATCTTGCCTTCTCTGATTCTGCTAAATGTCAAAAGTCCACCAGAATGGATCTGATGCACCAGTTGAACTTGGATTAGATATGAATTGACTAGAGTACGGGTCTTCAAACTCTCAAGCTGACGTTGCTTGGGAAAAATTGACTAATTTATTCGGTAGCTTTAATTTGTTTGCTATGTACAATTGAACATAAATAAAGGGGTTGGAATAATGAATTGAACCATTTAGCCAAACGATTTTCTTTGACATTTTATATTTTCCCATATGGGATAGTAATTAAATAAATATAGCATTATAAAATATTCTCTGGAGAATTGAATTACTCTAAACTTGATATGATAAACCTATAAAAAACATTAAAAAGGATGAATAAAAAAAAGTATCATCAATTTTAAGTGGAAAAATTATGAAATCCAAGCTTTAAATCATGAATGATGGCATTCTTTCATTACCACCTCTAGGGGAAAAAGAAAAATATCCAGATGTTTGAAGAAACGTGTACATCCCCGTGGAAATGAACTCACTTAACCCTAGCCAGCCTCAACATTGGAGTACTTTTACCCACACACCAAACGTGCTCGCCATACCAAATATGACCTAAGTGGAAGAAAATACGAAATACAAATCCCATTAGGCATTCATGTCGACGCTTTAAATCAACGCCGAGGGCTAGAAAGATCGAGCCCGAAAAGGATTACGGCTCCGCAATTGACTTGGCCGAGTCGGAGAAATGAACGTGTTCTTGTACATTCTCGTTGGCAGTAAAAGATCTCCGATAGCCAACCGGTCGGACGGGAAGGCAAACTGGAGCGGGCCAACTGGAGGTCTTGGAGTCGAGTCTTTTGTGCTGCCCACCGAATTAGACAATGGGACACAGCTGCAGGCGTTGGGTGATTTAATAATTTTGTCTGTTGTAATAACCACATTAGCGCCTGGCGGGGGAAACGGGTGTAGTGTATAATGGGCACCACATACAGAAAAATTAGTTCAAATAGGACATATTTATGAATTAAAATTCTGATGGGGTTTTGAGGTAAGATTCTCTAAAAATCATATATCCATATTTTATATGTCTGCGTAGACAGCAGTGTATTTGTTTACCTTTTTGCCAAATAAATGTATTATAATTGTTTTCTGTGTAACTACAAGCATATGTATCTGCTCGAACGTTTTGGTTGTGAGGCTAACTCAGAAGTCGCCAAAGAAGGCGAACAATTAAAACCTGCGCTCCACCGACAGCCAGCCAGAAAGACAGAAAAAAGTGAAAGTCAGATACTTGTAAAAAATGTTATAGAAATAAGCGAACACAATCTATGCGATACTGGCGCTCGGATACCAAAGTCGACTGAGATACAGATACACAGATACAAGTTGGGGCTGCAACAGTTGTTGCTGCCTGGGCTGCGCATAAATTGATTGCTACACTTAAGCCAACTAGTCAAAACGGGAACGCGGCAATCGAACCGGCCACGCCAACCAGCTGCCGACCGAATGTTGCCTATTGCCTATTGCCTTTTGTCGATTGCCGATTGCTGGTGGCTGATTGCCGGACAACCAGTTTTCGGCGGACAACAGGAAAACCAGCGAGCTGCGGCCAAGAAATATGCGCCAGCAAGAGTAAAATCGCAGGCATTATGTGAAAAATTGCAGGCGAACTAAGCCGGAACGAACGGCGAGTACAATGGTGACATGGCCAAGATGGGGCAAGTCTAGGAGTGGGGATGCGGGGGAGGGACACCCAGGGGTGTGGGCTCAGTGAGCAGTGGTCAGATCACTGGGATTGGCCGCTTAAGCCATTGATTTACGCTTGCCTTGAAGGTTGCCTGCAATCCGATTGCAGGAATACCAGTATCAGTACGATATCGACTCGGGTGATTCATGCTTGCAGATGCCAGAAATCTATGTATCTTGAAGCTGCACCTAACACTAAGCTCGAAAGTTCAGTTATGAAGCTTGGGAGAGCTTATTCCATTAAATTAAACCCGTTTAGGTGTTTCTAGGGATATTTCAGTTATCACATTTGTATTGTTTAACAAATTGCAGTTAACACGAAACTGATAATACACGCTAAGTGACAACTTCTGTGTTGAGTGTTTACTGTACAATTTTCCAAACATTTTGGCAAAACTGAAATGGAAAATTCAGAAAATATTTCAACAAATCTACATATATATATTTCTATTTAGTAAATAAATAGTATTAATAAATAGTATTTACTATACAATATATTATAGTTCGGTTTACGTTCTGGTGTGCATATAGAACAATAAATATTATATTTTACCATTTCGTTTTAAGTAAATTTTTAATTTTACTAAAACTTTGACCAAGGTTATAATCCAACGCCTCGTATTTTTTTATACCCAAAATAAACCTCTTGATTCATTTAATATCTAAAGATATTTCTTGACAACTCATTTAATTGTCAGTTCTTTCACCTTTTAGTATCCTGTTTGTCTGCAAACTTTTTGCCGTTATATTTCTGCAAATATTTGAACACCTTTTTTGACTTGAGTGAGTCACTTTAATTTTGTTTAATAATTTGGACTTTTTGTGTTGCCGACTAATCCAATTAAAATGCATTCAATTGCAGAAAATTTGATGGTTTCAAGTATGATATATGGTTAAATATATTCCATTGGAATAAAGTCAACCATGATTAATCAAGATTGAATCAAGGTACTTTGATTATGTGAAATGAGTCACAGTAAAGCTTAATGCTTGGTTTTTACGTAATGCGTAAGTTGAATCGGAACTGGCACTTCATTTTTGGTGTTTCTTTTTATTTGGGTTTTCTTGAGACTTGAGAATGATTTGTCTTTTGTTCGGGCTTCATTTCGAGCGTTCATTGATGAGTATATTTTGGGCTTTAAGAGACTTATCCGATGAGTGTTCATGTTTAATGACATAGTTTTGGAGTGTGAGGTAAAAATAGAAAGAAAGAAAGTTATAAGCTGATGATGAATTACGTAATTTAGATTATTTTGGGAAATTCCCAGTGTGAGCAGTTACTAAATTCGTACACCAGCCCACATTTTCTTAGAGGCTTAAAAGACATATGAATAATCTTTTTTACCATTGACTTTGAAAGTGTTGAGCTGGCTTACCTCTTTAATTGAATGCTCCAAACAACAGTTACCTGCTATATGGAGAGAAAACAAATAAACATTGACTATTTGCAGAGGTTTTTGTTTGGCACCGAGCCACTCGAAAGATGTGAGCAAAATTTAAATGAGCAAGCTTGGAGAGAAGAGACCTCGAGACTATAAACAGAATCTTGAAGAGGAGGCGGCTGAGCGAATCTTATTGGAAATGCCAAGCGGATGAGTGGACGTATTCGCAAACAATAAGATGATCCAGGTGAAAACCTAAGCCAGGTGACATTTCGCGCTGGTGATTCCCTGTGAAAGCACCCCAAAAACCCCAATTCATGTGCTAAATGCCACGGAAATCTGAGGCCCGACTCGCCTTGGCTGACTAATTTAATTCATAATTTATAGAACAAGTTGCTCGGTTTTTGGGTGTGTTGATATATTTCGGCGAACGGGTTTTGTGATCCGCAAACAACGCAAATTGTTTCCAGCTCCGAAATGCTAAAATAGCCAGATTGGCTGCAGCTTGTAAAAAGCAAAAGTGTTGCCAACAAAACCCGTTAGCAGCAGAAGCAGAAGCAGATCAAAAGAAAAGAAATGAAATGAAAAGCGAGAAGCTGGCAGCGAAATAGAAAGAGATCCGTAACTTTCACATGCAGATACACGGTAGGAGAATTATACCGTTGCTTTCTGAAGATCGGATGACGATGGCGATGAAATGGCACAAAAGAAAAGTCAACCAAACCAGGCTATTGTCTTCCACAGATAGCGAGAGTGAGAGACTCGGCCAGGTGAATGTTGCTCCGATCGGTTATCGGTTGGCTTTACAAAGAACTGAGGAATTCCGAAATGAGGCACTTTTCACTGCACGGATTACGGATTTTGGCCAACTTCCTTTCTCCTCAGCGGATTCGCCTGCGTGGCCCACTGGTTCAAATACTTAATTTCGTATTTGATTTCTTTTCATTAACTTTTTCTCTTTCGCTGGCCGTTGCCCGTGTGTTGGTAATATTGTTGCTGTTGCTGCACTAAACTTTTGGCCCACACACACACGCTCACTTTTGGCCACACTCAGACACACGCATGCGCGCACGTACCGTTTTGTAAGACGTTTCTCTCTCTTTCACTGCCGTCTCGTCCGCGCAGCTCTTTTCGGGTTCGTTGTCTTGGCAAAACTGAATTGAAGTCTTTCGTTTTTGCCCACTGGAAGTGGCCGCTGAAGACTGCGCAGTCGCTGCGCTGCCGCTGGAAGTGAATTTTTATGAGCGCTTAAGCTTGTTATTCTGTTTTTACTGGGACCGCTGCCTGTTTTTTACTCGTTTTTCGAGTGGTGAGTGGTAACGGTTAACAAAGTAGGTAGTAGGTCCTCGATATTTTTGCGCGTTTGCTAGTACAATAATACTGAATATCCTTTCACATTTGTATCTGTGAATGTTTTTACTGGAAAGCGAAATCTGCAAATCAAAAATTTGAAAACAAACCTTTAATTTAATTCTTAAATAAATAATTTTAAACATTTTTTAAAAAACCATTAGACAGACTTTTGTACGGTATTTCTCTTATTTTCACCACCTATCTCTCCAGTCAATTCACTCCTTCGCACATTGCATGTGTGTTGGATTTTAATTTGCATGCCTTTATTTCTTTTGTTTTTGCGACAACTTTGGTCGAGGTCGTCTGGTTTTTTCTTTCTGTCGCTTTCTGTTGGCGTCTTTTAATAATGCTGCTCCAATATTGCGATCGAAGAGCGCACGAGCTCAAAAATAGAGAGAGCGCTCTGCAGCTGGAAGCAATTTGCGATTAAATTCAGTTGCATTTACCGTTGTTGTTGCCTGGAAAGTTGTACTGAGCATGCGCAACATCGGCAAGTAAACTATGCCTGAAACTGAATATTATAAACTTCTCTGGTATTTCATTTGTATTTTTCATCCATTGAATACATATCCACAAGATTATGACACTTTATAACGGCATAATAATTTATGCTTTCACATTTTCAAATTCCCAAAGTATCGACTGTTATACCTAATATTGAAAAGAAAATAATCGGAAAAAATACCAGAAAAAATATATTCACATCTTCTGGAACTAGTTCATTTTTTAATTTTTTTTATAACAGATAACGACGCAGATAACACCAAGCTATATAAAAAATTTGTATTTTGCATCCATTGAATACACATCAGCATGATTATGACATTTAATAACGGCATAATAATTTATGCTTTCACAATTTTAAATTCCCAAAATATCGACTGTTATTGAAAAGGAGTTAATCGGGAAAAAATACCAGAAAAAATATAAACACATCTTCTGGAACTAGTTCATTATTTATTGCTGTTTTAATTTTTTTATATCAGATAAAGACGCAGATAACACCAAGCTATATAAAAAGTAAGATATATTTGTAAAAAAAACTTTATTTCCTACAATTTATTGAAAATTTATCGAACCAATCGTCAAATAATTAAGATCTATCGTTTCTGGTATATTTCAGAAATCTTTGTGGCATTTTTTAGTGCCATTCAGCCCGCAGCTTATTTTGGCGCTACAGCTGCGGTCACACTGGTCGTGTCGCACAAATAAAATAATAAAAGAAAAGGCAGAGGAAAAATAAACAGCCGACCCGATAACTGAGCACAAAAATAAGGCGTACGTAATATAGACGAGCAGGCGAACAAGGCGGCTGTGCGGGGCGGAGGTGAGTATCCGATATTCCCAGATTCGGAGAATTCCACTTTCCGGAACTGGTGTGCGAACATACGTGACCTACGGATGAGTGTATGCACATACACTATACATATGTACATATATATCGCCCGACAGATCCTTCTTACCGGAGCGGAGTGGAGCTGAGTGTGACAATGGGCGCCTGTGTGTGTCGCGTGAACACCGACAACGAGACGATGAGCGTCTCCTCGGCGAGCATCTCGCGTCCGGCCAGCGCAGGTGAGTGGCCTTCGATGCGCCTCCTATATGCACATATGTACACATATCATCCGTCTATATCGCCCGTGTACCCCTCCGACTGTAGGCATTGCCATGGGCGCTGCGCGCAAAAACCGACCGCTCTGCCACGAGACCATCCGGTGGCGGTCCGACGTCCCACTCACCGAGGGTCAGCTGAGGTCGAAGCGGGACGAGTTCTGGGACACGGCGCCCGCCTTCGATGGCCGCAAGGAGATCTGGGATGCGCTGCGGGCGGCCACCAACGCGGCCGAGGGCCTCGACTTTCAGATGGCGCAGGCCATCCTGGACGGGGCCAATGTCTCGGTCCCGAATGGGTGAGTTGGTCCTTACAAACTAGAGTCCTGGACGAATCGATATTACTTGATTTATAGATAACTCAAAACGTTTTACCAGTGATAAAACAGTTAAAAACTTTACCTTTAATGGTAAAATAACTTACAAAGAAGATTTATAAAGTAATTGTTTTAAATAAGTTTATTTTTATTGAAATATTGTTTAACTCGGCATGTAAACTTTATACGATTTAATGTAGACCCAAGAACTTGACATTCGAATATTCACAATTTGTATTACAAATCCGACAAAGTCCCTAATGACACGGCATGCTAATTGCCATCGTCGAGAAAATCAATAATGTATATGGTGATTTCACATGACCATAACTCCATTAATGCATGACAGCGATTTGCTGGGGTCCTTTGCTGGACACCACGAGGGTATCATAAATTTGTGATGAGCACCCGTCCGGAGAGTTGAAAACGTACTGAAAATAGCGGGACTAGTCAAAGAGTTATATCAATGGAAAATAGTATAGCAAAAAAAAATATTAAAAAACCCTTAATTAATTGAATAACAAAGTTTTAAGCTGAATTATTCGTTAATGTAATTAATTGACAGTCAGCACTTGAACTTATTTTAGTAGAGTATTTAGCCGTCGACCACACATCACAACTTTCTCGCGCTAACGTTTTTATTAGACATCGATTTTTGACTGACACTCTGGCACTTCCTCGCCTCGGACTGCAGACCATATTTATTTAAATGCAGCGCTGACCTTTCGACCACTTTCGGCGTTGCATGCACCAGTGTCCTTGACAAAGGCTCCCTACGTAATTCCGTTGTTATCTCTTACCTTATCAGACTTGGCCCACTTGGCATTGAATCATTAGCATTAGGCTCAATTGAGTGACAAATTTTTTTTGGGGCTGGCTGGGGATTTCCGATAAGATAGTGATAGTGGATGGCCCACCTGGTTACTAACCACTATTATTTTCGCAGCTACCTCACAGAATGCTACGATGAGCTGGGCACCCAGTACAAGGTGCCCATTTACTGTCTGTCATATCCCATAAATATCGTCAAGGAGGAGAACGGACGCGACTCGCCTGCCGAATACTCTGAGCCAGTGGATGGCGGAACCGAGATATTTCTGAAGCTGCGCATATCATCGACCATGAGTGATGTTAAACTGCCGGTGTACTCAAAGGACACCGTGGGGCAGTGCAAGAAGAAGCTTCAGGTGAGTCCATTTATCGATTATTATTTTAATTTCCCCAGTTGAGTACAAGGAAATATAGTACTCGTTTTCAATATATGTATGTATGTGACAACGTACATTAATAATTAATATATTTAAGGTTCCTTAAAAAGTTTAGGAATCAGTTTCTCACACTTACATGCCTATTGAATTAAAATTATTTAGTCAACCTACTGCTATAAGTTAAGCCAAAATGATTTTCAACTTATCCTTATCTTACACTCTTCAGGCCGCCGAGGCTGTCGACGCCTGCTGCCAGAGGTGGTTCTACAGCGGCAAGTTGCTGGGCGACAAGGTGCCCATCGACGAGTGCAGCATACACCAGGGATACGTGGTGCAGGTGATTGTGAACACAGAGCACTACAACCACGACAATAGCACGAGTATGGCGCATGCCAGCTAGCGGCGCAGTCCACTCCCACTAGTCAACAGCAATAGCAACAGCAAGGAGCCACGACAGCAGCCGCAGGATCAGCAGCAGCAGCAGCAGCAACAACTTTTGGCCAAAGCGGGCAGAGGCATTCGAAGGAGAAGGACTGCCATATACTCAGTTCACAGCACAAGGAACCTTAAGGGGAATGTACAGCAAGTACCGGAGCATCAGCGGGTACAACAGCAACAGCATACTCATTGCATTTATCAAAATAAGCAACAATTGCAAATTGTAGCTCTGTCTGCCTTGTTGCTGTTGCTGTTGTTGTGGCTGCTCGCCTTGTTATGCTTTGTTTAATATATCTATATATAAAATATGAAACAAAAGATCGAAACCGAGTTGCTGAGAAAGGGAAATCGAAATGGGAAATGATTATAAGATACATAAATTATAAACTTACATATATTTTTTTGATAATAATTACTTGATAATAATGCTACTGATTTAGGCGGTCTACAAAGCATATACTGTCAACTGTATATGGAACCTGCTGTATTGAGCATAGTTACCGAAATTTTCTCGGGCACTCGTCTATTGAAAAACTGAAAAATGTGTAAATTTTTATAAAAACCAAAATGAAGGGCCTCTATTAACTAATTGTAAGCAAATGCTAGGTCATTTGCCTAATGTACATGTAATGTAAAAATAAACAAGAACTGTAGTATTTGGCCGCAATAGAAAGCATGCAACAAACAATTTTTGATACTGTACAAAATGCCAATCACAATATTATGAATGTGAACATAATTGTGACAAAACCCAGAGAAAACACAAATTGTTAAGCATATTACTTGCTCAAATGTAGTTAACACGAATGAGGGGAACACATCGCGAGAGCAGAGATGGGGCGAATGCGAGGTAGGGAGTTGAAGAGTTAACCCAAGTACCTTATAAATGTATATGATTTAATTTGCTTTTAGAGTCAATAATTTATCTCTCAAGCACATCAATTTCTTGTATAATTTCTTTAATAAATTCGGTATTGTCAAATGGCCGTTTTAAGTGCGCTGAACTACTAAACGCATTTATTCCGGGGGAAATGAATTTCTAACTCAATTTTATCGACTTATATTAATGATAAGCATTGGGTCAATACAACCACTGATGAAGCTGAAAGCAGCGGCAGTCTGAAGTTTTTGGACAATTATTGATTTGAAAGCGAACACAGATTGGAAATAATATCAAAACGCCCCCTAAATTCGGAATCGCTTTATTTTTATTGAAATTATTCAATATATTTTTTCAACTTTCACGTAAACACATTAATGAAATTTTAATAATAAATTAAAAAATGTATAAGTAAAGCCATTCAGCAAATCGTTTCAGTATAATTGATCGTATATATTCCAATGACGGCGTTATTTTAACATTTCCTAAGATTGTATTTCCAAAATGTCTGTGCATGAAGATATCTGTAACGCACTGCGCGAGAGTGTTATTGCCAAAGTTGAAACAATTATTGATAAAAGCAAATAAAGAACTATTGTGCTATCTATTTTTAATGATTGTATTTAAAATTTGATTTTTTTTAATATTCTTATTAAGAAATATAAACTAATTTCTAGCCTCGTGAATCCATCTTTTGCAGCAAGGTGAGAAACGAAAAGGCGGTAGTAATAGTCTGTAAAATGGATTGAATATATAATGGGGATAATAAGGAAACCAAACGGACTTTTCAAACTGTTATTCAACGCACCCCTCTAAATCTTTCCACGTTTAGATTGGTTATTTTTCCGGCAGTTAGTTGGAACTGCCGACGGGAATTCAGCATGAAGAACAGGTAATCACTGCGAACCTCCCTTAAATGACGCTGCCATGGACTTCGCCACAGGGCCTCGCCGCATCGCTGACTATTCTGGAATACGATGTCCGCAAAATAGCAGATGATAAAGAGCTCGTACAGTACCAGGAGCAAGTACTGTCCCAGGGAGACCATCCGCATGAAGGAGTTGGCCGTAGTGCTCTTCGTCGACACGAATGCCACCAGGCACATGAGGAAAGTGACTTCACCGATTTTCACAAACCATATAGGACTGTAGAATCGCTCCATTTTCTTCAGAGCTGCCACTATATAGCGGTGGTGCTGAATGCAACGTACGAAAGACTGACGGAATGCAGTGGCAAAATCTCGTGAGGTTTCTGCTGCTGGTTGTAGAAGTTCTTGTAGAGGAGTCTGCTCTTCCAGCGAATATGCGTATTGACTGGGCTCAGCATCGGACACAGATTGCTCAGCTTGTAATTGTCTGTGAATGGATCATTTATTTATTTAATCAGCACATACTCAAGCCATTCGATTTAAATTAATTTGTTGCAATGTTTAATAAAATTTGTAAATTTCTTTGAATAGTTTGATTTGAAATACTCAGCTATTTATAATGTGGGAGAATACTAAAAGATAAGATAAACTTAATTTGAATTACACACTTTTGTTCAAGCAAAGAAAACTCAATATACCTAATTATTTTTTAAAATTACCTCAGCTCTGCCATATTTGCTCCCATTAGCACATAGCTTGTGGCCAGTACATTCTTAAGACTGCAAAAGAGCACATCATATTGTCCTGATATCAGGACACAAAGCACCATATGCAGTCCACTCGAGGAGGCAAAGGAAGCCGCTACTTGGATCTGGCCCATCGCCTGAAGAAAAAACACTAGCTCATAGACAATCGGTTGCTAGAGATGGCATAATTAATTTAATTTAATTATTAATTGAAATTCTCAACTTGCCGTGTAATCGAAGGGATACCAACAGGCTAGCGGCAGGCTCTTGTCCCTATAGGCTATGGGAAGGGCCAGCCAGAAAATGGTGCCAATGTAACAACAGTACACATAGGTTTTGATCCACAGCCTGGACATCCGATAGGATTCCGCCATTGTAACATAGCTGAACCCGACGGCAGAACGCGGCTCATACTCGTCATTGATGTTGGACATGATGGCATCCAGTAATCCCGGCCTGAATCGACGAAAGTAGAGCTTCATCGCAATGGTCCACAAGTAAATGATGGTTTGAATCAAACAGTTGACGAAGAAGTCCAAGTCGCCTTGGCCGTAATTGATATAAATGGTGCATATAAACAATCCCGCGATATGCACCGATACAAAATAGTTGAAGAGCTCGTAGAGCAAGTCGCAGACTCGGACCAGATGGGCCAGGCATCCCGATCCCTTGACGTAATATCCAAACGGATACATGGCAGCTATGCACATGGTTTGTCTTACGAACACGAAGAGATCACGACGTTTGGAGTCGTCTTTGATCTTTTCTTCCTTGACTTTGCTCTTCATTGCAATCAAAAAGGTAATCAGAACTTCACCTCGGCGACTCGCTATTTTATAGGCTAGCTGTGACTTGCCGCAATTCTGAAAAGTTTTCAATTATACGGCCACAACTAAGTGAACTTTAAATTACACGTTGCAAGGTGGTAAAGGGCCAGCACCAAAATGTGTCTTTTGATTATCATAAAATGAATAAATTATAACCACTATAATTTAATATGAGTTTCTGGTTGAAAAACTTATAAATTGTTAGTTTGATTTAAATAACTATATTTATAAATAAGAGGGTAGTTTTCCATACTGAAATCCTTCAAAAATACTTATAAACTATGACTGTTCTAGCAGTCGATGAACTTTTTAGGAAGTGGGGGGATGTGGACATTCCTATGGCATCGTGCAGAAACATATGCATAATCTCATAGCACACAAGTATGTTCTAAGGGCCATCACTGGTCACTGGATAGCCACACAGATCACACAGCCCGACTCTCGATAAAAGGGTACAACTTTTGCAGAAGCTTCAGAGACGAGGAAAAACAACAGGCTGTAAACACCTCTTCTAATTTAATCTGGACTGTTTTACGTTTTATTTTTTAATTTTAATAAGTTATCATTTCTACTAAGATAAACCTTGAAGTCTAACTTATGACTGTGATGCCTCCTCCGATTTTTACCAAGACATTTTCACTTCAGAGTTGGCCAACGGAAGTGAGCTGTTAGTTTTGAGAAGTTTGGCAACTAGGCCTTACAAAACATAACGCCACTTGACCACCCAGCCATTCAGACGAGTTCCTTGCAATTCCCTAGCTGGCGGGCCATCAATTCCAAATAAACCCAGCCGTCGAGAGAGGAAAAGCGCTTTACATTGAAACCCAGTTGACCATGTCCGAGGAGTCGTGACTGCGATATGTTGGCAGCACTTGATTTCGTACGCCGAAATGCGCACACAACAATGGACGGAACCAATATGTCGAAGGAATAAGTCAGCCAGGAGGAATGCGCCCTGGTCCTCAGCTTCCTCCTTCCGCCCACTGAAATGCGACAAGTTTCCCTTTCCGTTGATCAATGTGCATGTTGCACACAAAGTGGCGACATGCGACTGCCACGAGTGGAATATGTGGGTCTGCCTGTGTATGCTGGGTGCATTGTGGCAGATGCAATCAAGCATCGGGCACTCACTGCTCGCTACGCCCTCATCCCCCAGCCGGGGTCATTATTTTAATGGGGCGTTCGTGGAGAAACGTTTCCTCCTTTGGCATCCATTCTTCACCTACTTCATTGCATGTTGAACCGAGCAAGGACATTTTCTCTGATTAATGTATTCCTTAATTTGATGCGTTCTCGTTGCTAAAGATCAAAATAAAAACATTTGAAAATTGTTCTTAAAATATATTTTTCAGTTCTTCTAATCCTAATATCAGCTAAGTACTCATTAGAAGTTTGGGATTTAGATAGGTATATAGTATTTTCATTTTCATACCACTTTTAAATGATTTTAGTAGTTCTTTATTTATCGGAAGTAATTTTTCCCGCTATTGATGCTACTGCTATGCAATTCCCGCCCTTATAGTGAAACCACTTCTTCAGTTTACTTTTTATTCACTCCTTAATATGCTGCTGTTCTTTATTATTGTAATTACTGCAATGTACTGGTAATATAAGATAGATTAACAATGGGTTCTGGCGAGAGAATGAAGCAATTAAGCAAGAGTCATGCAGACGAGCTTGGACTAATCAAATGAGCGGCTGATATAAACGGTTAGACAAGCTGGATGGGGTCGCAGGACCTGGATTCTGGATTCTGGATACTGGACACTGGATCCTGTGGCCCTAGTCGATGTTCAGCTGGCGGAAGGTGCCCTCCATGCCGAACAGATCGTCGCTGGTCTTGGGGGCGCCGGGACGCAGGGACTCGTTGGCCTTCTTGTCCTCCTGGTCCTTGAACCACTGGGTGTTGTCGACCAGCTTCTGCTTCCACCACTGGTTCAGCTCCACCACGTTGCCGGCCTTGCCGCCGTACTCGTTGGGCAGAAGGTCGCGGGGCACCACCTTGTAGAGGCTCTCCACGTCGTTGTGGAAGGTGATGCGGCTGCGGATCTTCTCCTTCACGAACGGCTTCACGAAGTTGAAGATGGTGTCCACCAGCGGCGAGATGTTGATCACGTGCACCTCCTTCACCTTCACCGGATACGCCTCCTGCACGGCGATCAGGAACTTCTTCACCACGGTGGGCGAGAATTTGGCAAAGTGGGCGGCGCTGGCCACCGACGCGTCCAGGATGAAGATGTCGCCGGCGATGCCGACGCTCTCCTCCGCCAGGCGGACGTCCCCGATCATCAGGGCCACCTTCATGGCGTCCAGGATGTGGTGGGGCTGGAAGTCGCAGTCGATGCCCCGGATGAACGTGATGCGGCGTCCGTTCGGCGTGATCCCGGGGAGAGTGGGGCAGTGTCTGTCAAGAGGATAGGATATTAGCACACCATATTTATAAGATATATAAACTCTACACGTTGGAATTCTCCCTTAAAGTATTTGCTTTGGAGAGAATATTATAACCGCAAGTTCTTTATCAACAGTTACAATATAGATCAGAAATTTAAAACTAGGGACTGACTTCTATGTAATTAGAAATGATTCAATGTATTATATGTCAATTTTACACTTTCTTGTTAGTTTCAAATCATTCGAAAATCTGCCTCAAGACTCATTCATTTATAATGCTAAACTCACACATAGTCCAGAACGATGTTGAGCTCCTCACGATTGATATCCCGGTTGGAGAAGAACTCGGGCACCGCGTTGCGCATGGTGTAGTACATGTCCAGCTTCTTCTTCACCTTCTCCAGGCTGAACTTGCAGCCGCGCAGGAAGGTCGTGAGGCGCATGTCGTCCATGTCCTTGGGCAGGTGGGGCTGCGTCTCCAGCCACTCGCGGATCAGCTTGATGTCGCGCTCAATGTCTGCGGGATCCTCCGGCTCGCGGAGCTCCTCGCGGATGCTCACGCGCTGGTCGGGTGTGGGGTGTAGCATCATCATCTGCGGAGAGCAGGGGAGTTGGGGGATTTTGAGTTATAGAGACAATTTCGTTAGTACTTGACCTTTCAATGATTTCATGCCCAATGCCTTGGAATAAATATAGAAACCCTGAGCTCTCCGGGTAAAACAATGAAATTGCAACCCCCATTCTTCGCTGACTATTTCGCCACACTTTTTAATACGCAGTACGAAAAAATCAGATATTTTTGACATTTTAATTGCGCGCTTTCAAAACGCTGGTCGTTCGTAGGTCTTGCGGTCACACGTCACTGCCTGGATTCATTAGCATGGGCTGTGGCCAAATATGCATTGGGGCCCGCCCCTCGTCAGGTGTATCTATATAGATATAGAGCCGAGAGCAGGGGCTTGAGGTTTGCGTAAGGGCCAAAACAAAATCAGCTGACATCGACCTCAAAAAGCGTTCGTGGCCCTTCTGTTTTGAGTTTCAAGCGATCGGCCTTATAAGGCGGCTCATATATTTGTCAATAATAATGTGAGTTTGAGCAAATGAAGAAAACTGACTTGGAGATAGTCATGCCTGACAGTTAGTACAATAAATGGTTACTGTATCTTTTGGCTTAAACGCTCGCTGCTTTGTTTGCGCTCATTGGGGCGTGCTTGATGGCCCGGCTTTTAATAGCTCTTGTTTGTTTACTTTTGTTTTTAAATCTTACTTAGTGAAGCGTAGATTGTCTTTATCTTTGCCATGAGGTAATTGACATTAAGAGGGCTGTGATTGATTACACTCACTGAAAATACTACTCATACAGAATTTGATTAGGCAACACGGAGAGTCGACTGCAACAAATGGGCTATTTGAATCCGAATTTGCAACACCGCACACTAAGCGAGCTCATTGGGGTCAAGCCGAGATGGTGGAGGAAAAGCTGAGTCTGATTGGGGGATTGGATGTGGTCTCAACCAGCTTCCAATGCAACCACAGTGGCCGCTGCAGTTGCAACCTGCAACCTGTTAGAATTGCAGGCACCGCCGGCGGACTGGAGGAGGCTCGGCCACACTCAAATTGCTGTGTGTGCACACTCCTATGGTTTTTCTATTTTTTTGTTGCGCTAATGGCCGCTGCGGCTATTGCAAATTTTTCTTCTGGCCTGCAACTCTATTGCAAATATTGCGAAAATCTTCAGCAAAACAAAACAGCGCGAAACACAACGATTCGAAAATCAAGCGGCCAGACTCGAGAAAAATGGGCTTCAAACGGGTTTTATTAACTTATTTTTCTGCTTTTGGCCGCTCGGCTCCAGTTAAAGTGCTTTCGGTTTCTGTCTCTCTCGGCCTTTGTCTCTTGCTCCTTCATCTCATCTGTCCCGCTCCAGACCATTTGCTGTCGTTACAATAATTCTGTTTGCCCATTTGTTTTGTAATGCTGTCTTTGAAGAATTTCGGCAACAATTGCGGGTAGCATTTAAGAGGTTTAGGAAATGGTTAGTAAACAAGAGGTTTACAAGAAAAATGGGAAGAGCTTAAAATGCTCAACGTTGAAAGGTAGCATTTAGTTAATTAAAGTGTCTTATGATATACTAAGCGCTATTATATCATCTTATGAGTAAGGTCTCTGGCTTCATAACAAAACAATGTCAAAGTATCTTTTCTTGAAAAAATATACCACGAATTCTTATTGATTTCTAAATATTATAATAATACATTATTTAATTTCGATTCATTAATTCACTTATTTTTCAAGCCCTTCCTGATTTCGATCAATGAACTCGGATCCCTACACTCCGAAAATATTTTCCGTTTATTATGCATTATTTAAAGATTCCAACAACCATTGTTGGCCCACATAAATCGCCTTCTTCATTATTCCCCGCCATTCAAATTGAGTTATTCGCGCAATCTCAATTCAAGTTATTGTCCCCTTGTCAAATTTATGGCTCTTCGTTGGATGGATCAGAAATCCTCAACTTCTTTTGTATTTCTGGAATTCAACACATGATTTGCAAACTTTATCGCGAATTTTTCGGCGCACTAATTTAAATTCCAGGCGTTGTCCTATGTCAACAGCCCCAAGAATTGTGAACCCAATGTTTGGGCGGTGGTTCTTATGGCATGGGATGGCTCACCTTGGTTAGAATGAGATGGTAAGTTGGTCAGAGGTAATCCTTTAGGTAATATATCCAACGGACAACGCGGCGTATGATGAATAGCACACAACCGAAGCGCTCAAGACGGTAACAGAAACTGAATGTCTGCAAACACGTTTCGAACGACTTAAATACTCGCCGACTCCGAACGCGAAGAGATCCGAGGTCTGACGACCGCTCTTCGGGCCGCGCGATGAAAGAAAACCGAAAGCCGTAAAACAGATCATGCCATGAAAATCGGTCAAAGAGAAAAATGCACGCGCCGGCTCCTCGGAAGGGGAGGAGCGGAAAGGAAGTCGACGGCTGGCCATTTGCGCAAGGTAGGTTCAATGAGCGGCGCGGAGTGGCCACGCTCCACCGCCGATCGTCCAGATGTAGCTATTTCCAGACAGCAGTGCCGAAAAATATCTTTAGCACCTGCGACTCTGCAAAGTGATAAGCGCAAGTTCGTGTCCTCAGTCTTTTGTTCTGCCGCATTTCAACACCTCCGAAATGATCCAGTACCTAGGTTCGTGTCCTCAGTCTTTTGTTCCCCACCCCGAAATCATTCTAAAGTTCGTTTCCTCAGTCTTTTGTTCCGCAGCCGCCGGGTGAAAAGCTGATTGCGCCACGCCCCCCGAAAAGCAGCAGTCACACATCGAAGTGCGTGCCAAATGTTAGTTATTAACTTTCGAACGCTCGTGTGTGTGGGCCAATCTATCGGCTCGGGATTGCATTAGTCGCTGCTTTGCTGAAATGATTTCTGTCATAATTGTTTCTTTATACTTTTTCGACATTTCCCAATTAAGCAATTTAGTGCACATGGAATCGGCGCTGGATTCGCCGTTGTGCCTCTTACTAAGCAGCCGCGAGTCGTTGAACTTGCCGGCCGTTTCCTCATTTTCATTTAAATGAAAATGAACATTTTCCATAACTTTGTCTTGGTCCGCGTTGCGTTTTGCTCGTGTTGCTTTTATTTTCCTTTTTTCCTTTTTGTTGGTTTTTATTGTTCCAGCTAGCTGATTGCTAGCAATTATAGTCGCCCGATGCGGGGAAGGGCGCGGCAGGAGGGGCGGGAGATACCGACTTTGACTTTGCATGCATTGAACTTGGCTTGCCCTTTTCTAAAGCAAACAATGCGAGACGCGGCCAATGTGGCAATAAACATCGAACCGAATGCAAAACCAATATTGCCAACTAACCAAAGGCGGTGGCGTCAATAAAATGTTAAGACATCGACATTTGCAGATTCTTGCCAGTTATCATCGAATCGAGTATGGTCATTATACCATTTTAGACTTATTAAGTTGTATGAAATTATTTTTTTTATCAGTTACCCACTATTTAAATGCTGGTATAATTATTATTTAGTTAAAGGAAGTTCTGCAAGCGCTTATCTGCGTACAGCTTAATTTTTTTAAGCGAGTTATATCTCTCTAATTGATTAACATAAACAGCAAAGTCAAAGTCGACCATTATGATAATATTCAACAATTGAACTATTTTCTTTTGACTTTGCTCTCTCCCGTAAAACAGATTTTTAACTAACCTCGGTTCTTATTTTAAAATTCAGTTCCATGTGTAACACAGTGATATTCCAAAGAAATTTTGAAATCAACCTCCAATGTACTATTTATTATTTTTAAAGGTCCATTATATTTGTAATGGGATTTTGTTGTAAATCTAGCAATTAAAAGTAAGTAACAAATCATTGAGAAAATGTTTTTTATAAATGGTTCTAGATTTGATTCAAAACGCTACGAAATTGGGATCGGGGCTTAACTCTGATCCAATCAAAATCTTTCCTTACGCCACAGAAAGCATCACTAATTAATTAAAGGTTAATTCATTGGTCGCTTCAATTTCTCCATTACTCATTGACACCAAGAAACGGCAATTGCTGCAAAACAGTAGAATTATGTAAACCAAACAGGTAATGAGCTTAGGACTCTATAAAAATGTCATTAACAGAGCCGCTTGTTAAAAATGTATGGTATGTTGGTATGTTAATGACTCTATTCGGGTAGCGTTGTATTAAAAACCCGAAAAGAAATCGCACTGGCGATTGACAAATGAGGCTGAAAAATTCGCATAAATTAACAAAAGTGCAGACAAGAACAGGAAGATGTTGCTGCCCTCCTTGGCCCCCAAAAGTAAAACAAGACGCGAAAGAAAGAAAACTAATTAAACCATAGACTTATAAATTAAGTAGTTTTAGTAGTCGCTGTTGTTGCATTTCCGAAGTCAAGAAACTTTCATTGGCGGACGAAAGTGTGCGCAATAAAGAAATTAACAGTAAGAAGCAGTTCGTTGGGAAGGGGTTTTTGGGAAGTGGTGTGTGGTGTATAGTCGTATAGTCGGCAGATACTTCTACGCTCCACCTCTTCTTACCTCACCTGGCTCACACTCTTAGCGCAATTTTAGTTATAGTCACTTTTTGTTCGCTTTTCGTTTTTGTTTTATGAAAGCTGCAAGAAATAAAAACTTCGGCCGAATGTACAGAGCGTGGCCGCATTAAAAGTTCGCGTTGTGGAGCGTTTTCTTGTTGTTGGTTCAATTTCAACTCGCAGCGGAGTCAGACAGCCCAGTTGGGCAATTTGGAAAACCATAAAGTGCGCTTTCAAAACGGCAAAATATAGGAGAGGTAAATAGAGCTAAGTGTGTGGAGATCCACACTCGGGAGTGTGATTCGGAATTAAACTTTTGCCACATTTAATTGCTGGCTGCAATTGTTTACTGTTTCTTCTGTTGCGCCAGCAGTTGCCAAAAAATGTAGCAAACTGATACAGCTCCGAAAGATTGGATTTTATAATTCAAGCTGAATTATGTTCGTTTTGCACATCTGCCGAGAAAAAGTGTGAGCATGCAAGTCGGTGATGCGTGAAACTCCGCGTCTAGCCCCTTAAATTGCACACTTATCATGTGAACAGCCCCGATAATTATTGAATTAAAACTAATTGATGAGTTATAATCAGCTACAGATTTAACTTGAATTGGATTTTTGAAATGACTCAGGCCAATCCAAAATTAAATCATCACAATCACTTTAGAAAGCATTGTGCATAATATAATATAATAATAATAATGGAAAAACTAAAATAAAATAAGAATATTCTTTCAAAATTCCATTCGATTCGAGCCCACTATTTTCCCCACTTTCATTCTCCTATAAATTCTTGCATTTTCACTACACATTTATTTAGTTTGCATCTTGAGTTTACATTGAAAGCTCTACACGTGTACAAAATCGATAAATATTTGCAGGCTTCTATTTGCCCCAGTATGTTTCCATGATGCCCCACGAGGTTCGCTCGTCGCTGGTATAAAATATATAATTTGCGTTATAATTGCTCTATAATATTGCTGATTGCACAGTGGTGGGGGCGGTGGATGGGCACTGCGACTGGGCGTTTGGGGGTTGCTTTAGCACAGTGGCTCCTTGGCATTCGCTTTCCTGGCACAAAAAATCTGTCAACTCCGCTGGCAGCTCACTTGAGCTGCACCAGCACCATGAAGTAGGTGACAACTGCACCGAGGACCTGCGAGGCGGAGAAAGTTCGATTTAGCTCTATTTTCCCATCATCAATAAATCAAATGCAACGCACCGAGGCAAACAAATCCAAGGAGACGGTGAAGAACTTCGCCCCCGATATGCTCATGGCCTTCTGGCACTGCTGGCAAACGATCTGGACGAAGGTTTTGGCCTCCTCGGAACCATCGTACCAGTGGCACGAGTAGGCGGCCTCCATGACGGACGAGCTCTGGAAAATGCAAATATTAATTATAGACGTTGCACCTGAAATCCGGTCATTCATCAGATAAATTAATTTATAAAAAGTTTCTGAATTAATTTTAAAATATTTAAGACCTTTTTTCCGATTACTCTTTGCTTAAATTTCTTTATATTCAATGCGTAAGTACAACCACACTTGGTCAGAGCACTAGCCAAGTTGATCACCATTTCATACTATCAGTCTGAAAATCTATCCAAAAGTAGAGCGCTAAAACAGCGCTAAAACTTATTAAAAAGTTAGACGCTTCATACCCTTGTAGAGGGTATTATAATTTCAGTCAGTTTCAGATTGGCCATATAAAGTGTATGTATTCTTGATCATCCATGTCCGTCTGTCCGTATGTCCGTTTCTATGCGAACTAATCTCTCAGTTTTAAAGCTATCGCGATGAAACTTTCTCAAGAGTCTTCTTTCTATTGCAGGTAGTACATACATATGTCGGTACGAACCGGATCGGACCACTATATCTTATGGCTCCCATAGGAATAATCTTAAAAAATATAAGAAAATGCATTGTAACTTTGTAGAAAGTACGCGATTTGATGTTTGACAATTTAAAAAGAACATTTTAAATAGGCAATAATATCTGGAATCCCTGGAACAGCACCGATCGAGTGAGGATTAAACTAGGCTACTTATTTTAAGTGCAAGGGTATATAAACTTTGGTTTGCCAAAGTGAACTTCCTTTCTTCTTAAATTTCCCGCACCCAATAGTTGTATTTCCCAGTACATGCCCCTACGCAAACTCACCTCCTCAATCAAGCGATTGCCAAAGATGCAAAAGTGAAACACCTGGGCCAGGGCATATCCCAGGTATCCGACGACTGTAAAGGCGTAGACGTTCACTCCGTTGATTTTCGTGGCCTGGTATGCCAACAGGGTCAGCTTGATGGTTGAGGTCAACATGTGCAGCAGGAGGGCAGCTCCGTAAGTATCGCCAATGGCAGCCACCAATCTGCAGGGAGAGGGCAAAGGGGAAGGGGAAGGACGAGAACAGGCAATACTCGAGTCAATATTTTGATCCACAACAGCACACACAAATGGCTAAGCCAACTGCCGGACAGGACAAACAAGGCCGTCACTCTAGGGGCCCCAAACAATGATTGCAATTGTGGAAATAATCAAGTAAATCAAACAAGCTGCAGGGATCTGTCGAGCCCCTAATAAATGAAAATAGGCGTTCAAACTAGATAGAATTTAATGTATAAAGACTTTTAGAGAACTTGGCACATAAAAAAATGAAATAACAAAAATAAAAGTAACACATTTCCAATAGTTTATCAATTTTTAAGAGTGTATTCCAATTAGATTGCATATAGATTCGAGTGACTATAAGTTCTCTCGAAGTGAATGCAATTAGATTTCGGTGCCAGGATTTTCTGCCCAGGTCTGGTCCGTATTAAAATCATCAGCTGCAATCACTCATCCTCACAGTGGCCAGAGCCCTCTTCAAATTGTTGGTCAAATTTGGCCAGGGTTTGAACTCACCGCACCACGTGCTTGTGCCGCTCCACCCAGTACTTGATGGCACTGCGCACCATCATTTCCTGTTTTTTGGTCAGCCCATTGGGATTAGCCCCGTTCACCACCCCGTTGCCACCGCCCCCGTTTCCGCCGAAGGACTGCAGGGTCGAGGGTGCTCGAAACTGGGCGCCCCAATCCGCTTTCGAGCTGTAGACGCCCGACATGTCCATGTCGGTGGCTGGATCCTTTTCTGTAATTAAAAAACAGTTCGTTGAGGTGCTTTTTAAAGAGTTCGCCGGATCAGTAAATATGTAATTTAATTTTATTAACTGAGCGTATGTAAAATCAATTACCCTCAAAATTTGGATATCTTAGTTAGGTTGACTTGGTGTGATTTTTTTATAATTATCAGTGATTTTTAAAAATTGTTTGGTCTGCATATAAAGATACTTATAAAGAACATTTTAAAACAGGACCATTCAAAAAGTTATGTGCTATTAATAAAATGCAAGCAGTGCAAGCAGTCGGCTTATTCCTTGTTTAACTTCATCTCCCTCTCACTCATTTTAGCTTAGTAACGGGTATCCGTTAGTCGTGGTTTTCTCTTGTTTAACCTAAGGACTTTAAAAGTTCTATCAGAATTCAAATTAGTCTATCTCCAAAACGTAAATCATTTCAAAATTAAAATCTCTACTAGGGCATAAAATAAAATTTTTTAATTTGCCTAATATGAGTTTTAAAAGAGGTTGTAAGATTCTAGTAAATTTCATTCAGGAAGGAAAACCCCTCACACTCACCTTCATTATGGATTAGCTCCGACTTGGAGTTGGCCGATAAAGACCTGAAAAGGGCCGCCGAATTCGGCCTGTAGGTGTCCAGTGAGGCAGACAGCTCCATCAGGGGCTTCATGATGCCCTTCAGGTGCTGCAGCTGCTCGCAGGCGAAGATCAGCCAGGAACAGAACATCACGTCGCACAGGTTCGAGTGGATCATCGAGAAGAGCACGTAGTAGATCTGAAAGGCGAAGCTGATCATGTAGAACAAGCCGTGGCTGGCGTTCCACGGGTAAAAGGACTTGATCGGCAGCCGTGGGATCTCCACCGGAATGCTGGAGTTAGTTTCGTGGTCCACCACCATCTTGACGCTGTCCCCGAAGAAGGTGATCGTGGTCCAGGCGGTGGCCGAGGCTACCGTGGTTAGCATCACCAGAAAGAACAGCTTCCTCATCTTGGCCAGGGCGATCGAGTGGTAGCGAGCATCTGATTCGGCGAACAAGGGATGCGTGTTAACCTGGTTCCATATATTCAAGGTTCTGCGAAGGGAAAACACGTTATGTTAATTAGTTTTCATAATTTTGTTTTAATGCGATTAATTAATGCGATGTGCTTGAATCAAGATGAAAAGGTGGTATTTCGAATTCTTATCTTAACAACTAAGAGATTAGTATAGTCAGTAGTGTATACTATTTTTTTTATTTTTATTTAATTTTTTTTTATTTTTATTTTATTTATTGTTTTGTAGTATGCGATGAAATTTCTGATTTATTAATTTAATTCTATGTGAAATTAATTGAATTATTTTGTAATTCATTTCAAATAGAATGAATGAGTGATTTGTGCTTTATTTTGAGATCAAAAAGTCAACAATTTTTCAAAACTCAATATTAATTGCATAGTTTATAAAATTCAATCAGATTGAACCACAAAATGATGCCCCTTTTTCTTTAAAAGAAAATGTTTGAATTATTTTGAAATTCAAGCCATTCATTCATTCATTCGATTAAACTAAAAATTCAAATTCATTCAAATTCTATTAATTTCAAAATTGAAATAAATTCATTCACATAAAAAAAAACGCAAATATATTCATTGAATCAATTCATGCAGGGCATGAAATTTATCTTTTCCCTTTTGACCATTTTGTTCTGATATTGAGAACATAAAGCTGAAAAGAGGAACCTTTTGGTGTACACGGTTCTTAAGAACGAATGTTCTTAATTCAAGAAGAATTTGCTTGGATTTTTTTTCTGTATAGTTTTTTACTTCTTGCCAACGAACTGCCGTTCCCAGTTTCTGACTCACCTGTAGAAATTCTTCTGGTTAACGGCCAAGTAGATGAACTTGGTCATGCAGTGGGTGAAGAACAGAGTGGTAATCGTGTTGCCCGACAGCTCGTTCACCTCCTCGGCGTTGAGCGCCATGTTGACCAGGATAAAGGCGAACTGCATCAGCAGGAGCACCAGGTGCACCGAGGAGTACACCTTCTTCATGAACGCACTGCCGCCCGTGAAGTTGTGCATAAACAGGCCCGAGTACTTCATCGCCCGGATGTTGGGCATCAGATCGGCCACCAGGCCCGTATACTTGCTCGGCTGCATCGAGGTAGTCATCCTGCGGAGCGGCGGAAAATGGCACGACAAAATTAATTGGGTTTCGCCAATATAATTAGCAATTATTGCCAGTGGATAAATTGATGGTGGACCGATAGCGGAATCTTTTCCATATTCCGTCTGTGTGATTGGCCTTGGTTTGTGTGCGGCCCAAAGAGGAAATGCTTTCCGAGAATTAATCGATTTCGCATGTTTTATTCATACTGGTATAATGCATAATGCGGCGTTTTAATCGGCCGAATCGTTAGTGCCCGTTTAGCTTTAAGTCAGTACTTAATATTTGGAACAGATTGATAACCCGACTAAGGTTTGTTTTCTCGTCCGGATGTTAAATTTAAATTCACAATTTACGGAAGTTCAGTGCTTAAAGCCTACTAAAGAATAGATCGGGCCTAAATTCTTTAAAATATTAAAGCCAATAATTTAAATTCAACATTTAATTTATATTTGGAATTTTCTGGGATGTTCATATCGCCATTAAATATTTGAATATGGCTGAAATTTCTGATTTATTTAATTTAATTCTACAATATGTGAAATGAATTGAATTATTTTCTAATTCATTTCTAATTAAATGAATGAATACATTTTATAAATTTTTTGAATTTGCCAAAATTTGTTTGTTCCTTTTTTTTAGAACAAATAGACAAACATTTTTTAAAAATCAATGTTAACTGCATAGTGTATAAAATTTAAGCAGATTGAACCACAAAATGATGCCCCTTTTTCTTTAAAAGAGAATGTCGTTTGGATTATTTTGAAATTCATGCCCTTCATTCATTCATTCGATAAAACTACAAATTCAAATTCAATCAAATTCTATTAAGTCAAAATTCAAATAAATTCATTTAAAAAAAAAAAAATTCAAAATAATTCATTGAATTAATTCAGGCAGGGCACTATTGCTTACTAATGAGTATAGTGACTTTTATTATTACAAAGTTAGCACTGAAAACTTATCAGCTGAGTCGCAGACGATTACCTTGCAATTTAACTTTAAGGAATTCAAATGTAATTGTTATCCTGTAACCGTTTGTTTACTGAGTGCAAGCTAATGCACTTCTAGGCAATCATTTCGCGCACTAAGGCTGAACCGGAATTATTTAGTGTATAACGAGCGTTTTTAAAACCAGGACACAGTAACCTGCCAGCAGGGCGTTGTCGACGTTAATGAAATGTGAAATCTGGAAGGTTAACAAGTGATGGCTGCTTCTGTCGGCTAGCTGGACGCTTTGCTGTACATAAGGACGTGTACTTTGGAGCAGAGTTCCCACGGCTGCAGCAAGGCCACGTTCATTCGAAGCCCTGAAACTTTCACTCCGACCCACACATGTTAATGAAAATATATGGGTCTTGGGCCTTTGGCCCGCCTTGGAGTGCTTAAAAATTCAACTTTTTAGCCACGTCCGTCCATTTGATGGGTGCGTGGCAGACGCCGAATTCCCACAATTAAATCGAACGCCCCCGAACTTGCCGACCGCCACTGTCGCCGTCTCCAGGTCTAGGACTCTGGGCCTGGGCCCTGGCCCTGTCCACGTGGCGTATGCGCAATGGGGAACGGAGAACGGAGGAGGGAGAATGGGGAATGGAGAATGGGATATGGAAATACGCTCCTCTAGCTCCTCTGGCGTAGCATCTGCGGTATCCGAACTTATGCAAATTTTAAAAGCATCGATTATTTTATTATGCCTGTTTGTATTTGTTGGTCTTAAGTGCCGAAGAGAAGTAGGGAAAGGCCTTCCGCACCCAGCCGAATCGCTGACCCAAAAAATAACATATACACCCATTTGCATGGAAATGTGTGTGCCCGGGCTGATGGATAGTTGGTCTTTGTTCATTTTTCGTTCTCAGTTCGAAAGCACCGAGGCTCAATGGTCGCAGGAAGCCAAATCAAACAGGATATCCTTATTACCGCCGTTGCTCGTGGAGTAAAAGGATATATTGTATTCGGGGAAGAGTATGTAAGACGTAAAAGGAAGCGTTTCTGACTAAATTAAATACAATACTCTCGATCAGGATTACTAGCCGAGTCGATCTTGCCATGTCTGACTGTCTGAACATGAGAACGCTGTGATATCGGTCAACATTGAGAGCTATGTAGAAAGTTGAGACCTAACATGCAGGTTAATAATCCATCGATTCAGCGCAAGTTGGTGCCAATATTTATGAAATCGGAAAAATTAACAAATAATGAATTCAACGCTAGGTGGCGCTCACTTGCCGTTTTGGGGAACACCCCTCGTACTCCCTTTGGGCGAACAAAATGGATTTCTGATCGACTACAGCGTTCTCTCTTGTTTTTAAAAGTATGGATATATGATTTGCAACCCTACATTAGTCAATGGTAAATAGAAACTTTAAAACTTATATATCACTATGGACGGCAGTCCATGTAGTGACGAAGCGCACCAGGAGAGTGTGCGAAGGCGACTACTATTATATAGCCGCAAAATTGAAAATCTGCTGTGATAGTCCGATCGTAATGAGTAATACACCAATCGAAAGGTATTGCAAAAACTTAAAGGATTGCATACCAAGACTTTAAGAAATTCAATTGGCTTGGGAGAGAGAGCGGTGAAAGTGAAAAAGTGAAAATTTCGAATATTGGAGCTGTTGGGGCCGGTGGGGATAATTGGCCCCCCGGCTACGTTAGTTGTATTCCTATTGAAAATACCCGTCGAATGAGGGGTCATTTGTCAAAATCCGACGCTCCGTTCAAAAGTTATAGCCAAAATAAGATTTTCTTCTTCTTCCCAAAATGAAATTTTAATTCTGTTTGTCAGTTTGTCCACTTGTCCACTTGTCCAAAATATGTTTTTTAAGTTCTGAAAATTTGATATGACGTTCATCACATCGATATAAACAACTTTTGTTCTACCACTTTTGGAAAAACCCGCTAGTTTAGCGGGAAAACAGCTATAAATAGCTAAAATTCGGAAAGCCGTAACTTCTATACTACTAAAGCTACAGACTTGTGCTGCATCTCGTTTGAAAGGTATTTTTAAATGCTATAAACGCCTTCTATATGCACATTGTGTAAATGTAATAGTTAAAAAGAAATGAACAAAAGACAATTTGTTTAAACTTTTTTTTTAGCTTTTTTTTAATTTTCTCAAAAACGGCTCTAACGATTTTCCTTACAACTTTAAACTGTATAGCCCTTGAGATTCCTTAAATTTTGGTATATAACACATTACTGTAAAAAATCACGTTTAAAAGTTATTAAGAAACGAAAATAGCCACTTTTGCCAGCTCATAACAATTAATGCTGCCTAAGGGCCGTTCATTTACGAGCCGAACAGTTTTGGGCCAAAAAAATTTTTACATTTTTTATTTGCCTGAAAAATTTTTTTTCATGTTCTATTCGGAAAATAGCAATCACGTGTATCAGGATTTGTCCGAAAAAAAATTATTTTTTTAGTTAGAATTTTTTAAAGTTTTCCAAAAATTGACAAATTGGAAAAAGTACCCTCTCATTGAAAATCTTTATCTCCGGTTATATGAATCCGCGTGACTTCATGTGTTTTGATTTAATTCTTCTAAAACCTCTTCTTTAAAAAAAAATGTTAAAAAAATAAGTTTTTATTTTCTTAAAAATAAAAACAAATTAAGAATTTAAAAAATTTTGTATTTAAATTTTTTTTTATAAATCAATATATGCGCCATATTGTTAGTTACAATCGATTTTTGTAAACAGTTGGAGCCATTTTTAGTTTTTAAAATATCGAATTTTTTTTAAAATGGCCTCTGCTTTTTTTTATGAAAACACGTTGCAGCAAGTAGGGCTACTCTCTCACTCTTATCGGATCCTTATGGAATTCATGTTTTCTCATCGTTTACTAGTCCTTTAACAATTTTTAATGATTAAAAGTTAAGTTTTAAGTGTTTTAACAATTATTGAATGACAAAAAGTAATTTTTAAATCTTTAAAGAAATTACAATTATTTATCTAACGTGCTTAGAAGCATTAAATTTTGTATGTGCATATCCAAACTGTATTTTAGGGTCAAGGAATCGGTAAAATTGTTTTAAACCGTTCCATTATACAATTATTAACTTTAATAAATAAAAAATAAATAAATAAATAAATAAATAAATTAATAACTAAGTTATATGGGGATGACTTTTGGTCATGGTATGAGGTATACTAATATGTAAATTAAACCCAGGGTATAAATTGTCCCTTTAAAAACTTCTGATATCAAACAAAAACACCTCTTAACGAGGTAAAAAAATAGTGACGACCGCACCTTCAACATACAAAAGATCTGATATCATATTTTGTGACGAAAAATAATTTTACATTCGAAAATATAAAAACACTTTCTAAAATTTACTTTTTCGGCACGCTACAATAGAAAATGTTCGTGTGGGTAAAATCTTATAAATTTGTCTGAAGCGGGCCGAATGAGTAAATTTTAGAAAGTGTTTTTATATTTTCGAATGTAAAATTATTTTTCGTCACAAAATATGATATCAGATCTTTTGTATGTTGAAGGTGCGGTCGTCACTATTTTTTTACCTCGTTAAGAGGTGTTTTTGTTTGATAAACTTATATTCGATATAATCAAGATAAAATGTTTCTTTAAACAAATAAACAATTTAAATAAAGGTATTTTCGTATATTAAAAATAACTCTAGACTTAAATATTCTGTGTATGCAAACCCAGACTTCCAATCAAGTTTTGGCAGTATTTAAATGTAGTCAACGTGCCAGGAACACAATGCAGTTTCTAATACGATTATAATTACAAAACACAATTTCAACAATGTGCCGGAATGTGAATGTGGACAGGATTTGCTGGGCTGGCTGTTCCCAGAAGGCAGTTACTTTACACGGCTCAGATGGCTTAAAAATCACACACATAGTTGGGAACTCGGACACAGATGTGGCAGCTCATGGATTATTTAAATGCAAGAGACTCACGAACACCAATTAATACGTGAATGCTCGTCTATGTGGATCTGTTTTTTGTGTGCGGGGATTTAACAATATTGATTTAACGTTTAATTGGCCTGAACTCATTCATGCTAACCGAGTTCCCGCAGCACATTCCCCTTTTGGTTGATTTATTTTATGGGCTCTGGCTGAAAATTTAATTACGCAGATGCGTTTGGCTCAATTAGCTAGCCGCGGACATCGTAAGCCTGCAGCATTTTAACATTAATTATTGGGCTAACTTAAAATGAGCAGTGGCACGTACTTAATTTAAATTGCAATTGAAACGCATAAACTAATGAGGTTTAATTTTTGCAATTCCCTTTGTTGTATGTAGAATGATAATACATAAAACAGAACAGATATCAAAATGTTTCTCTTGCAATTAATTAACCTAACAAACTGCTAATTTAAATGTCACATTTTTTAATTTGTTTAATTTGTATGCTGGCTGGTAAAACAATTTGAGATTATTAAGTGAGTAAATTAGATGCATGCCGCAACGTATTATGTGCCCAAAAATATAGGCAACAGTATTTTTCTTCCAAATCTTAAGCGGCACATTTTAGCCAAAACAAAATGATTTCCATTAAGCCTGCCAAAGGACCATGCGGATCTCCTGGATGGGCACCCAAATACCCCATGCGAAAAGCCACAAGCGGCAAGAAAAACAACCACAAGTTGTAAAACAATAAAAACTCAAAAATAAGCATAAAAAGTTATTTGAGCAATCCATCAAATCGGCCATAAATTACGAAATCAATGCGACACACACGCACACATAATAAAAACTCGCTTTCACGCACACTCAGAAGCCAGCACCGACACATTCATGTGGCGCTACAATTTTTTATTAAGCCTACGAAGGAAAAATTAGAAATCAATACCGGGCGAGGACAGAAAAATCTGTTAAATGACAAACAAAAAATGGCGAAAACAACAATTGGTTACTGTGTGTGTGCGGGGTCCTTTCGCCTCTGTGTGCCTGTGTGCGTATGTGTCAGCATCAGAAATTATCCGCTTTATTTTCGGACTGCCCGTAGCCCTCGACCTAGAGAAGCTTTTACCAAAATTTATGGCTATGCATAACCGACACGGGAAAACAACAACCGATTGAAAATACATACACCCGTAGGTGCGTGTGTGCCGGAATTTCAGAGTGTGTGTGTGTCAGGCCATTAGAGAAGCAAAAGAAATGTTGACATTGCCATAAGAATGGCAAAGAAATGTGGGAAATGCGAACAACAATGGGCGGGCAGAGAAAAGCGCAAGAATTATTATTATTTATTCCCGAGTTTTATAAGATTTCGGAAAAGAGGTGCTGGGCGGTCATAAATTCTATCCTTATACATATATTCTGAGAACACCGGGAGAATTGCATATTTATAACTAAATATTAAGAAAAGTAATAAAAATAATAAGAAAATGGAAACAATTTTATAGTATTTTGTTCGTGAGCCATTTTCTCGTCAATCAACGAGGGTTTATACAAATTTATGTATTTTTCAGCGATTATTTTGTCATATAATAATTCCGACAAATAATTCTTATCTCTATTATCTTACTGAAGACTGCACAAAAAATGGGCTATTTGAATACTAAAATATTTTCTCTCGGTGCATCTGTGCCTGTGTGTATGCGAGTGTCACTCCTTTTGTTGGCCGCTGACAGGCAGACAGATTCCAACCGGAAGTCGAGGGAAGCGGAAGGAAGTGCCTTTGTGGCTCCTTGCCGAGACAGTGTCAAAAGTTTAACTCTAGATTTATTTGCCATTTAATGCCGTTACTCCCATTCCCGTGTTATGCAGGAGTTATAAATCTCCCAGTTGTCTAAGCAGGTCAATGCTCAGGCCAACTTCCCGGCGAGGGCGCTGCATTTGGCTTCTCAGGTTGCAACTGCACCCAACTCACCGCCTCTGTCACCATTTGGGGCCAGTGTGAGGTTTGTTTGTTTGCCGCCTGCCACAAAGTTGTCAACGCGGCAACTAAACGAGTTTCGGTCTTGTGGTGTTCTGCATAAGTATGTAGTGTGGCTGTGCTTGTTGGTGGGCTTCCATTGTTGTCCTTCTGCCCGAATTTCGAAGTTGTTTTTCCCGCAGAGGCGCCTGCGCTCGGAGAGCAACGTATGAGATGAGAGAGCGAGTGATACAACATCTCGCAGTATAAGAGATTCGGTAGAAATTCTTTGACGTTGCCATTACATTTTAAATTATATAAGGGCTGGATATGAGATTATACTGTGGTTAAATTTGTTCAATCATACAAGAAACTGCAAAAACATTCTTATACAATTCTGGAAATCGTTATAAAAATTGTGTTTCATAAGAAAATCAGCCAATTACTTGGTTATCTTTTTATAGCTCATATATTTAAAAAATAGCGGTAGGAAGATATAAATAAATTATTATAATTTTTATTTCTTTTACCATAAAATGGTCTAAGAGCACCCGACAGAAATAGAAAACGAATATTATATCATTAGCTTCTTTTGGCGGACTTCCTATAAAAAGTATTCTTACGTACTGATTTAATTAACACTTGAAAGCTAAATTATATTAGTTTTACTATTTTTAATATTTTTGGTTTTTCAATATTGAAGAGCATTTACTATTCTTAATTTTGTGGTGAGCCGAGAAGTACGGAACCATCTGGCAGCCCCGTCGACTCACGTGCGTTATCTTTGACTCGGGGAGCCTGTGAAATGCAACAAGAGAGGTGCTGTCGCCATCCGTTGGCTCTCTCCCTCGAAGGGACTCGCTCTTTTGCAAAGATTCGTATAAGAAGTGAGCGGGCAGCATGGAGCAGCAGCAACAGCAGTCGGAGAGCCAAAGAGGCAGCCACTGTTACGGGATCTCCGCTTGGGCCAGCAGCACAAAACGAGCATGGCGACGAAAGGCAGCCCATGGCTTCGATTGGAAGCCAGTCAAAAATGGTCCATCGACGGGAGATGAACAGCAACGAGAGCAGCATCCGCCAGCAGATTCGCAAGCCAATTCGCTGCCAAAAGCCAAAACCAAAGCCAAAGCCAACCGAACCGGGCCAAGTCTAAGAGAACGTGTGTGGTAGTGAAGTGAAATAAACGTGGATGTGAGTGTGAGTGTGAGTGTCGGTGCTAGTGCGTTTGTATGGGTCGCAGGACCTCCAGCCCCCTCCCCCGAAAGCCCCACTTGAAGCCAGACAACGACAGAAGTCCACTCCTTTGGTCCTAGTTCTTTTGCTGCTGCTTGTTAGTGTTAAAAGCACGCAGCTTCGCGGGCATGAGTGCGCCAAAAGAAGTACCACTGCTGCAGACACAACTGTCCCACATACACACCAGAGCAGCCAGGGAGATGGAAATGAAAATGAAAATCTCCGAGGAGAAGGCCCGAGGAAATGTCATTTGAATAGTTAAGGGGCAGAGCAGCCAGGAAGGAAAACATAGGCAATATACACGTATTTCGTGGGCCCAAGCCCGATTTCTGTGTGTGCGCTCGGATTTATGCAGCACTAGTTACATAAGCCATCATCATCATCGGCAGCAGAAGCAGCATCTGAAGACAGCCAAAGGCATCGTTAACATCAGCCAGCTGCCATAAGTATGCTATGAATTTCGCTTTGCATGCGTCGAGCAGAGCGATACTAGATTCGCGGAAAGGGGCGTGCTGCGAGGGGAAGATAATGCCGCCGATACAGCGCCAGCAATGAAAATCGCATTAGCATTAGGATGTGATAACAGCTGCTGCCCGCCCATCAGCTGGCGACGACAACGGCACTCGGGCTCTGGTTCTCCCGCAATTACCAGGGCAACAATTGTTGTTCAAACTTTGGATAACGCATACGCACTGTTGCACTTGAGTTGTGCCCAAGCCGAGGAGAGTCGCTTTCCGAACGCCTCGGCCTAGTCATTGTTATTGGGTGCTAAGGGTTATCCAAGAAGTTGCCGCACAATGCCCAATGGGGCATTGAAAGTCAGTTGGGGTCGGTCGGAGCCGGTTTTTATTGGGTAATGTAGACAAAGAAAGGCGAAAAACAAGAGAGAACGCTATAGTCGGGTTGGTGTCCCGACTATCAAATACCCGTCACTCAGCTAAAGGGTTGGTGTCCAGACTATCTAATAAACGTAACTCAGCTAAAGGGAGTGCTAGGGAGATGGAGATGAAACTTTGATCAGGCATAAGTTTTAAACGAATGGTCCGATTAAAAAAATTTCTTCTACATTTCGATAGGTATTGATAAACACAACAAAACTGCATTCCTACTTTTCCGATATATTAAAATTTTTCAAATCGTATATAAGCTATTGTGGGCGTTAGAGGGGGCGTGGCACCTTTTTGAAATAAACTTGCGCTGCGTAGGAACTCCTAGAATCTGCATGCAAAATGCCAATCTTCTAGCTTTTATAGTTTCCGAGATCTCAGCGTTCATACGGACGGACAGACGGACAGACGGACAGACAGACATGGCTGTATCGACTCGGCTAGTGACCCTGATCAAGAATATATATACTTTATGGGGTCGGAAACGCTTCCTTCTAGCTGTTACATACTTTTGCACGAATACAATATACCCTTTTACTCTACGAGTAACGGGTATAATAACCAGATTGAAGAGCATAATAATGCAATTAGTTGTTGCTCAGTAAAACCAGCCCATAGCATTACAATACTTGCAAACAATGAAAGTTAAAAGTCTATTGGTAGTAGGTATTTAAATGTTGATGTATGTTGTGAATAACATTTATTTTATCATTAAAAGGTTTAAAATTATATACTGACTATACATTTCCATAAGAAAAAAAATTATTGAACGTGAAGACTAAAAAAACTAAAACGAAACCAAAAATAAAAAGATTAAAAATAATTGATTTCGCATAATTAATAATAATAATAAACAGATGCAAACTAACTACATTCACCATAATTTAAAAATCTATATAGATGCAAATCAAAAATTTTAAAATAATCTCTTTGTTATTTTGCCGGCAGGTTATTAAATATTTTTTTTAAATAAAGAACATTATGTAACTGGTACGAATAAAATAAAATTAGTTAATTTTACTAAATCTCCTTTTAACAAGAAAGGAAGCTAGCTTCGGCCAGCCGAAGCTTATATACCCTTGCAGATCATTCCTATTAATCACTAATTTTCCGATCGTTCCTATGGCAGCTATATGATATAGTCGTCCGATTTTGAAAAAATTTTATTCGAGATTCAGAATTAGATAAAAAATGGCATTTCCAAAAGTAGGAGGTTCTAGGTTCAAAAACACCCAAGATATAATTTTTTTACATTTTTTTCCCCGATTATTCCTATGGGAGCTATATGATATAGTTGTCCGATCCGGCTCGTTCCGACTTATATACTACCTGCAATAGATATACGACTTTTGGGAAAGTTTTAGCCCGATAGCTTCAAAACTGAGAGACTAGTTTGCGTAGAAACGGACGGACGGACAGACGGACGGACAAACGGATGGACAGACGGACGGACAGACGGACGGACAGACGGACAGACGGACATGGCTAGAACGACTTGTCTAGTCATGCTGATACAGAATATATATACTTTATGGGGTCTGAAACGTCTCCTTCACTGCGTTGCAAACTTCTGACTGAAATCATAATACCCTCTGCAAGGGTATAAAAAGGATTGAAAAAAAGTTATATTTTTCATTGAGCAAATTTCTTTTGATTGTAATCAAAAAATAATAAAGAAAGTCAACTTTAGCAAGCATTAGTTTACACACCCTTGCAGTTAAATGAAGTACCTAAAGATCAATGCATAAACTCCTTATCTTCACCTGAGAAGCAGTATTTTGTGACCGAGATTCTAATGCGACTTCTAAAGATTGGTACTGTTAATGGGATATCAGAGAAAATATAGGATTGCTTTAAATTTCGTTTTTAAATTGTCAAAAATCAACATTCCTACTTTAAAACAACAAAGCTTTAATTTTGTTTTTATTATTGTTCCGACTAAATATACACAGAGAAAAAAAATACCAAAAATAATCATCCGTCGGGTATTTTTTCATATCAATTTTGGTACCATCTGTTTTCATATCAAAATGATATTTCCGAACATATGATACCCGATTGATATGAAATCATACCATTTTGTTATGGACAAATTTATATGAAACAATATCAGTTCCAAATTGTTCCGTTTTCTCTGTGTATACAACATGCAATGGAAAGAAGGTTTTTGTAATTTGTATATTGACTCGTGTGGAGATGCTGATCAAGAGTATATATAAATACTCTATGGGATCGGAAACTGCTCCCTCACTGCGTTGCAAAATTCTGAATGTATTTAAGGGTAAGGGTATAAATAAATCAAGCAAATTCATATTTTAAGGAGGTAAAAACTAGTGGCAATCAATATGAAAAGATTCTGATATCAACTTTTGTGACGAAAATGTATAATGCTCTCCACTAAATAAATTCACTTTTTACATTTTTCTCATTCGGCAGGCTGCAATACAATATACCTGCGTAGGTAAGGAGCTCTACAATTTTGATGAAGCACGAGTATATCTCTAATTCATTAAAAGGGAATTCAAGTTACTTAATTCCCGTATCAAAGACATCTGCTTATCTGCATTTGCAGAGCTCTTTTGCAGCTCTTGCCTTATTTACGACACCTCTTAAAATGATCGTCAAATTTGCTTCATATCATTTATATAATGCCGGTGCACCTAATTCCCGCAGGTGGCAAGTGAGTCTGCTGCCTTTAGCATCACCATTTGAAGTCGGGAGCTGCATGGTTTTCGCATTTTCGCCACAATCAGGAGGAAGCTCATTAAAGCCAAAAGCAACAACGGCAATACTGGAAATAAGCTGAAAGTTTTCCACCAGAAGGAAAAGCGGGCTGGCGGGGAAAGCGCGGGTAGTGGGGTAAATGGGGAAGAGGAAGGCTGAAGCTGAAGCAAATGAGCATAGTCTAGCACAGCGTGTGGGCGTCTGTGTGTGCGTGCTGGGGCGTGGCAAATTGGGGCAGCAGAAACATGATAGGGTCTCAAAATGTTACCACAAAAATCCATTGGGAAGTACAGAACATTTCCCATTCTGGCCGGGGCGTTGGAAAGTAAACCGCAATTAAATTTGCATTAGGCAATAAAAACAAAGCGGAGTGGCCACTTGTTGTCGTTGTTGTTGTTCTTACTGTTGTCCCCGCAGCTAATTACAAGAATTTTGCAGCAGTCGAGCCGAGCGGGATTAAAAAACAATAGATATGCCAGGACTGTAAATGCCTTTTCAGAAGTGCCACAAACACATGTACATAAAATAAAATAAAGTAAAGACAACAGCCACGTTTACAAATAGAACACAATTAAAAGATATTATGTTGCTGCCAACATGAGTAGAAAGTCAGCAAAAAAATCACCCTGAAAATAAGCTAACAGCAACACCCAACAAAAGACAAACTGCAAAAAAAAGAAAAAGTTACGAACGGAAAACAAAATAAGAAAATCATAATGATGATGGATTAACTGTTCCCAGTTGATGTTGATGTTGTGTGAGTGAGAAAGCGAGAGTGTGGGAGAAGCAGCGGAAGTAGCAGCAGCAGCAGCAACATCAACACAGCAGCAACATCGGCACAGCAGCAGCATTGCAACAGCAGCAGCAGCAACGGCAAAAGCAAAATCAGGTTAGTTATTGTTACTTCTCCTCGACTTTTCCTTTTCTTTCCTTTTCACGCTCTCCTTTGGTCCTTTGGTCCTCGTTATATACCATTTTTTCCGGGTTTTGTGGTCCACTCAGCGGATGACCACAGTTTGTGTAAATCATTATTTATGCATTAATTATTAAAATATACACACACACAGATCGGCACTGGCAGCTGCCGTCAGCGGGTGGGGAAAAGTCATTAATCTTGGACAGCTTACACGGAGGTTTTCGGTTCTCGGTTTTCGGTTTTCGGGGGTCAGTACATAAGAAATTACGACCGAAATTAGGTACGTGGGCGAAGAGTACTGGCGTGCTGGCTAGCTGGAAATATTGAGTGAGTGGAACCGACTCTCCCCTCACTTAATTGAAAGTTGGCAGTGACAGAATCCCTTGTCGGAAATTTTCATGAGAAATCATGGCAGAAATTCTAATTGCTGCAAGGAATTTCAATTCCAAAAACTTTGCACAAATCCAACTGAAATTGACAGAAGCTATGCTCCCATTTCGAAATCGGGCTTGCCTCCGTTTGACCTCAAATTCTTCTGTACACTTGAGTCTTTGAATCAAGGCGAAATATTGATTAATTGAAGAGGCAAACCAATCATCATATGGCACTTGGGATATCCTCTACCACGCTTTATTCTGAATTATTCGAGCTTAGTCTGCTATTATCTTAACCATCTTCATTGAAAATTCCGGAAACGATTCTTTTGTTCAAGAACGCGGGATGATTTCCAAATGGCAGATTAGATATCACTGAATAATTTGATGGGGTCCCCGCGGTATTCTTCTATAAGCTTCTCGAACAATAAGTTTAATGCAATTAAATTTTATTTTAGCTCACTTTCTTTTTAATCTCATTGGCGCAGTAAATGCTTAGCTGGTCTGTGTTCGCCCCCAGCCATCTTATCCACCCACAAAGCACCCACAACTGCAGTTATACATTTTCTTCTTGGGAGCTCTCCAGGAGCCTGTAGATGCTGCAGGACACCGAAAAGTTTGCCAGAAAGAAGAAACTTGTCCAACTGTACTAGAAAGTTATTTGCGAATGTTTCGTTTTCTGCACTTTCTAAGCAAAAGTTGTACAACCTCCAGATGAAATCGCATCGAGGAGAATGAAATATAATAAAAACACGCTCTGAGTTTGCCTTTTTGATAAACAATTCAAACACGAAGCCCACACACATGCGACTGCAGATGCAATAACATTTTGGGGCCAAGACTTTTCAACTAAAGAGTTGTGGGGCTTGAGCCGGAGGCTTTGGGAATCCCCCATTGCATACCCACTACTGCCACAGGAGAGAGCCTTTAAAGAACTCGTGTTCAAGTGCATTCGCAATTTGCTCACGCCTACATAGGACTAGGTTTCTGGTAGTCAAAGACTAATGGCAGAGAACAGTTGTTTAGTGAAAACATTCAAGTGGCTAGTTATTATCTACCGGTGTGTACAGTTCGTGTACACACATCTGTTCCTGATACCGACCAGGAAAAAGCCTTGAAATGTGCAATTAATTCTGCAACTAACAGGATAGTAAAGGGAATCCCCTGAAAGTGACGTCTTCCTTGTGCCAGCGTGCGTTCGTGCCATTTATGTGTGCGCCTGGCATCGTGCCTAGCATTAAAGAATTTCCCAATGAAGTCATCCCCATCCCGGAAAAGTCCCCAGACCAACTCCATGATAGCCCCACATCCTTTGAGTCCCATTAGGAGCGTCTGGGGGAGGGGTGTTTATTTCTGTAATTGTTGTTGTCTCGTAAATTACAGTTTTTGCCAGAGTCCTTTGTCTGCCGCACTGTGCACTAGTTTGAAAATTAATATAGACGTGCAAAATGGCTGACTCAGCAGTCTGCAGTATCCTTCCGAGCCGCATCCTTTGTATTTGCATTTGAAATTACACTGTCGCAACTGTTTGCCACAGTCAGGTGAAGCTCTTAATGTTATTAATTCCCAAACAGGCAGACAGTTTGGGCCAAAAATGAGATGGAGAACGGCCAAAAAGCACATTTGCAAATGGAATGCCAGAAGGCCCAAGTAGAAGTGCATTAAATTAAGTGAAAAGCGGCTGACTTCAAACTTTTAGACAGTCTATTAGGCAAAATGGTACTGCACAGTCCCTAACTAATCTGCTTTATATGCAAAGCCCCAGCCATCCAAAACTCATCTGAATTGAGTGAAATAATTGTTATCCAAAGGCCATTGTATGCTAAACCAAAGCCTCTTAGAAGCTTTGGATGGTAGAACATTTTAAGCTGATTCAATGCGTTCAATTTCAATGCAATTGACCCGAGTTCGGGTTGGTTGGAAAGCTCATTATTCGGATTATGCAGGCGGATATTGTCTCTTAGTCGGTAAATCTTACTTAAAGCTCTCTGCCACCCGCAAATAGAGATTCGTAACCAAAAATGCATTCCTTTGTTGAATACGACAATCATAAATAGTGTCATTTGTACTCGCATTAATATGAAAATAGTTATTGGAGATAGCAAATCGGAATTATAACCGAAAATGATTTACGTAATCGGTAGATTTCTACTATAAATGTAACAAACGATGTTCATATTACCTAATTTAAATGAAATCCGTTTCACTTCAGCTTAGCACACGTAACTTAATCATTCCTGAAATCAACAATGCCCCTTTGGGAACCTACAACAGCTGTCGCTAACGCTTTTTTTTCCAGAAAGTTCTTAAAATTTCTAATTAAGTTACAACAGGAAGGGATGACGGGGATGAATATCGAAGGAGAATTATTTGTCTAAGATATCGCTAGGTTGGCAATCAAAGGCAATTAACAGGACAAAGGTCCGAAAGCCGCTTAGGGAAATGACAGGGCTCGATCCCGCTCCACTCGCACCTGGCCTTCCATTACTCTCACCCCTTCAAACTTAACTAATTTTGGCTACGCGTCTCTTTTATTTTTATTGGTCGGGGCCTTCTCGTAGAAAAAGGAGTGAAACTGCCTAAATGTTTGAGCAATTAAAAAGGGTCATCCATAAGAGGAAAAAGAAAGCCCTAAAAGAACAAAACAGAGTGATTTTTTGTAGAATCTTAAAAGTTGACCTAGGCAAGATAAATAAAGTGGACCTTTGGTTACCCTTGCCAATATGTTTTAATTTTTTAATTAATTAATTTTAGGTTTTACTTCTTCCTAACGCTACAAGTACTAAAAAATACGTATAAATTAGTGCGCTAGTCACTATTTGTTAAATTCATGGAAATAAATTAATTTCAAAGACATTTCTGGCTTTCTTATTTATATACCAAAATGTACATCAAATGTTTATTATATTTGGAACTCGGCATTGAAACTTATAAATCAATAGTTCTCAAACGTAAAAAATTTATCAAAATTAATTCAATTATTGAAATAAATTACAAATTAACATCTTTTATAATATCAAGAATAAACAGAATTTCAATATATTTTGGTCTTTTACAAGTCTATCAGTTTCGCGATACCCTCTTCATTCGCGTTAACAAAAAAATTCAGTTTTCGCTTTTTCCGTTTCTTGCCTTTTTTGTCCGCCCTCCTGTCCCCTTTGGCCGGCTTTTTGTTTGCCTGAAAATTGGTTTAATGGCCAAGCGCTTTGGCAAACACATACACAGTCGAACGCATATTGGGGCAATTTCGTGGGAAAAGCGGGAGAAGAGCGACTAAGCCAGCGACATGCTCCGTCCCACTTGCTCTGTCAAAGAGGAAAAAGTGCGGTGCCACTGAGTAAAATAAATAAATGAAACAAAGCAAAACAAAACAAGCTTAACAACAACATGGAAACTTTACACAAACTTTTGTCCCGTGTTGTTGCAGTTGTTGCCGGCCGATGAGCCCGATAGATGTGTCAATAAAATCAATATTTGCCTTGCCTTTGCGACTAAATGTTCAATTAGCGCATCAATCAAAGACGCTTGAGCGAATCGAATGGAAGTTCGCCTGTGTACTTGGGCCACTTGATACCGGGCTTATGTGATGATTTAGGAGTGAATATTAACTGTGTGATTAGACCGCAAATATTTAACTAATTAGCTAATAAGTTAAGCCCACACAGAGCCAAAATGCAGTGTACTCGGTAAATTGAGTTCAATGGGGGGAACTGTGGCGAGCAAATTCTGTTGGCTGATCCAATTCGGTAAGTAAATCTGTATGCATTGAGTTAGGTTTGAGCTTCTTAACCAAAAGTCAACAGAAGGACATTGAAAGCCAATATATTCGCCAAGAAAAAAGCGTTAGCATGGAAATTTCTTTATATCGAGGAATTTTCCCATCACCCAAAACAAAATTATTAAACTTAATTTGTTGGCAGACAACCAGGAAAATAGAGGAGATAATAAGTGTACCCTTTTGGAGTAAATTATTAATGTCTACAAAGTACTTTCGTGGCATTGTAAAATAATAACCTTGTTAAAAATAGTTCCATTTTCCCAATTAGAGCAGAAATTGACAATTTAAACTTATTCCGTGATCAACAACTTTGATGATATGCAAATTGCCGGCCTTCCAATTCCAAGGACTATATATTCCCCGCATTTGTGAGGCCTGCACTTAAGATATGAGACGGATTTCCCCCTGTGATTTATCTTGTATCTGATTTTGGTTGGCTTTCGTAAGTCTTGACTTGCACTTGCACCACACAATGATATTGGACTTGTGCACTTAATCAAATAAATGGGTCGACCACTGGCCCAGCCTCAACTCAATTGCTCAGCTCGTCTGTTGATGGCGATTGCACGTAATGCGATTTTAGCTGCATTAACAGGACGAGCGGAATTGCAATCATTTATGCGCATTTAAAAGCATTAAGCGCGTAGCAGACGCATTAATCATACGCCACATGTGCCCCTCCCTCGTCGTCGTCTGCTTATCGACAAGGCTGGCTTGGTGGCATGGGTAATCATTTGCCATGTTGACTGATTTGCAGCAGCAACATCAGCGCCCTGGACATCTGCTGCTGACCACGCAGCACCACTTTCGTTACGACAGTAGCAACCACTGCACACTGGGCCAAATTGATTTGTTTTACCGTGAATTACTTTTTTTTAGATAATTATGTAAGGATATTATTTCTGAGTGGAATATTCGTATTAATAGTAGCCTTGGAAAATGTGGAAAAATTCCAATACAATTTTTTAAGAAGTAGGTACAAAGCTCATGATATACGGACAAGTTCCCAGGAAACGGCTCGATCAGTAAATAAATTAATCCTGAATAAGCCTAAAAACGGCAGCCCTGGTAAAGATATCACCACTTCCGTTAATGCTACGCTTGGTAACTGAATATACTTTGGAACTTATATTATAAATTTCTGTTATTTTTATTGTGCAGAAACAAATAAACAAAAGGCGGGGCCAGTGTGCCTCGCTGAAGCACTGCCACAAAGTCGCACAAAGTTATGCAATGAAACTTGCCAACTGAGAGTGCGTGAGTCTGAGTGCTCGTGTGTGTCCGTGATTTCTGTATTTGTGCCTGTTTCTGAGGGAAGGCAAATTTATGGCTAAATTTATGGGGCCCGAGACCCCTCAGAGGCTATCAGTGTACGACCGTCCCTATATGGTACACCCTCCCGACCGTGTAAATATCCGTGTACAGTGTACAGGGTCTCTGGCGTAAATAATTCACCGTGCATTTTTAACATATTTTCAATTGAATAATTTATGACCACAGAAACAACCTTCTGCTGCGGAAGGCAAATTACTGGGTCCGCTATAGATACATTAGCTGGTGTATCTGATTTTGATACAAATGACACTAAAAAATTTCAAATTTAGTTTCGAAGAAAATAAAACGGATTTTTAGACTTCTCAAAGTAATACTCGAAATTAAAGAATAAGAACGTAGTAGCGACCACAAAGTATTGCGTTTTTTTTTTACATTATTGTGCTACTGTTCGTTTGACTGAAACAGTTTCACCGTAAAAACTTGACGTGTGCTTCATTGTGGAAATAAAGTGGTGACTATAACGTTTAATTAATGCTCGACGATTAAAAACGGAACAGTAAGAAACAACCAGTTGCGCTGTTTGCTCGATTTCTGGTGAAAAGTCGTTGGTAGAGCCATACATTTTAATTACACATCTGAATAATTTATGCTTGCCACACATGAAATATTTTTAATTACTTTGTCGACTCATTTATTTTTGGCCACACGGCACAATAATTTCCAAACATAAATGTGCTGGTCGTTGTAGGAAACGTTGATTAAATTATACTTATTATAAATGTCCATCGTTTGTGGGTAATTTAATGAGCCAGGCTATACGAAATTAATTGTGATACCTAATGGCTCAAAGTAGCATCCTTTAAAGGCACAATTTCGGATTAAAACAAGGAATTTAAGAAAAGGGTTTTCTAGGTGCATCAATATATCAGTTAAACTTTAAACCTTTATTATCATTTATAAGATTATCTTTGAAAGCTTCGACTTACCTAACCAATAAGAGGGTAAAACATACAATACCAAACTTATCCTCTCTCGAAAAGTGCCCATATTGCTCATACGCAACGTTGCCATAGCCTCATGTTACTTCCCACTGGGGAACTCATAAGTATGATGCTCCCATCGGACCCACTCACTTATCCTTGCTCATCCACTTGATATTCGGATTCCTATCGCCACTTGGCATTGACCCACAAATTGCACAATTTTCGTTAACTGCCCAATTTGAATGTCACCGAAGTTCATCGAGGACCCATCAGTGGACCCGGTCCGAGTTCGCTGCCTTCGATAATGTGTCTGCTCACTCGGTCAGTGGCACTTATAAATAAAACACAGATTTGTAGCCATTTTGTTCAACGAAAAAAATTAACTTAATTTGAAATGCGGCGGTCCAAAGGAGAAAAGAGAAAACCGAAGCCAAAAGCCCGCAAATATTTTTACGCTTCAGCGCGTTGTGTACGTGTATGGCAACGCGTATGAGTGTGGGTTTGGTTGCCTCGCCTACGAGTGTGTGTGTGTGCTCTCTCTTCGTGGTGTGAGGTTTCCTACATTAGGCATGCATTCAAGTTCTTAGGAAAGTTGCCCCCAGTGTCCTGGGCGGAGGTCCCTGCTCCCCAGAGCCAGTTAGGATCGCAAAACTTGGGATGTTAAATGGGCGTGGCATCGTCTGCGCCACATACACGCGAAACGCGTCTTTTGACGGAAAATGTAGGGGAGCTTTTAAATGGGTTCGGGTTTAACTGGTTTACTAATTTAGGCATTACTAATTTAGCCGATATAATGAAAGAAAATTCAGTTTATTGCTCAAATATTCGTTTATTAGAAATGTTTCTAACTGTATCTTTTAGTTTTAGTTGAAAATGTTTATATTTTGTTCACAATAAAATTATATAAATATATATGTACGAACTAAGTAAAAGCGTAGTAACTGCTTTAGATTCTAGAATAAAAAGATATCCTGGTCTTTTTAATTATTCGCTGCAGTCCTAAAAATATCAAAATAAATGGCAGGCATATGAAATTATAGCTTCGCTCAGTGTAGTCAGGGCGAAGCGAGTTATTTATAGATTTATGCACCCTCACGCCCAGTCCCGAATCATCATTGCCTTCGGACTTGGGGCTTTGGGCCAAAATCGCTTTGGGCCAGCAAATAGTTAATTCGCCATCTGTGTGTGCTTGTGGACTGCTGGTGTTTTTGTGGACCCGTGCGGATGAGCTGTAGTCCACATTATTGCAGCGCGACTGAGCAAACTACTTTGCCTCGGCTGCGTTGACCCTATTTCCTTCCAAGCCACTTGGGTAATCTTTTATATGCTCTCCGGTCTCAGCTTTCGCCTGCCTGTGTCGCACATCCTCAAGTCGTGTTGGGTATCTCGTAACGTGTCCTGGCTGGGCCAATAATTAACCCCTTTATTAATATCGTAGCTGTAAAAAAACTACTCGGCTGACACTGTGCTTGTTACACTTGCCCTGGAAACTTTGTCTTCCCTGACAACCTCTCCCGACCATGAAGAGTTGTTAGAGAAAGGGTATCAGAGGATACGATCTAATTTTCAGCAAGGAATCAATTGAATTGATTATAAAATTCATGACTATAAACTTCTTCAAATTAAGGGAAAGGACAAATATTAACAAGAGAAGCTTCAGATACAAAATATATTAGTATTTATATTTTGGGCATAGGTAATTACAATTGGCGATTTCTCCACTTTTTGGATAATAATCCGTCTGAACACGTATACCTTATCTAGTTTGCCAAGTACCTTCTAACTTTCTTATGGGAAATTTCTGTTAATAACATCCCAGAACTTTCCATTATCTCCGATTCCCTTTGAGTAGCTAGGGTATCGATTTCTCCGTACAGGGCGCCCCACAAAGTTTCGCCCCATTGTTTGCCAAGTTGCCCCAGCAGTTCTTGCCAATTACCCAGGCCGATGATTCGCCAAACAAAGGATCTAAGATGGGAAAGTGGTTGGCTCATGCTAAATATAGTTGCTCGGCAGTTAATTAACACGCAGAGACTTTTACAAACAGCGTAATATCAAAGGCAGGGCAGCCTCCGGTGGGGATCCTTCGGTTCCTCTGGGTGAATCCTTCGCTCGGTCTGCAGCTCCATCCTGCGATCCCGATCCCGATCGCGGAGGCGCTTCTTGTGGAGGTGGTAGCTGCAGGAGCAGACCTTGCGATCCTTCGATCCTTCCGTTTTAGGGTCGTTTCCTCGATCTCGGTTTCGGTCGCGATCAATCCCATTCCCTTCTTTATCCCCGTCCTTCTCCCTTCGACCTCCTTGCTTTTCCTGCAGAACCACCCAGTCGTACAGGAAATCATACAGCATCAGCTGGTTGCGGAACAACACCTTGAAGAGCTGACGCAGATAGACATAGTCCGGATTTTCGGCGAAGTGCAGCTTGCGGCAGTACTTCAAGTACAGGTAGAACTCGGTGGGCAGGCCGTAGCAGAGTGCTTGCAGCGAGAGATCCGCCTTGCACTCGGCTATCTTCTCGTACTTCTGGACCTGCGTCTGCGCCCGGATGCCCTGCCAGGGCAGCCGACCCCGCTGGAAGTAGAGCAGCAAGTAGCCCACGGACTCCAGGTCGTCCCGACGACCCTGCTCCGCGAAGTGGGCCCGCACACTGGCGTATCGGGCCGTGCCCACCAGGTCCCTGTTCTCCGCATAGCCGATGTGCTTCTGGGCGCGCAGGCTGTAGAACTTCTTGGCCAGCCCGAAGTCGATCATGAACACCTGGGTTTGGTGCCGGCCCAGGCCCATCAGGAAGTTGTCCGGCTTGATGTCCCGGTGGATGAAGCACTTGCGGTGCAGGAGCTCCACGCGGGCCAGGATCTGGTCGGCCAGCATCAGAGTGGTCTTCATGCTGAAGGAGCGCGAGCACAGGTTGAGCAGATCCTCCAAGGTGGGACCCAGCAGGTCCATCACCATCACGTTGTACAGCCCCTCGGTGGCGAAGTGCCGGACGTGGGGGATTCCCACACCACCGCGCAGGACCTCATAGATCCTGGCCTCGCGGCCCAGCAGCGGGTACTTGACGGAGGCGCTCTCCAGTTTTATGGCCACCTTCTCGCCGTACTTGAGGCCTTCGGCGCGGTAGAGCTCCCCGAAGGAACCGTTTCCAATGCGACTCAGTAGGCGGTACTTACCAGCCACCACTATTTCCGGCAGAGATTGTTCCGCGTCCGAAGGTCTTTGGGATGCCGGAGGAGAACGGTGATCCGGCAACTGGCCCTTCTCATGGTCACGATGTGGCTTATGGGCTGGCGATGGCTGTGGCTGATCCCTGCGAATCTGGGGCTTGGGTGGAGGACCATCGGGGCCTGGCCAACGCCTCTCGTCCTTGGCACGCCTCTTTTCCGGCTCTGCCATGCGTTCTGGGGGCTTTGCCGAACTTCTGCGCAGCAGAGAAATGTTTCCGGCGATCGATTGTTGCCACCTTCGATAAGTATGATGTGAAGTATGATTGAATTTTCCCAGATATCCGATCTAAAATTCTAAATACATTTCCCATTCGAAACATTTATTTAGTAAAGAGGTGGTAAGTCCTTTAAATGTAAACCAGTATTGGGATTTCACTAAATTTAGCACATATTCAGCTAGAGTAAATGAAATCAGCGCACATCAAAGCCGTCTCACATCACGTCCAGTCTGCAGTGTCAGTTTGAAAAACGTAATATTGCTCCACCCTTCAGTGGAAATTGTTTTGCCAGCCAGTTTTGAGTCTTTCCGGTTGTTTTCATCCATTTTTCGGATGTCTGGCAGTTTAATAAACTCAGGCACTTATTTTCCAATTAGCTGTAGCGAAGCTGGTGAAGTTTTGCTGTCGAATCGACATTCTCGCATCGGCAGCGCACATACCTCCTGGGGCGGGGATCTACCGCACGGAACCGGATTAATTTACTAAATTGATTACGTAACCTGACTGGCTCTATCATCTTCACATCCACCGCAGACATGAATGTGTGCACATCATGCTGCTGCCAGTCACTGGAATTGCTTGGTCGAGTGTTCAAACTGAGACTCGGAATACTTGCCATTTGGGCACTGCAAATTGCACTTTCAATTGGGAGAATTTGAACTGCCTATCATCTTTTATTTCCATCCCTCTTAATCACATGCTTTTTTGTCCCAAAATGCCACATTTCTAAAGCACTCTCCCTGTGCCATTACACGAATGCCTGCGAGTTGATTAGATTTATGGGCAATGCGATTGTAAATATTCATAATTAAATTGCGGAGCCTCGAATGGGCGCAAATTCCACTGGAAAAGTTCCAAAAATGTTTGGTAAGCAGTATGTGAATTGGAAACTACGCATAATGCAAAGTTTAAATGGCAAAATAGTTTTGCAAACTGGGCACAGTTGTCATTTACATAAAAGCTATGCAAAATATATTTGTACTGAACGAATAGGGGGTCAGGTTTAGTTTGAAATGCTGATTTCCCTTTGTTCTTAATATAGCGTTGACATAATTTAGGCGATGAATAAGTTGTTTTTATTCGACTTCCTACATCCAAAAAAAAGTTGATATGAAACTATGATCAATTTGATATTATGTGGTATCAATTTTTTATCAATTCGATATGCTCGAAATGTTCACAACATGTTCTTAGTAGGACAGTTCGAATTTCAAATGTGTCTTTCTCCCTCCCACTCACGTAACTTTAGAGCTACCTTGCGCATATCGATTTGATCCCGGCAGTTCTTTTATGTGTGTACAATTGTATTACATAAATACTTGACCCAACCGATCTACATATCTTTCCGCTTATAGAGGGCCATAAAAAATAAATTAATTGGGCCTTGACAAATTCTAATGTCGAATTTGCTTCCGTAGTTTTCGGGGAAGGTCCTTTTGAGGCTCGGAGCAGCGACAATCCAGACAACTAAATGCGTGGATCCGGCCATAAGCCCTTATTTATGCCATGCGAATGAGCACATCCAGCGGATGGGAGACGAGGCGGGAACAGGGCCACAAAGCCACGTTAGTCCCGACTACTTATATGGGCATCGCCCCATCCTATCCCTATCCACGTCTAGCAGTTAGGGCTCCCAGCCCACACGGACATCCCACACGCATGCAATAATGCTTCTTTTATGGTGGCTTTGCAAGAGGCTCTGGGACGAAGAAGAGACATTAATTTAAAGCTTATGGCGCATTAATTTTAATTAAAATACTGCCACAGCAGCTAACGGCAATAAAAAGCAATGTTATAACTATCCAATCCAGCCCACTTCACCCCCTCCCCTTGCGCCCCTTTGCAACTTTGGGTACTGGAAAGTTCATCATGAAGCCTGGAATGATTAGCCATTCAAAATGACTGCGCACTTTTGGTGGGAACTCTTTTTGCTATTTATCACATCTTGGTTTTAATTTGCCAGGGCCCCCATCAATGTCTCGTTTCTCGCATTCCTGTCCTGGCAATTGAAAACATAAGTCCCGTCAAAACTTATCCCACCTTGGCCACGCCCCCATAATCCTTTCTGATGGCTTGTCAAGGGTTATGACCAAATTGTCTGCACATGCTTCGCATATTTCATAGTTTTCGCTCTTTCGTTTGCCCAATTTTTCGGTTGTTGTTTGCTCGAAGCCCCAAAACTTTTTGGACAGCTAAATCATTTACATGCACGCTCGTTTGCCAGCCAGCTGGAGTTTTGCGGCCACATGGCGTAAGTGTGACGTGATGTCTTGGGTTCGGGATGCTGTCTTGCCTTTTGGCTCGAATTATGCATAAACGCCTCTTCTGATGTGCCGAAAAGTTTTTGTTTGATTCGTCAACAATGGAATCTATAAATAGCTCAAATCCTTAAGTACCTATAGGATTAATTGTATTCGAGTCTTCATCAGTTTTCGCAGTTCCTAAAATTTATCTCTGTTTAAAAATGTTAGTACATTCATTTGAGTTCTACTCTATCTCAAGATCAAATGTAGTCGATCAAGTTTTCTATTCTAGGTATCACAATTAAATAAGTAAAACTCTTGAGGTTGCTTTAAATTATATGTTTTCAATTTATTATTCACTTAAACCAACTTGACCGTTCTACTTCAAAATCAACAAGAGAGAACGCTATAGTCGGGTTGGTGTCCCGACTATCTAATACCCGTCACTCAGCTAAAGGGAGGGCGAACGATGTAGTCGGGTTGGTGTCCCGACTATCTAATAAACGTAACTCAGCTAAAGGGAGTGCGTGGGAGATAAAAACTTTGATCAGGCATAAGTTTTAAACGAATGGTCCGATTTAAAAAATTTCTTCTACATTTTGATAGGTATTGATATACACAACAAAACGGCATTTTTACTTTTCCGAAATATTTAAATTTTTAAAATCGTATATTAACTATTGTGGGCGTTAGAGGGGGCGTGGCACCTTTTTGAAATAAACTTGCGCTGCGTAGGACCTCCTAGAATCTGCATGCAAAATGCCAATCTTCTAGCTTTTATAGTTTCCGAGATCTCAGCGTTCATACAGACGGACAGACAGACAGACGGACAGACGGACAGACAGACATGGCTAGATCGACTCGGCTAGTGATCCTGATCAAGAATATATATACTTTATAGGGTCGGAAACGCTTCCTTCTACCTGTTACATACTTTTGCACGAATACAATATACCCTTTTACTCTACGAGTAACGGGTATAAAAAGGGAAGAGACAGATTAACGACGAGGCCTCTTCATCTTATAAGTCTGTGGTTCTACTTTCTGACCTCCGGGAAGAAGCCTCGTAACTATAAGGACCGATTTCCTTATATAAACATATATTGGTCCACAAGCCACGCTTAGGATCAAACAAACACTTTTGGTGTGATCAGTTTGCGTTTAATCTTTTGCATATTTTGCTTCTGGAAATATCGTAGTGGTATTTTTCATATTTTCTCATTAATTTAGAAAAGTCGAAAACTCAGTGTCAAATTTGAAGTTTATTATCGCAACTAAAATGTTAAAAAATGATATATAAATAAATATTAATATTGTAAGTTTTTTGATAATTCCAGTACACAGCTCTCAGTCATTTTGATTGTTTTGTGAATCATGTTACTCAAACTTTAAGTGAAATAACAAATTTATGGCCGATTCCTTGGCCCTCTTTGCCATAATTCCCCTTCGCCCATGAACTTGACTCTTCCCGCTGGCTGCTTCTCGCCTTGTAATGCAAATTAGTTCAATATGACTTGCTCAGCTCACTCCAATGGCAGCCCTACAAAATTGCCTTAATGGAAATTATAATCATCGTGACAATGCGTCATGGCCACGCCCACGCCCACTTCGAAGGGCGTTCGCCCGATTATCAGAGGCGGCGACAATTTCGCTGACATTGTTGCCAACAAGATCCCGACGGAATGCGGAGGGTACGAAAATTCTTGCACAAAAACTCATTAAAAGTGACGGAGAAGATGAACAGGAATTGTTAAGCAGGCGAGCCTTTCCCTCACACAGACACAACGTACTTATATACATACATCAAACATCGGCGGAGACATGAAAAATGCAAGAATGACAAAGGCAAACAACGAGATGCCAAATTGTTGAAATTCGCTTTTTTCCACCTCCCAGCTGCCTGCCACAATGAAGATATAGATGCCAAATTATAGATAAAACAATGACGTGTTCCCGATAACCGACTCTCGACTCCCACACCCACTCCCAACGGCACCGCCCGCCCCACAGCTTAAATACATATTCAATTTGTTGGCCGCCTTCGGGACACGTACACACAACATTAACATAATTTCGACGCGTTTCGGCAATTTGAACACGTTCAAGAACCGCATCCGAGCGTCCTTCAGCCCATGCCCAATACCGAAACCCATCCACCCCGCCGATTGTTTGCTATTTTTAAATTCCAAGGGCGTAACTAGAATTTAATTTCTCAACTGCCTAGTCGTGGCTTTGCGATGTCTAGGCTTTCGGATGGAACACGTACGTACACTTGTTTCTCGGGCGGTTCTGCTGTTGGTGGTGGCGTCTCGGAAGGAGTAACCCGAGCTGGGATGTGATGCGAATCTCCGTGATGGGATGGGCGGGGGTGGGCCCTTCAAGTTAATCACATCTCAGGCCCCAGCTAAGCCCAAAAACAGACATTTAGCATACGCTTGCCGCTAAATAAACGCACATGGGCGGTATCTATTCGATATCCCTTTATTAATATCTCCAAACGCCCCCATTAATAATCTACAACGAAATTCTCTGTTCAGAAGCCAAATTAATCTTAGCACCCTGACATAAATAAATGCGAATTTAATTTGAAAGATCTAACTGTTATAAATAAATACGAATTTAATTTGTAAGATCTACCTGTTTAATCAACTGGGCACAACCTGTATGCGGCAGTAATGTTCCATATTTATCAAGTAAGTGCCCATGGAAAAACGTTCAACAAAAAGAGAACACAATGCCACTACGAATTTTTCATTTTGCCTGGTTGTCGATCTCAGTCCAATCTTAGCCTTAGTCCTTCTTAGATCACCCCCCACTCGGGTGAAAAATGTAAGTAATTTTGGCATTCAAAAAGTATGCAACAAAAAATTGTTTTGATATCACCCCCCAAAACAAAATCCTAGATCCGCCACTGCCTCACTTAAATTTTTTTTGGAATGTTATGAAAAAATTAATCTGTTTTAGATCTAACGTTTTGTGTCCTATGCCGATCCATTAAAAAATCGAATAATAAATAATATAATTTTATCGATATCTTTTTCTCGGAGACTCTCAGACTGCGACAAAGAGTGGAAGAAGCAATATGGCGATGTGAGTGGGAGCGAGAAGAACAAATTCTCGAATTACGAAAAAGACACATTCGAAATTCAAACTGGTCTACTTAGAACATGTTGTTTAAATTGGGAGTTCATTGATCATTGATCATCTTTTCATATCAAGTTTCTTTTTTGGTGTATAATGAGTACTTTCACGTTTTGATAACAAAACTCCGGTTACATTTTACGAGTTGCACTCTTTAAAAGTTCATACACGCATTAAGTTATCCTCCACCCTTTTGTACATTAGTCCTAGGTTTCGTAACTAATAAGAATTTTAAAGAGTGACGAGATTTCTTTATCCTCGCATTTTTGTAATAACTTCCACCTCGCCTTAGCTAGCTTTAATTTAAATGTTTCACGCTTTTACACATGTGGCTGGCGATGTTGTTGTTACTCCTGCTGCTTTTATGTCAACCAGGTCAAAACATGACCCCGGCCATTAACGAGGGGATCTTATACACCCCACCCTTCTCCCCCCACGCAGTGCCAAAACGTTTTACATTTTTTGCTGCCCTGCATGTTTCTTCCCCCGCTTCCTGTTTTTCATTTTTTATCTCAGCTGCTGTGAAAATCCGATGAAATATCTACTTAGGCACAAGCACGCGGGCATGTGTGTGTGTGCTTAAGGACATTGGGCGTGCGTGTGTGTGTGGGCGTGTTTGCATTGGCATGTGTGACTTGGCATCAACTCGTGCGCAAAACAGTTTAAGAAAATTTCATCTGTCTTGCATTTTAATGATTTAATTTTGCATAAGCTTATATCGTCCTTTTGCTCGCTTATCAGGAGCAAGGAAGTGGGGGTTCGGATATCGGGTTTCCCTCGGCTTTGCCTGATTGAGTGACATGTCAGCTGATGACATTAGCCAAAGCCGGCTTGCGTCTAACCGACATGGGTCAGGCTAATCCCGAGGCATTCCCGAATGTCCTGGCAGTGGCGACGGCCCTATCAGGATCCTCTCACCTACTTGCTGCAAAGTTTGCCATTCCGGTGTACACAACGCACAATCCTCAAGTGTTGCCATAGTTTGTTCGGCTCGGCAAACTTTGGCACTGGGACTTCGAGTTCATTATTTCGTTTTCCGCTACAATTTCGCAATTTCTCAAAGGATATGCGTAATTTCCGAGCCAAGTGACAGCTGCCTGTTGGGGCAAGGACCGTGCTCCTGCTAATGATGTCCTTCATGTCAACTGTAAGTTTCGTATTGCTTCCTGCCCGCCGAAAGCGCCGTGAACCCAGATGTGACACCCCAATTCGCACCTTCCGTTGACTTTGGCACGCAACCGAAATGAATCCGGCTCATCAACGTGGAAATTCTCTGCTGATTTCTGCTGCCTTCACCCCTCGGACTCGCAACCTCCCCACCGCCCCTTTTCCATTTGATTTTTCCGGTGCGTGTCCAAGGCGAGAATTGAGCCTTTTGTTCGGATCTCACGTCCACATGTGCCCACTTGTCAACATCCTTTGGGCCATCCAAAGTTGGTCCCTTGTGCCCAGGCTGGAACCGGTTTTATGATCCGCAATTGCTGTTCCTACATCCATATGGTTATGCCAACACGTACGTGTCATCTTGACGATTGTGAGGAATTATTATCCCCTTAGTTTCTGGCGCATAAAACCAATACCTAAATTATGCTTAATTGGACCAAACAAGTTATTCTTTGGTTATTTATGAAAATTTGTTTGAATTCAATTTTAAAATCGGTTTAATCGAAATCTTTTAATGAGCCAAAAAATAGAAACCTGGGCGATGCCAGTCTGGTGACCTTTAAACCAATTTTCATCTCTAGAAGGCGTTTTGGGATTGGACAAATGTAAATAAGCGAAAATATTATTTTAAAGTAATATAGCTCAAAGAAACCAGTAAATTATAAACCTAAATTTTAAATACAAGAGTAATTTTGTTGTTTCCTTTAAATTTTTGAAGTCTTATTCCTCTTGTTCTTAATTCTTTTTCGATTTTAAATTGATTTTATCGATATTTTCGATATTATAATGTGGATCATTCCAAAATGTTCGCATTGTACACTTTACCATAAATGATTTTAGTGTTGTATTCTTTAATACATTTTTAAATTGAGTTGGTAAATGGGATCTTATTTTTTTTTGCAATTTAATTTTAATTTTAAATATCAATACTTTGGAAGGGCATAAATTAAGTATCGTGTTTAAATGAGAATCGCATATTTATATATGTTTCTTGAAAACTAGCAGGAATAGGAATTATTTAAATCCCTTTCGTAACTCCTTTTTGAGATGCCGTATCGAAAGGCTTCTATTCAGAATCCCATCGCCACTCTTCTCGGTTAACTCGTGCGGTTAAAGCTGCTTCCTTCCACTCAATTATATAAAGCTGCAGCTGCCGAAGGAGAGGAAATAAATAAAGCACGGAATCTCTTGAAATATTGAAAAAGTTTTACCCAAACCGAGATCAAGTACGGAGGTGACTGGAAGGAGGTGGCTAAGTAAACCGAATGCGAATCCATTTGGCGGTGCACTTCGAGCAGAAGTTGAGTCCGAATCGGACAGTGCTAAGTTCTCCCACCCAGCTAAGCGAAATGCGCCGGAGTAAAATGAATCCGGGGAGGGCTTAAGATGGCCGTGGCAATGGGGTGGCCACATCCACATCTCAATTGCGGTAAGCCCTGCCAAGCACTCGCATATTTGCTGAACACTCAAAACGCGCTCTTACGGCGACAGAAGCCACCTCTCAAGGACGCCGGGATAAATATATGCAAAAGGAAGTCAATCGGCGGAAAACTATAGTTGCCGCACAACCTACAGCCAATGCCATATATGTACATTTGTACGGGAGAGCTCTTATTACACGTGCCAGCCGAAATCAACGAAATTCAAACACTTTGGCAGTGCCTAAGTGTTTTCACTCAGGCCACGGCAAATATGGTACCAGCATACAGGAAAGATACTATAAGGTCCTTTATAATTGACAATGAGGGAGTTAGCGGAGAGAAGGTCAGGATGACTTGATTCGATCACTTCTCGAGCAACTATTAGTAGACTGCAATTGCTAAGGCTTTTGCTATTGGAATAAGGTCTTTACCTTCGGGTTTTTGAGATAAATACGTCGAGGTATGGAATTTATAGAATTTTTACCATAAAAACGTGGAAAGTAACAAGTATTTTTAAATCTCATTTTACATAAATATCTGTCACACTCGTAAACATTTCACTTTCAATATGACTATCAGTATACTCATAAAAAAAAATCGAAGAATTTCCGTTAAATCTAGAAACATTTTTCTTGAATTTTTGCCAAAGGTGACCTCGCCTTTGTTTCAAGAAATGTTTTTTTTGAAAGGCATCTTTAAAACAAGAAAAAATATTTCTTGAAACAAGAAATTAAATTTCTTAAAACAAGAAATGGTTTTTTAGAAACCCACCATTAAAAGAAGAAAAAATATTTCTTGAAACAAGAAAGGCGATTCTTGTTTCTAAGGTGCTTTCTGTCTTGTTTCAAGAAAATAAATTTCTTGTTTCAAGAAAGGGTTTTTTAGAAAGGCACCTTTTAAACAAGAAAAATTCTTTCTTGTTCAAATTTCCTTTCAAGAAATTTTATTTCTTGATTTAAGAAATAATATTTCTTGAAAGGAAGTTTTATATTAACACTGAAACCCTAAAAATAAAATGTAACTTGGTTTTTTCTTTTGCATATTATATTTATTTACATTTAAAACATTTAACACTTAACATTTAAAAATTTTTAAATAACACATTTTTGACTCAAGAAAACATTATTATTACCCAAGTTCTGTTGAACTTCATATGACCTAAGGTGATCCATTTTCTTCGCCTTTCCTCATCTAGAAAAAAAGAGTTATTGGGATATCAATGATTTGTTTTTAGATAAACAACTTTTTTGAAGTAATGTAATGTTAATAATAGCCAAAATACAAACACGTTGGTCAGACGACCGAGAGAGAGGAGCAAGACAGGTAGAAAATGAAGGGTTGAAAATCGAATTTCAGAGAGAGAGAGGCACGGGAGAGACACGTAAGCAGGTCAGATCATGATGGAACTATACATATAGTTTCACCATGGGTCAGATCATGATGGAACTATACAAGGTGGTCTCGTCAGCTCTGCTGAGGACGTTAAATATGTTTACCTCTCTGTCTCTCTTAAGCGATAGAATGATATAGCTAGATAGAGACTGGCACAAATAACGTCCTCAAAAGAGGGCAGCTCTCGCGACGAGATCACCTTGTATAGTTTCACCATGGGTCAGATCATGACAATTTTAAGAAAGAGAAGAGAGAAACGTCGCGACGCGTAGGTCAAGCGAGCGAGAGAGAGGAGCAGAATATGAAAGGGTTGAAAATCGGGTTTCAGATCGGGTGAGCCGAGTACATGCATAGATATTTACATGCATACATAAGTATGTCAAACAAATACAACATACATATGTATTTTTCTTACCTTAGAAGGTTTTAAAACAAAATTACAGCTTCGCCAAACAAATTATTTGGCTGATGCAACTGCAGGTATTTTCACTCTGAAAAATAAATAAAATGCGAGTAATAAGATAAAGTTATTATAGAACTCTACACCCACAAATTTATGCACAAATGTATGTATGTACGTAGCTCTTAGCTAAAAAACAATTCAACTAAAGTGGTATAAGCTTGGTAAAGAGATTTGGAATTTATCCTTTAATTACATACATACAATTGTACTCGCGATATACACAAAATTATATGTTTACATACCTTTGAATATTTGGAAAAAGGCTTCACCTCTTATCCGCTTGAAAATCACGTCCATCACTTACGAATTTTTTTCACAACTGATGCTCGGGTGATCAGAGAAGTCGGTAGCCGGGTAGTAGTCGGGCCGAGTAGGCCCTTTGTCCCACTTCGTTTTTCTTGTCGTTAACATTCGGCAGCCGAAGGAAGTCAATGCCTACTTTTCTATATTCTAGGGTCATTTCATTCTTATATTCAAAGGTGATTTTGTCCTTAAATACGTACAAAAATGTTTTGGCTGCGACGGCAAAACAAACATATGAGATTTTCATTTTTCTATTTTTAAGAAAAATTCTTTCTTGAATTTTTTCCATCAAGAAAGGTTTTCTGTATTCAAAGACAAATTTTCTAAAAACAAGAAATTTTTTTTCTATTTTCAAAGGTAGGCCGATTTAATGGCAAGATTTCCAAAATTTAGAAATTAATTTTTATGAGTGTAGGCGCCAAAAATCAAACAAATCCATTTTCAAGGGGTTAGTAATAGAGTCCTGCATGAGTGTACTTGAAAGTCAATTTTTAAAATCAGTTAACTTGGATCACTTTTTTCATTTGATATTTTCATAAGTAAAACAAGTGATTTAATATAAAATAAATATATATAAAATAATTTCAAATCACCTAAATAATTTGCTTAGTAATTGTATCACTCCCACTCACTTTTATTCTGTGCTGGTATCACTTGTTTTTCCTTCCGAGTGATCAAGTGAAACAAGTGATCCAAGTTAACTCACTTGAACTCACTCACTCTATTTTCAAAAAATTGACTTGTTTGTCAATTCAAGTATACTCATGCAGGACTCTAGTTAGTATGCTTATATAGAATCTCTCCCTCACAATTTTAAGCTACTGTGTGAAATGGCAACAAACAAGTTACTTAAGAGTGATTTAAAAATACTTTTTACTTTTTAATGATTTAATTTGCACAACCTAATAACGAAAGATATATCATGACCTTCATTTCTTAGAAATTGAGTGCATTCCCTTAAGCAACTAAAATTGTAAAATGATATAATGGCTGTAGTTTATATTTCGGAGTTGTATATTTGTGAATAAAGACCTAATGAAAGAAGCATATTGGTAAAAATTTTAAAGAGTAGTCATTTGTTTAGTTAGTTTTTATAATATGTTTGAGTTAAGACTGCGGACTTAACTGGAAAGATAAACTATCACTTCTTCAGCACTTTCAAACTAATACTCTAAAAGTTATACCTTGCATAAGACTCTATCTACCCCGCTTTAAATGTTTAAATATTAAAAGCCATCTTTAATAGATTCGTTTGCAACATTTTGAAGTGCAAGAGCGTCTCCTTGCAATTCCTGTCAAGTAATCCCTGTTAACCAGTGTAACAAAGGAGAAATCCGAGCCAAACGGAGTTGGCACTATCTGCTTTCCTTGCCCCCAGCACGTGTGCGAGTGTGAGTGGGTCTAGTGTGTGTGTGTGAAGGAACTTCCGCTGTGCTGTTCGTTACACTGGTGTTGGTGATGATGGCGTTGCCATCGCTTCCGGTGCGCTGGCTTAGATAATGCCCCAGCTAAGCAGTGGGCACAGCACGTGACGGGAGATCAAGGGTGGAAATGGTAGGGGTAGTGGTGGGGGGATGAGGATGAGGATGGGACCCAGATGCCCGAGACTCCGGGCTCAGATTCCTTGATATCCCTCATCGCAGCTCCACGGGCGATGGCGTTTATTAAGCGCATATAATCGTAAAAAAATTAGCTTGTATGAAATACGCACTGAGGCAGCGACAGAAACCAGCGCTCAGCTTGCGGGGTAAAACGTGCCGGAGGACGAGGGACTGGAGCGGTGTGCTTAAAATGCAAATGACATAAAGTGTAGTGTCTTTCCAGGGAGTCGAGTCATCGCTTTACCAAGGTTTCACTTAGGCGTTTTGATTAAACGCCCTGCTTTGCTTTATTCTCGTCATAATTTGAATTAATGTCGAAGCTTAGGACGCAAATTGCTTTGTTTAGCTAGTTTTGAATGGATTAGGTAACCGATGGCAGGACGGAAGCCAGAGCTTATAAATAGCAAAAGGGTGGAAATCCATTAAAGTCTGGTTTAAGAAGGGTTGCACAGATTTTGGTCCATTTGTAATAATTAAAAGCTTAAGGAAGAAATATTTAGTTCTAAGGTTTAATGACATGTATTTTTCAGTACCTAAACTAAGTTTTGGTGAATCCGAAATCCCTCAATCCGTAAAGCATTTTGAAAGACAATCAGAAAAATGGTAGTCAGCGTGGTAAAATCCCGAACCAAACACGTTGAGCTCGGCGAAAACATTGATTCGACATTATATCCAACATGATGCTTACTTTTTCCGTTTCCTGAGAGCCAACATGAAGGTAAATGTTTCCTATTCTTGACACAGTTCGTGTACACACACCGAAATCAATATCCGCCTAGGGCTGCCATTCGCTGCCATCGAGTGTCACACATTTCATTTCCGCCTGTCTGCAGGACCCGCCCACATATGCAGATTCGCACGTCCTTCCTGTCCCCTCTATCTGCGGGTTCCATTCTTTATTCATCCTGCCAAATGTTGCAGGATGCTGCCCCAAATACATAGTTGCTTCAAAAGGGATATAGTTGCCACTGCCTTGGCACATTTCTTCGAGGTCCTTTGGGTCCCTTCTTAGCATGTCCGTACTTTTATTATTCTTCGTGGGCAACTTTGGCGCTCATCGATGAAAATGAAAAGCTGAAGCTGAAGCCCGCCATTAAAATGGCTAAGACTTGTAATTGATTGTCTTCTGTTAACGCGTAATTCAGTGCAAACTGCTGCGACGCAACTGCGGCAAGTAGCTCTGAAAACAATAAATAAACCAATAAAATTTAGTGGCACGTACCATAAAAAGCTCTGGGCACAAACAAAGGACGGCGCAGGAAGTGGGGCTTGAAACAAAGGCGATGCTCGGAAGTCGAACTCGGACCCGGAACCCGGAAAAGTCGGGAAACTCGAGGCGAACAGGTTGCGTGAGCCTGTCGGCATAAACATCGCTGCAAAAGGCTCGAGTGGGCGGGCAGATAAAAGCATTACAATACACACAGCCGAAAGACACACAATAACTGGGCTACAATTGTCTGGCTTTGGCTTTGATTCTGAGCCTTGGAGTGTTGCCAAAAGTGGAAAGTTTTCAATTGCCAGGATTTGTGTCTCCGGCCACGCCCACACACCTCGGCTAAAAGCACCCACCTCCAGCTCAACCTCAGCCTCCGGCACTTGTTTACGTACTTCGGCGCTCGCTGAGAGCGTATCAATCAACTGGGCCACGGGGCGTATGAACTGGGTGTGGAGGCCCGAGACAAAGGGCGTCCCATCCACATCCCCCATTGTTCCGAATGCCATAACAGGCCCGACCAAATGTGTTGTTTTCCAAAATAAATTTACTCCGGCCCGAGGAATCTAATCAAAGTGCTAGGGCTGCCGCCATGAACTATGGGTTCGATTGGAAAATAACGTTCCGATTTAGGAGGAGTATGCAAATTTGCAAGTAGTTCAAGCGATGGCGATTTCTGGCAGACATCTCCATTTTATCCAACTTTAGAAAAGTTTAAGATGGAAATATACAGTAAAAATAAAGTCTTTGAACAATGAAATAAATGGTTTTTCCGAGTAACACTTTTTAAATGATTATACAAACACCTGAATTTTGTGATTAATGAAACCTTTTCAGATGTGAAATTAAATTAAGGGTGTTTTCCAAGCACATTTTGTGAACGTTCTGTTTTTACTCAACATGGAAGCAGTTTTTATTACTACAGGGTATCAGCTCTTCGCCCCTAAGTGCTCATCTCGGAGTGACTCACGATGGGCCGTGCTTTCTCAGCGGGTTTCCTGTGTGTGGGCGCCGTTTAAGCCGTGCCCTTGGCGGCCGCTCTCAATCATATCTGATCAAATCAAGTCAGCCGCCTCGTCTTGCTCCTGGCGTCCTTATAAGGCCACCATACGTCCCCGGTTAGGTGTGGGCGTCGTCTCGATGACGCATGATTTTTCGGTAGGTGACTAGGAAGAGATGTGCCGAAGGATGTGGGCGTTGGGCGGAGGCTGATGATGATTCTGATGGAGATGTGGGCTATAAATACGCCAGCGATGCGATGGCTGTCTGGCATTTTTAGCACCCTGTCTCCACGCATTTAGCCAGGGGCACATTTTGCGGTTATTAAATTTATTAAGTTTCCCTGAGTGGGCTGGTGATGGATGATAGATGAAGCTGTTGGCAGATGTCCAACTAATTAAGAGTAGGCGCGAAACGGTGGGGGTCCTGTGCCTAAAAACCCCAAAAACGACTTCTTCGCAATTAAAAAACTTTAACGAGCATTCAAAACCTAAAAGTGGCGTTAATCAACGCCCAATCTCATTTTTCGAAACTTTTCTAATTATAAATCTGTTCTCGTGTAATTTACAAGCGGTCCACCCCCAAACGAAACACTGAAGCCTAAAAACAGAATTTCCAAACATTTTTCACGCCTGACTTAATGTTTTTCTTTTTGTACGCTTTCCCCATTTTCCGAAAAATAGGCCATAAGAATATGCGCCCTCGGCGAAAACGAGAGCCAGAAATCAACTTCCGTTGTGCAGCGGAAGTGAAATGTGAAATTTGAAATTTATTATTGGCAATGCAAAGGGACCCAAAGGAGAAACACAAAAAACAGAAGGCTCGGGGTGAAGGGACCAAACAATATTTATGCTATTAAACTGAAATCAATGTGCAATATCCGCTGGCGACTCAATAAATTTAGTTAGCCGAATTCAAGCTGATTGGCACGAAATCATTTTTGGGCTCGCAGACCAATTTATTTCATTGCCTCTGATTTGTGTTTATTTCATTGTAGCTGCCAGATTGTTTGGAAAGGCCATTTAAAACACAATATTACAGCCAATCTTGCGTTCCAATCCAATCAAAATTAATGTTCCAAAGATAATTGAATTTTGAAAAATTAAAAACAATATTTTATCATTTATATATATTTATATTTATTTATAAATATTTTTTCATATCTCTTTCAGCAAATATCAACGAATTATTTAGCAATAACATAAAACAGCTGCCTCGCTGGCTTTGACCTTCTTTCTATCCCAACTTGTTCCGCTAAATCAGTCAAGCTGGCGTCGTTCAAGCAGAAAAATAACAATAATACTATAAGCAATTATAATAACAATATAATGTGGAGTAGTACTATATCGCCAACCAACTCTAAGAAACTATTGATCGGAAGCACACGCAGCGTTGATTATGTCGGTGATAGTGCGAGGACGACAGCAGGCAATATCAAAACAGGAGCAGCAGCAGCAGGAGCCAAAGGATCAAAAGCCAAAGCCACCGCCATCGCAGCCACAGCCGCCGCAGCAGCGAACACAACAAAGATCTCAATTGAAATGGAGCTTCATATACAGAATAAGTGCATTTCGGCATAGCGCATCACTCTGGAGGGTGGTGCGGAGCCGCCATGGCTGCAGGGCCCCCTTAAAGCCGCATTTTTGGGGGCTACTGGGGTCGGCAAAACAAGCATACTACAGGTGAGTCTGGCTTGAACTTTCGTTTATAGGGATTCACAGAATCGAAGGCACCACCAAAGCTACAAAATGCAGTTTCGGAGGGAAAAATATGAAAATATTTAGTAATTTTTCGTAATAATCGCCTTCAAAGCAAATGCTTAAAATTTTGCCTAATAAACCAAATTAATTTTCTTAATTTCTTATGGTTTTCTCTGAGTGTATACATATGAGGTAATTTCTTATCTCTGGATTCCGTGGGGTAATCATTACTCAAATTAAGATCTCACACCTGGCTGATAAAGTGTTTCACTGTAGCGTTTTCCAACGCCTCGGTGGCGCAGTTGGCAGCGCGTAAGTCTCATAATCTTAAGGTCGTGAGTTCGAGCCTCACCCGGGGCACAATTTTTTTATCGGTTTTATATTTTTTTTTATTTTCTAAATTAAAAAATACTTTTAGTAGAATACTACTTTAATAGGCATTCAAGCAATCACATCCATTTGATTTTAAAATCTTTAGGTTTATCCCTCAAGTCACTTTAGCTTTTTAAGACCGTGGGCAAACAAGCTGTCAATTAAAGCCAAACCAATTAAAACACCCGCCTAAATACATTTGTGTCAGTTTCAAAGGATCAAAGTGCATCTACGGAACATCGCATCTTAATTGATGTAATTAATTCGGAATCACCAATGATAATTTAAATGTTTGTTAAGTGCGTTTCAGTTTCGTAATGCAATTAAAATTAATGACTGTAATCATCGTTAGTCCTATCCGATCCAATCGTCGGCAGCATAGAAAGGGTTCTTGTTGCCCAGTCGCATTAATTAATTTTTCAATAATAAATTGCATTTTCAATTAACACAATTCCTGATTAAAAGTTTGGCCAATACACACAGAACGGTAAATCCAGGGGGATGATGGAACGTTGCAGAGATGCAAGCGCTGCACTTTTCCTGCCCCAACTTGGCTTTAAATTATTAATGGGCAGCGGGCGACCCCGATGAAAGCTAAAAAGTTTAGTGGCAAACTTTTTAATAGACCAGTCCCATGGCAGCTGGCTCTCATCGCCGATGTTTGGCGCACCATCTACCTAAAGGGCCGGCTCCACCTACCCCTCCCGCATCCTTCCCCGCCCCACACTCCTTTCCCAGACCTGCTAATTGCATTTGTGTGCGTGTGGGAGCGTCGTTAATTTGATTTGCGCTTCGCATCGCATCGTATCTTTTGTGGTTTATCTTTTGTAATTAGACAATGGCAAGGCACAGAGCTAGAATGCCTCATATGTGTTTAGCGACGGCCTTTGGGAGAGGGTATACCAACAATGTGGGTCAGTGTGACACTGATGGCCTTTTGACAACTGCCCAACCGAAAAGATCTTTAGTGCGAGAAAGTCCTACATAAAAATTACAACAATTTGTAATAATCAAATCATCTTGCAAAATAGTAAGAAAAATCTGTGGATTAATCTGTGATGCCTTTTTTTAGCAGCTGTCAGCATGTTTTGCACCTGAAACGGAATTTATAAAAATCGTTATTTCTCTATGAATTAAATTAAGGATAGCAGGTCAACTAACGTGTCGAAATAAATTCGATTTTAATTTTCCCAAAAAGTTTAAAATGCATATTTTATTGGACAGTCGAAATTCGATTATTATTTCTAAATTTGATTGAAACCAATTTTAAAGGTAATTCAATTAATTATCAGTAAAAACTATCATCTTTTTTTTTAATCGATTGGTCCACAGAACAAACCACTAAAAATAACTGCATTTCAATTAAAAATTTGGTTATAATGTTTTTTAAAACAAACAAAATTGACAAGTTTAATTAAATTGCACCAATAAACAATAAAGTTTTTCAATTGAACTCGCACAAAGTAAAATAAATTAATTTCTGTATACATTGCGAAAAGTGTTTACTCTTAGCTACAAAAACGCTTTCACTTTCAAATTGTTTTATTATCATATTTAAAGAAAGGGGAATTTATTGAGTATCGAAATCAAATGCATACAATTAAATGTAGGTAAACAAAGATCATGAAAGCAACCTGACATCCGGAAATTTCGAACATGAAATATGATGGTAACATTAAGTCTGTCAATTTATAGCTCAACCAGCAGTTGTTTTTTTCGCAAAACCAACGAAAATGTATAGCAAAAAGAGTATCATCCTCGGCGTGGAAAACGCTCCATCCAATAGCCACCTCCCGACTTTCACCTCTCGCTCGGCAAATTCAATTAACTGCAGTTGGCAGTTGCGAGTTGGCCGCTTTGCTATTTGCCTTCCCGCTGCGCTCTCCATTATTTTCCATACATTTGTTTGTGTGTCCTTACAGCTGCGTTTAATTTCCACGAATGGGAATGTGTGTGCATTAGCTTTTACACAGAGAAAGAAAAAACCCTATTTAAGGAAAATGTTCCTAAATAAAGAACGTTGGTTCATAGGAATCACTATGGACGGCAGTCCATGTAGTGACGAAGCGCACCAGGAGAGTGTGCGAAGGCGACTACTATATATACACGAAGAAATGAAAATCTGCTGTGATAGTCCGATCGTAATGAGTAATACACCAAATTAAAGGTATTGCTAAAACTTAAAGGATTGCATACCAAGACCTCAAGAAAATCAATTGGTTTGGGAGGGAGAGAGGTGAAAGTGTAAAAGTGAAAGTTTAGAAAGTTGGATCTGTTGGGGCCGGTGGGGATAATAGGCCCCCCGGACTACGTTAGTTGTATTGCTACTGAAAATGCGCTTAATATGAGGGGTCATATCAGAAAATCGGACGCTCCGTTCAAAAGTTATAGCCAAAATAAGATTTTCTTCTTCTTCCCAAAATGAAAATTTAATTCTGTTTGTCAGTTTGTCCAAAATATGTTTTTTAAGTTCTGAAAATTTGATATGACGTTCATCACATCGATATAAAAAACTATTGTTCTACCACTTTTGGAAAAACCCGCTAGTTTAGCGGGAAAACATCTATAAATAGCTAAAATTCGGAAAGCCGTAACTTCTATACTACTAAAGCTACAGACTTGTGCTGTATCTCGTTTGAAAGGTATTTTTAAATATCTATATGCAATTTGTGTAAATGTAATAGTCAAAAAGATATGAACAAAAGAAAATTTGTTTAAACTTTTTTTTAATTTTCTCAAAAACGGCTCTAACGATTTTTCTTACAACTTTAAACTGTATAGCCCTTGAAATTCCTTAAATTTTGGTATATAACACATTACTGTAAAAAATCACGTTTAAAAGTTATTAAGAAACGAAAATAGCCACTTTTGCCAGCTCATAACAATTAATGCTGCCTAAGGGCCGTTCATTTACGAGCCGAACAGATGTGGGCCAAAAAAAATTTTTACATTTTTGATTTGCCTGAAAATTTTTTTTACATGTTCTATTCGGAAAATGAGCAATCACGTGTATCAGGATTTGTCCGAAAAAAAATTATTTTTTTAGTTAGAATTTTTTAAAGTTTTCCAAAAATTGACAAATTTGAAAAATTACCCTCTCATTGAAAATCTTTATCTCCGGTTATATATGAATCCGCGTGACTTCATGTGTTTTGATTTAATTCTTCTAAAACCTCTTCTTTAAAAAAAAAATGTTAAAAAAAAAAAGTTTTTATTTTCTTAAAAATAAAAACAAATTAAGATTCTAAAAAATTTTGTATTTAAATTTTTTTTATAAATCAATATATGCGCCATATTGTTAGTTACAATCGATTTTTGTAAACAGTTGGAGCCATTTTTAGTTTAAAAAATTTTTTTTAAAATGGCCTCTGCTTTTTTTTATGAAGTAGCAGCAAGTAGGGCTACTCTCTCACTCTTATCGGATCCTTATGGAATTCATGTTTTCTCATCGTTTACTAGTCCTTTAACAATTTTTAATGATTAAAAGTTAAGTTTTTAATTGTCCCTTTAAAAACTTCTGATATCAAACAAAAACACCTCTTAACGAGGTATAAAAATAGTGACGACCGCACCTTCAACATAGAAAAGATCTGATATCATATTTTGTGACGAAAAATAATTTTACATTCGAAAATATAAAAACACTTTCTAAAATTTACTTTTTCGGCACGCTACAATAGAAAATGTTCGTGTGGGTAAAATCTTATAAATTTGTCTGAAGCGGGCCGAATGAGTAAATTTTAGAAAGTGTTTTTATATTTTCGAATGTAAAATTATTTTTCGTCACAAAATATGATATCAGATCTTTTCTATGTTGAAGGTGCGGTCGTCACTATTTTTATACCTCGTTAAGAGGTGTTTTTGTTTGATGGTCAATACCGATTGTTCTTAACTTTAGACACAAAGTTCTTAAATCAAAAACAATTTTTGATTATACGGAAATCACGCCAACCGCTGGGCCTCGTTGTAGTTCGAAATTGATTTAAAGTTTTAGAACTATTGCTCTTATGTTAAGAACGTTTGTTCTTATTTTAGGTAAAAAATTTAAGAACAAAGTGAAATTAATTTAATAATTTTGTTCTTAACTTAGACTGGTTTTTTCCCCTCAGTGTAGGACCGTTCTCCCAACAACCCGGAACCCTCACCCCTTCCGAACTCAGCTGTCCAACATCCGGCATTATCATCCTTTCTCGTTTCCCGTTGGGCGCCTTTTATTGTATGTAATGCGAGATTTGTGCATTTTTATGGCATTTTAAGCACTGCAAAATCAATTACGTCCTGTCTAATGGCTGTTCGCGGTCAAGCTGGCCAAGGGAACCCGTTGACGCGTTGGGGAGATGTTAGGTTTGAGCATAGAACATCCGAAATTTTATTGCTGCGTAAATGTAATAGGCGTGTAAACGAAAAATGGGAAATCAAATCACATAATTGTTATAGCAGGATAAAATAAATTGAGGCATTCGCCTTTGTCTATTTCGCAGCTAAACCCACACATTTCTCAATAAAAATAGCTGCCACTTTAAAGAAAAGCTATTAATATATGTACGACCAAGACCCGAAGAATATTTATGTGCTTCCAAAAAATAGGAAAAAACCTAATTATACCCGTTACTCGTAGAGTAAAAGGGTATATTGTATTCGTGCAAAAGTATGTAAGGAAGCGTTTCCGACCCTATAAAGTATATATATTCTTTATCAGCATCACTAGCACAGTCGAACTAGCCATGTCCGTCTGTCTGTCTGTCCGTATGAACGCTGAGATCTCGGAAACTACAAAAGCTAGAAAGTTGGGATTACCAACACATATTCTTGGGCTTCCTAAGTTTATTTCAGCCGAGCGCCACGCCCTTCTAACGCCCACAATAGCCTATAAGGACTTTACAAAATTTAAATATTTCGGAAAAGTAAAAATGCAGTTTTATTGTGTTTATCAATACCTATCGAAATGTAGAAGAAATTTTTTAAATCGGACCATTCGTTAAAAAGTTATGTGTGATCAAAGTTGTATAGCTCCCTTAGCTGAGTAACGGGTATGTGATAGTCGGGGCACCCGACTATAGCGTTATTTCTTGTTTTATTTTTTTCTTATTATTAAATGTTGGAAAAATTTTTCATGAAGTTCAGAATTTTTTCTGTTTTTTAGAATAATTTTGTCTAAATGTCAATGCGAGTTCAAGGCACAGCAGCCTTTGGCTTAAAAAGTATGTCGATTTTCTAAAATTCAGGGCAATTTTTTTTCTGAGTGCAGATCCACCACAGTTGGAAACTGCTCATTATACATTTTTGTTCGATAACTAGTGCTCATTCTTAACCTGCTCTTAATGTCGGAGAAAATATTGAAGGAATGACCTTAGCGTTATTTCCTGATTTAATGTTATGCCATTCATCCGTTGGCTTAAAAGCAAGGCAAACATTTTCAAATAAACTGCGCTAATTCCAGCAGATAAATGCGAGAAATAAAACGCAGTGCATCATATCAATAAAGAGTACGCCATGAATATCTATTTGGGTGAATTTGGAAAAGCTGCTCGGATCCCCGGCGTGCTTATTTATGTGGCAGATAATGTGCCGCACTTTATGGGGCAGCAAGAAGCATAAAGAGGCGCAAAGCCGGCCACGAGGACAACACGGTGGAGCAAGGACACGGAGCACGGAGCTCGAAACTGGAAACTGGAAAATGGGAAATGGAAACAGGACCTGGAGACCGCGGAGCGACCATCAATGTCATTTCTTATTCAATTACCAGTTCAATAAAAATAAAACTCAATGATATGCGGCGCTGGGACATAAAAGCGATGCGATGTGAATCGATGTCATGCCAAGCGCTGCGATCTGACCCCTTTGCCACGCCCCCAGGCGCCCTCCGCCCCCGTTATCCCGGTGAAAGTGACTGTGTGTGCAGCGTATGATTTAAAAAAAAACTTTCCTCGAAAGTCATTGCTCCTTTTAGGCCAAGCAGCGGTGACATTTTCGCTCTTCCCAACGCAGCCACTTCCGCTTCCGGTGGTTGGCCTTGTCGGTTCCTTTTTGGTGCCCCTAATTGAATATAGTGCGCATAAATTGCATCTGATTTCATTGCAGTGACAACAATGGGTAAGCTGATTGGCAGAATAGAATTTGCATTTTTATTAGGCGAGCGGGGGATCGCAAATGAAGCCCCAAATGATTTTCACTTGACTTTATTATAAGCACTGAGGAAATCAATTTTAAACTTTTATAATTTCGGGGACTTTAAATTTTCATAAAAAAATATTATGTTTGTTTTATGTAATTAGTGTGTAATTAATTAAGTTTATTAATTAATGTGTGTGAGCTTTGAACTGGAAACCTGGAGTTGGCTTTTAGAAAATCGTATCGTCTTACGATTAGACTGTTTCTTTCAGTGTGTGCATACAATCAAGAAAATCGTGAACTGGCAATCTATTCGATGGTTCCTGGAGCGACAAGGCATCACTTTAAAATGCAATCAGGCGTTAAATATCCTTTGAGCCTGTCACTCGTTCAGCTCATGCATTGATACCCATTGCGAGTCAAAATCATCCCCAAGCCGTCCCCATTTCTCCTCTCTCATTATCATCTTTCTTTTCTCAAATTGTATTTTATATCTCCATCGGCCTTGGCTTTATTTTTAGGATGCTTCGGCATCCTTGGTCCCGGACCCCAGAGTAAAGTCCACATAAGAAATTGAAGGCGACTCAGCTCAAAAGGCTGCGGGTTAATGGGGTCATTTCGACCACGGCGCAGAGTGACTTCCAAAAAGTCCCGCGTGTGCGTTATGAGCATTCGGATTAGAGTTATGGCTCCTTACTGGGGCTTAAAGGAGCTGGTGAAGCGGAGCATTAGGGATCTGAAAATGTATTAGCAAATTATATATTTATAATAAAGTTGAGGATTATGTGAACTTGATTTAACAAATATATTACAGTTCTAGAAGCAGCAAGTGTTTAATACAGGTGGCCTTTATAAACCACTTCATCTTTATATAAACCTATTTATATCGACATTAAAACGACATTTCTAACATTATCCGAACCAAAGCCATTTTTAATTTCATTTTCCTAAAGTCAATTCTACGCTCCGCTGCACATATAGCTCATATAACCATTACCAAGCGACTCGTGTGCTGTTTATTCCCCAGTTTTTAGTGCTTTTATGATTACATGACCGGAGAGAACGCAAAATCCAAAGCATACATTTAAGCGCTTACAATTTTAATAAGCTAAAAATGTCCATGAAATATGTGTGGCTGTTTTTGTGAGATTTAGCCGGCCAGACGACCCCATGAAAAAGCTCAGAGCATATTTAAAATGTTTACTCAACATAGAAAACAGAAAAACCAAGAAGCGAGCACAGAGCAAAGGAAGCTGAAAAAATATTAGCTTGCTTTACTTTTGGACAGGGTTTTTATGGAGCCAAATGACTTGCCGATGGAAAATTCATTTTTATTTTCAATGGCCTCCCACGTGACGCATGCACCATATTTTACAATCATAGTAATATTTAATTTCGGCAAACATGTATACTGACGGTGCTCTTTCTGGCTTATTTGCAGCAATTTTTCTACCATGACTTTCCTAGGACTCATCAGACGACAACACATCGCAAGATTTATAAAAACTGTCTGGTCTGCGACACCTGCATACGTGAGCTGATGGTACTGGACGTTCCGCCCCAGGTGAGTTAGCACCTGCCGCATGGCAGCCCCCAACCCGCCATAAATCCATCCCAGAGCCACAGCCCTTGCCACAATTTCTAACTTTTCCATAATTTAGTTAAAAGTTTTCCCACTGTCAGAGCGCGTCCGTAGTGAGGAATTTTGTAAAAATATGTACAAACTATTTTTATGCAATTTTCCAGTGAATTTCATGGTGCTGATATATTAGAAAAGTCCCCATCTTTGCGCCCGCTGGCCGTAATAAATTGCTAAATAATTTAAATTGCCCCGCAGATCCACAGCCCTAGCCAGTTGCAATCTGCCGCCTGTCTTCGTCCAGCATAAATATTAACCTGAAGACACTTTAAGTCTTCTTGCGCTGTTTTCTTGTTACTGAGCCTGCTGTCGGTGCTGTCTAGACTTGAACTGGTACCTTCTGCGTTTTCATTACGGGCAGAACAGTTTTCCATCCATATTTTACATCGCATACCCTGGCAGGAGGTACACTACCTTTTTAAAGATTTTTGAAAGCCTTTGCCTGTCGAAGGTGAAAGTTAAAAATAAAGATTTTAAGAGTTATCTTAGAGCTTCAATGTTTATTTTTTGTTCCTGCATGCACCCAGAAAATAAAATAGATTAAAAAGGGAGCTAATTACCTAAAATTTTAGGAAAGATGGCCAGAAAAACGAGCCAACGCCATGCATTTACCTAAAATGTTGGTCATGTGGACCATATTTTGTACATGCATCGCTTTATGAATTACCAATCTTATCAGTGACTAGTCAAGTTTGGTTAAATCTTGTAGGGTATGAAAACTTCAGCTTGCCGAAGTAAGCATTTTTGTTTTTTAATAATCACCGCTTCAGAAGCGCCTTGAGCAACAGATTACAACAACGCAGAAAACGAGCAACCACAACACCAAATGGCGGGGCTCCTGATATTGCCTCGAGAAAACTTTCTCGTGGGTTACATTTTTTTGGTATTTTTGCATAACACTTTAGGCAAGGAAAGAATGTTAAACGAATCGGCTGCACAGCTTAAAAATTGGAACACTCGACTAAATTTGTATCAAATAAAACTTTAAACGTGGGAAAAAGATGAGGCTACCTTCACAGAGAAAATTATCAAAAGTTTTAGTTGCAAACGCTTCATAAAAATTGTATTTTACTTTGGTTTTTAAAACGTTTTTTACAAGAAAACGGCACTTAAAATGTCGTATAATTTTCTCTGTGTACTTAATTAACAAAAAAGTCAAAACCGAAAATTAAAAGTTGCGAATAAAACAAGAGAGAACGCTATAGTCGGGTGCCCCGACTATCAGATACCCGTTACTCAGGTAAAGGGAGTGCGAGGGAGATGGAGATAGAATACTTTGATTACGCATAACTTTATAACGAATGGTCCGATTTGAAATATTTCTTCTACATTTCGATAGTTATTGATAAACACAATAAAACTGCATTTTTACTTTTCCGAAATATTAAAATTTTTAAAATCGTATATAAGCGTTTGTGGGCGTTAGAGGAAGCGTGGCACCTTCTTGAAACAAACTTGCGCTGCGTAGGAACACCAAGAATCTTCATGCCAAATACAAATCCTCTAGCTTTTATAGTTTCCGAGATCTTAACGTTCATACGGACGGACGGACGGACAGATAGACATGGCTATATCGACTCGGCTAGTGACCCTGATCAAGAATATATACACTTTATGAGGTCGGAAATGCTTCCTTCTAGCTGTTGCATACTTACATACATACACGAATACAATATACCCTTTTACTCTACGAGTAACGGGTATAAATATCTTTATAGTACCTACCATACATTTCGTGAAAATATGATAACATAGTCTAAATTTAAGTTTGGGTATGTTCTTCCTCGGAAACTATTACAACAACAGTTAGTACTGAACCGGAAGGTACTGTGGCGTCTACAGTTTTGATTAAATATATTTTTTGTCAATACCTATTGATTGATCTAATAACAGTTCGGCCCGCGCATTCTACCCATAACGCTAAAAAATGTCTCCCTTTAGCTGAGTAACGGGTATCTGATAGTCGAAACACTAGACTATATCGATATCTCTTGTTTATTGGTTAAACTATGAATTACAGATTGTTTTATTTACATTTAACATATCATATTCAATTGGGTCTCTATATAAACATTCAGTGGTGCCATAGAAATCAAACAACGGTGTATTTGTATTGAATTTATATTGATGCACATGAAAAACTTACTCCAATTCAACGACTAGCGACTTATTTCGGCACCTCTGATTGTTAAATCAGTAAAAGTTTCAGCAAGCCTTAAATTTTCCCCACGAGTCTCCGTAAAAAATGATAGGCATCACACGCTGTGGTGGCCTGATTACATTTATAAACTATAACTATAAACGAATAGTTGGATACTACACATTTTCAACTACAAATTTGCCCAACAACAGTATTGCCCAATTATGGCTGACCATTAAGTTTGACCCGTGCTAATATTTTCATCCGTTTATCTTGTGAGTGCAGTTGGCTGAGTAAACAGCTCCAAGGCTAGAAATTTCCAATTTCCCTGTTTATGACTTCCTTTCGGTTGGCCATAGGACTTGGCAGTAGACCTCGGCAATTAGTGAGTAGTTTCACCAGGCCACAAATCACAAACTGACACCAAAAATGTTGAAAGGAATTCCACAGCCACGGCCGGCCCTGTCTTACATCTCACTACTCGGACATCCTTTCGTACCACGGCTTTTTGTCTTCTGGTCTGCCACGTTTAACTATCATAAAATATTTATGGAACACACTCTGAACAAGGCCAGTTGCTGTTTGGTTTTCCCCCTTGGCCTTTTGGAATATGCAAAGCTTGAGTTACCAAGTAAAAAGAGGTTCTTCGAAAACGGCGCACTTGCACAAAATTCATTTTATATCCTCGTATATCCAGTTTAAAGTGGTTTGTCAAAGTAATATAATAACGCATTTAATGAAATTCAATCATAATAATTTTAGATGGTAAAACGTTATATTTTTCTGGATAGAGACAGCTGAATTTTATAAAAAATCGAAGCCAGTCAATTTTAAATATATGTAAGAACAATCTAAGGAGTTTAAAGTATATTCATGATACTCTAAACTCATGTTACCACTTCACTTTGCTACAAAAGAAACAACAAACTTTTTCCTATCTTGGGAACTAGGAAAAAAGTGTAACGTTAGAAACCAGGTTATAGTTCTTGTCTCTACCTACAGCGGTTAAAGCAGATGCACCCTTTGTTCCATGGCTGAATAAATTGGGAGCAGCCGTTGATCTAGCAAATCGGGAACTGGGCCAAGTGTGTGCCGGGCTGACAAAGTCGCCAGAGGATATGGCTAGAGGACGATTCTGTGGCTTCGCCATGGACATCCAGGCCTGCGGCGATGGCACCAATAGCCAGCCCCGCAAATTCCCCCCGAATTGAAATGGCAAGCGACCCAAAAGAGTTGACAAGCAACAAAAAGCAGTTGGCAGTCGGGCAGTCAGCCAACCACATCCATTGTCATATTAACTACGTGCCGAGCGACCCAAGCCGCCCCATTCCGCCCCCTTTTCGACAGTGCCACCTCTCGATGCTTTTCAACTTATTCATGTCCATTTTGGCGTGAATTTGTTTTCGAGTACAGCTTTTTCCCCCACCGCGTTTTATTGTACTCTTTGTTGTTCATCCATTGTGCTGACCAAATGGCCGACTGCTGTCTAAAAGCGGGCCAACAGGGTTTTCCAGGGGGCTGGGTGGGTTTTCCCCACAGGTTGGAAGCGCTGTCGCCTGTTTATTGTGGTAAATTTTTCATCGTCAAGTGCACTGCCTGGCAGTCATAACTCAAAGTCCACCTTAATGGTTTCCACTTGTACAAACAGCATTTATTTTCCAACAGATTTTCGCTCATATACACGAGGCCGGGGGGAAAAGCGGAAGCAGATGTTTCTTTGGTGTGTGTGAGTGCGAACAGGAGGCCATTTAGTTGGTCATTGTTTTCTCAAAGTGGACGCCGCTGCTTAAAGCTACTTGAAGTGACAATCTGGGGGACAGGACTCAATGAACCAGGCTAACATGCCTGTGGGCTCCGGAATAAGTCGCCAACTCACTTCAAACGTATTACACTTGATAAATTATTTCTGAATGGTGTGATTTAGTAAATATTCGAATTTATGTTACAGGTACTTTTAATATTCTAACCAACAATATATTTTTATTAGCAATTCATGTGACTTTTTCCCCACTTATCGGTTATTGAAGTCTATACGTAGATAGTAGAGTAATTTTTTGTTGAAAATGCGAAATATGTATACCCGTTACTTGGAGAGTAAAAGGGTATATTCCATTCGTCGAACAGTAAGTACTAGTTGAGTCCATCTGTCTGTCTGTATTAACGCTGAAATCTCAAAAACTACAAAAGCTAAAAACTTGGGATTAACCATACATAGCCCTATAGGGCTTCCTGAACAGCTTAAGTTTGTTTCACCCGAGAGCCTTAAAAAAAAGCCTGGCGGTCACATCTTTTCAGATTTTGTAAAAATCTAAAAGTAATTTTGTTGTGCTTATTAATACCTATCGAAATGTAAAAATTTTAAAATCGGACTATTAATTAAGGAGTTATGAGCAAGTAAAGAAACTGCAAGCAGTGCAATCAGTCGACTTACTACTTGCATAACTTCATCCCCCTTCTACTCCCTTTAGCCTAGTAACGGGTATCTGATAGTCGAGGTGCTCAACTATAGCGTTCTCTCTTGTTTATACGAGTATATCGAGACTTTTAAATCTACACATTTTCAACATAGTTTTGTACGACTAATATATCGATGATATCTTACAGACTACTGAATCGGTCCAAAACGAAGAAACTAAAGATAGTTAATGAATCTGGCTGACCTATTTCTCCTGATTACAAAAATTCATCCAGGTCGCCAGACAGTCGTCAGGACTTTAGCTCATTAGCACAATACCTTCAAAATCCCTTATGTGTCGCATCCATCTCGGACCAAATCCAAGACGGCAACAATGCAGCAATTACAACAATTACAACCGGGCCAGAAGACATCGAGAATCTGGGCTAAGGAGCTGCTCGCATTTCAAGCCAGCTCTCAGCCCGTTAATTAACAAAGCAACAATAATCACAACAGAGTGGCGGATGGGAAGCACAAATTAAATGAAATTTAATCAAAAACGTAAATCTAGCTAAGTTAGTGCCCGACGGGAGTGGCGTCGGCTGTCTGCCAGCCGGAATGACACAATACCCCGACAGAAAAGGGCAGGGGCGGGGGCCAAGAGTCGTGAAGGGATGAACCGAGGGACCGGAGAGCTGGAGAGCTGGAGAACTGACAAGCCGAAGGACCAGACGCAAAGGCGCCAAGGAATGCGGACCCTTGAGCTGTCCATCCGTACACGGGGTCAGGAATTGCGGGGAGGTACTAAGGGTTGGGAATAGTGGTGCCAACTGATTTCTTTTAAAAGTAGCTACTAGCTACGATTTTAAAGCAGTTCCTTTTAAATGTATAACTGAAAATCCAGAGAAATTCTTAAAAGCTTAGAAAAATCCAAATAATTGACTTTGGCTTTTTTGATCATGTCATCTTTACAAACGTTTTGCAATGTTTGTTAAACAAACTTTGTTTCCAATTCCTGTCCGAAAAGATTATTAAAATAAATTTTTGTTTAGTACCCGTCTGCAGACTTTAAACACAATCCAGGTTCGGTCAGAAAAAAGCCAGACTGACATCACTGAATTTCGGCTGTTTGTTCCTCCCAAATGTCTCGACTTGTATTCTTGTCTAGGCGGCCTTTGACTCTTGTTTGTGCCTAAAATGCTGCGACGTAAATTTAATTATAACGTTTACTTACTGTCTTGCTGTGGGCAGCACACTTTGCATCTCCTCTCTGGTCTTTGGTGACGAGAGTGGGAAAACTGTGGCCACCTGCCTGCGGTGGAAAATGCCTGCTGATTTGCCTTTCGACGCCTTTGTGCTTAAAAAGATCAGCAACTGCTCAGGGATTGATTTATGGCACTGACGTAATAAGAGATCTCTCATCGCAATCCACAATAATGGTACTGGGAAAGAATATAGTTGACATTTGTATGTACTCGAATTCGATTCAATTTAAATTATTTCTTGCTTTTGTTAATCTTGAAATTAGTTTAATATTGTTCTTGAAGTGTTATTACTTCCGTCTGTCCGTCTGTCTGTCCGTATATATGAATGCTTAGATCACGATCACTAGCCGAGTACGGATCTAGGCATGAAGATTCTTGGGCTTCCTACGCAGCGCAAGTTTACATATTTCAGAAGAGCGCCACGCCCCTCTAACGCCCACAAAAGATACTAAACGATGTGTCTGGCGCCCAAATTTTTAAAGATTTCGGAGAAGTATAAATGTAGTTTTGTTGTGTTTAGTAATACTTCCCATCGAAATGTAGAATAAAATTTTTTCAAATCTGACCATCCGTAAAAAGCTAGGCGCGATCAAAGTTTTATATCTCCATCTCCCTCGCACTCTCTCTTTAATTGAGTAACGGGTATCTGATAGTCGGGACACCCGACTATAGCGTTCTCCCCCATCACTCTTCCTTTCATTTTTTGTTATACCTATCGAAATGTAGAATACATTTTTCAAATCGGACCATCCGTAAAAAGTTATGCCCGATCAAAGTTGTATTCTTCCACTCAGTCTCATTATCTGAGTAACGGGTATCTGATAGTCGGGGCACCCGACTTTAGCGTTCTCTCTTGTTTAAAATGTGTTCACGAAAAAGGTCCTGAGAAAAAGGCCTCAGGGTTGTAAAAATTCGGGATTTTGTCAACTTTGAATATATTTTACAGGCGAACGGATTCTTAGCTTGTTTGACAGTCAAAACATTTGAAAAAAACACTCTTTATCAAAAAATGTTTAAAACTGTATCATAAGAATTTGTATTACAAGCGATTCAAAGCGAATTAGATTTTAGAGAATCCATCGAGGTAAATAAGTGAAGATTCAATTTTGTAACACAGTGTTGTTCCTTAAAGTGCCTATTACATAGACTGTTATACTTTAGCGAAACTTTACTTAACCAGAATCAGATGGGCAATGTACCTGAACTGGCAGTAGGAAACTAATCTGTGATGGAATTTCCTCCGTGTACTATTCGTTGTTGGCTTGACAACGCATTTTACGGCACTAATTGAGCAACAATTATTTACTGACAGCGCCGCAGCCGCAGTAAATGCATCACTGCTGTCCATTATCCTGAACTGTAACTGCTACGGCTCACGGCCATTGTGGGAGCAGCTTTGTCCTTTGAATATCCACAGCGACAACGGTTTCAGCAGCATTTATTAAATGTGGAATGGAAAGTTCAGCTCGCAGGAAGGCGGGTGAATAAATGAATCCTATTACCGATGCAGCAGGGAACTCGAGCGAATAATGCGACTGCTGAGGGCAGTAAAGATTGCTGAAGCCGCAAGAGTGGTCAACTTAGTCCTAAACAAATAAGATGGGGCGAAGGCAAAAGTATATTTTCTGTACGGTTGGACTTGTTGGAGACAAATGCTCTGTGACTCAGACTAAAGTGGGTGAATTAATGAGTGAACTTTGCGCAAATTTGGCTCCGTAATACGAACTCTGAAAGGCAAACTTTGTCTAAAGTGTATCAGTTTTTTCGTGTTCTGAAATGAAAACGAAACCAGGGTTCGGAAATTGAATCACACGTTAAAAACATATACAGTTTTATTATACAATGTGAGAAAGAAACAAGAGAGAACGCTATAGTCGGGTTGGTGTCCCGACTATCTAATACCCGTCACTCGGCTAAAGGGAGTGCCATGGAGATGGAGATATGAACTTTGATCAGCAATAACTTTTTAACGAATGGTCCAATTAAAAAAATTTCTTCTACATTTCGATAGGTATTGATAAACACAATAAAACTGCATTTTTACTTTTCCGAAATATTTAAATTTTTAAAATCGTTTATAAACTATTGTGGGCATTAGAGGGGGCGTGGCACCTTTTTGAAATAAACTTGCGCTGCGTAGGAGCTCCAAGAATCTTCATGCCAAATACCAATCCTCTAGCTTTTATAGTTTCCGAGATCATAGCGTTCATACGGACAGACAGACAGACGGACAGACGGACAGACAGACATGGCTAGATCGACTCGGCTAGTGATCCTGATCAAGAATATATATACTTTATGGGGTCGGAAACGCTTCCTTCTAGCTGTTACATACTTTTGCACGAATACAATATACCCTTTTACTCTACGAGTAACGGGTATAAAAATAACACAGGTTGACAAAATCTGGTCTTTTTCTTGTTTTTAACACAGATGTAAATTACATTTTATTGACATTAACGAGTCGAAGGGAAGAAGAGGAGCCAATTGTTATTTTTAAGCATTCAAATTTTAAAAGCATACATAAATTCTTAAACTTTAGAAAACCGAGAACACAATAACACAAATTAACTGTGTGTGAATACTTATGTATTTAAGTCAATACTTTTTTGTATCTTAACTATTTGACATTTAACGTGTAAATAACACAAGTTTTTTACAGTGTGTGTTTTTTAACGAGAACTAAACGGAACCAAACCCCATTCTTACATTTGAAAATCTATATTTATCTAACAACAGATCTAAAAATTATTAAAACCAATTGGAGTGTTTATTTGTTGCTTCAAGTGATTGAATGTAATCCAAATCAAAAACGAGTTAAGCTGTGGGCATATGAAAATTCACTTATCCTGCTAGGTCGAAGCAATGGCGACAATGGGGTCATCACGGGTGATGCCAATAATACCTTTTAGTCGCCAGATTTACAAATTTCAATAAAGAACATTTCCATATTTATGCCATATTCCTGCCAGCTGTGAGCCGCTATTAAATGCCATAAACTCTTTTCCGTTTCCATATTTGCGTTTCATACGCGTGCCAAAATAATGCGAAACGAAAACACAACTCAACCGACCGTGTGGACATATGTGCGTGTTTGTTTGTTTGCCTGTTTGTTTGCGGAAATATGCTGATGAAAAACAAACACTCGACCAATTGGCATGGCAATCCGCCAGAAGCGATTTCCGGCTGACAACTTCGCCGAGTGGAACAACGGACATCCGCTGGGGCTGCGAACGGTGCACGCCTATGTCTTGGTCTACGACATGGGCAATTTGGAAACATTTCAGGTGAGAGCCGCCAGTCGATCGCCCCATTCACATTCATATACAACTGATACATCCCCGATTCACTTGCAGTACTGCCGCTCGATGAGAGATCAAATCTTGGACAGTTTCAGTCATCGTGATTTTAGCATAATTGTGGTCGGCAATAAATTTGACAATGTGACTGAGGCGCAGGCCAACTCGCAGGTGAGTGTAGGGGCATTGGAATTAAGAAGCTCTCTATGATTTGCTTTGCAACCTTTAAATCCACTGATCAATAAATGAATAAATCCATTAAATCCTTGTATTAATTAACAAATAAATTTAATATGTTTAAGATATGTAAATCCTATATTTTTGAACACCATAATTGACGCTCATCTTATTTTGAAACTATTTAAATATGGTTTTAAAAATTCAGATATTTCGTGCGCTGTTTGTAAACACCCTTTCACAGGCATGGTAAAATTGTTTAAAGCTTATGAAAATTGTTTTTTAAGATTCCGTAATACCTGATGGGTTAAGCATTTTTGTTATAAAATCGTAATTAACTTTGGCCTTAATTTAATTATGGATTTTTACATAAAATTGGTATCCAGTCAAGAATTGTGGGAAAACTGATGTTAAAGTAATGATTTCACATATTATCCGAGTTCTAGTCATCTCATTTAAATAACTTTGAGTGCAAAATATAAAAGTTTGAAGTATAAATAGATATTAGTATCCTCTTCAAGACGTTATAGAAACAATAGCCTAGTTAAGTCCAAAAAGCGAAGTGCTCGGCCATTCACAGAGCACACTTATTAGTTTCCAGCAGATTTTCACTCTATATTAAATCCTTTCCATTATCGCACACCCACACATCCTGATGGCGGCCTGGCAGGAGCTCAAGGATATATCCACGCTGGTGCGCAAACATTGGCGCTGCGGCTACGTCGAGTGCTCGGCGCAGTGAGTAATCAATAGACCATCTGTCATGCGATATGTGAGCCCGGGGACTAACGGGTTTCTTTTCTTTTGGGTCTTCGGCAGATACAACTACAAAATCGGCGACGTATTCCGCGAGCTAATGGGCTGCACCAGCACGGGAGGCGGCGCCGGAGGAGGAGGCGTGGCCGGGGTCGGTGGCCTGGTTGGCACTGAGTACTCACAATCAACTAGGAATAAAGGACGCTGTACAATACTTTAGCAAATGTTGCATAAGTTTTTTAAGCAGACGCTCTGATCTGGCGCATTATATCCGGGTGGACTCGTTGCGAGCGGCAGCTGGGGCAAGGTGGCGTATACGCAATCTCCGAGGAGGATACACAAAGACGACATTGTTGCCCCTTGCCAACGCTGGCAGATGCATATTTTAACATATATTTTTAGTGGCCACTCCACACTCCGCAGTCCGTACTCCCGAGTCCCCAGAACCTCCTTTTGTTTGCCATTATTACAACATTTTGCTGGCTGCCTTTATGGACGCTTTTTGCTGTGCTCATTTAAATGGCGATGGGACTGCCGAACGGAGGATACGTTTGGCCAGCCAGACTCCGATCCTTGCTGAAAACTTTTGTGCGTCCGCATTTGCAATTCAATGCCATAAGCTGGCAGGAAGTGCAGTCGCCATGAATATGCAGCGATATCCGCAAAGTGCAGCAACAATTGCCGGCGAAAAAGTTTGATTCCTTTGTGGTTATTATTATTGTAATCGTTGTGGTTATTATTTCTGTCGTGGAACGTAAATAGGCAATTAATCCCACCATAATTTACAATACATTTTATGTACGAACGAATAACCTTGTTATCGAAACAAACCAAAATCGTATAGGTACTTAAGTAGTCGACCTAAGCTATACACAAATATTTAAACATACTTTAACGTTGTGATCATTTCAAGAATTAGTTCTTAAGGCACCCAGACATACATAACTTCGGTTAATGTCCAGTCAAGTCAAGTCTCCGAAACTGAAATACCAAATTTTAGGACAACGTACGAGTAAGAGCAATTTAATAAATAGCATTAAGTGTTGGGGAAAGCGACCGAAAGTGGTAAAATCAAAGAGTTACAATCATGCCATTAAAATCCTCAAAAGGCTAGCATCCAAATTATCCGCTTCACACCAGTGTAATTGTACATCCTTAAAAATGTATGTAATTGTAGTTAACTACAATCCAGGGCTCTTCATTGAATCTGAAATCAAATCAAAGCAATAGAATTCAAAAATATAAACCATTGATTTTGATTATAAAAACAAAAAAATCAAATAATTAATTCATTTTTGTCGTTCAGGAGCCGTGATCAAGAAGCCTTAAGAACCAGAAGCAAATATTTCATAGTAAACCTTAGAATAAACTAAGATTACAACTTGATTCAAGCGCACAAAAACGACGATTGTGTTTTTATGGCATACTCGAAATTATTAGACCCTAGGCTAAAGGTCAACAGGTCAATGGTCTGCGTAGCGTAGTGCAGTGATGCCAAAAAGATCTAACCGATCTATTAGTTAGGCTCTACTATCCGCTGGGTATCGCTTGGCGATTATTTATATTCCGCGCTGATCCACGAAACACATACATACCATACCGATCTCTTTCTTTACCTCAACAAAAGAACTCAAACTACTCAAAAGAAAAGCAATCAAGGCTGACTTTGTACATAGAGATTTCAAAGGAAGAACTTTGCGGAAATGCTATGGAAACCGACTTTTACAGCAATATAAGTAAGCTCTAACTGATATTCAAGGTAAATAACTGGGCGCACTGCCACAAATTGGTTCCACTCCCAGTTGAGTGTTCGGCTAAGGTTCAAGAAATAGTTAAGATAACAATTAAATTTGAAACAATTTTTTGAAATTATTTCAAGGTTAACCAAGGCAAATCGATAATAATACAAGAAGTTATAAACCATTATTGTTATAAATAATATTAATTAATATATATTTGGCGGCTTTGATAAAGGACATATACCGTTAAAACATTATTGATAGATAGCAGCTTGCATTGCTTACTTGTTAAACTGATCCAAACCGGGAGTTTTCAACATTCGCACCATCACCGAACTGATCCCAACTTGAGAAATGTGTTCACAACATGTCACTTTCCTAACTGAAACAACCCATTTAACTCTACGCAAGTAAGCAACTGATAAGCCCTATAATAGACGTATTTATATGAAACATGCCTATATACACACATACACATATAAATGTAACGATAATGGTACGAGTTTGGTTCTAGTTTTCGTCTTTGATTTTCAACTTTTACGGATTCGTCAAAATGGCTGTTAATTTTTGGGAAATAAAAAATGCTAACGCAAAACAGTTGAAGGGAACTAAGCCCAAGTAAATTAAACGCAACAAGAACAATTGTTGAATTATTTACATTTAAGCAACGCGTTGCCTGCGACAGTTTGAAAGATGAGAATAAATAGGTGTAGCAAAATAACAATTAAAGTCTACAAATTAAAATATGTATTTACGAATCAAATGCTTCAGCCGCTTGTTGTTTGTTCAAAAACCATTCAAACGTAATTAATTTTAAGTAAAAGCCGCTACGTTTAGATAAGTATTACCGAAGTGCATAAGGCGCTCATGATCTCTGTTATTTTTTTTATAATAAAAGGTATGAAGCCAATGCAAAGTAGAAACAAATTGTTAATTGGACAGGAGCTAGCCACAGAGTAGCAGAAGCAGCGCACCGAAACTACATGTTAAGCAATTGAATATAAAATGTCGGCCTCAAACGGATGCAAACAAATATCCGTGGACAAACAGTTAGTCAAGTAGAGAACGTTTTTGGAAAATGCGCAAAAGACGCAAATAAAAACAAAATAAAGTGATATATAAAAGTACAAATTTGTTGTAAATTTAATTTTATGGGTACGGTAAAATCTAAACAGCGTATGCATTCGATACTATGATGGAAAGAGGCTTTGTAAAAGCATTAAACCAAAATATTCGATTTGTACTGCATGGAATGTTTTGCTTATGTATATGTTTATTTATTAATCACTTAAAAACAATTGGTTTTGGATTATTATTTTAAATATTTTCTCTTTTTATATGTTATATATTAAAATTTAACAAATATCACGAGATTTCGAAAAAAAACTTTAATAATTCTAGAACAGGTCAAAAAAATATACGAGGTCAAGAATCTTTGCAAGTAATTGACTCTATTTTGATTGCAGTTTAATTTATGTAAGCCACTTCAGCGCCTTACCCAATTTAATTGCATCAGAAATTACTTGTCGTTATATGGCGATTGGTTCAAGGAGGGCCAGGCGATTAGTCACAACCATTATCTCTGCTAGCAATTAGAAAACATATTCCATTTCTATTTTTGACATTTTTATTTTATCTCTTATCGCCTACGACTAAAAACAAACTTTCGCATTGGTTGGGCGGCTACATAGGTAGAAACAAACTAAGACAAACAATTTTGCATCGTAGGTCATCAACTTAGACTAACGACTGTTTTTGGAGTACATCTTTATGTATGTGTATAATTCCTAACGTAGAGTCTTAAAAACAAAAGGACATTTTGTTGTTGGTAGTTTGCGACACGCAAGAGTTTAAAAGGTAAACGTAATACAAAACTTATCGAATCTAGAGGTGCCCTTAAATAAATCTTCGACTTGTCCGGGTCGAGGTCAGCGAATGAGGCATAGCCAGGTGAGGGTTAACCGCTAGCGGTAGGGATGACTTACAAGCGAAATGCTAACTGATGACTGAACTTGGCGCTGACAGGATGGTAGTCCAAGCACATGGCCTATGTTCTCTGGTCTATCACTGATGCGGCTCGCTAGAGCTGCTGAAGGTGCGGCTGCGACTCAGGCGCCTGGCCCGCTCCGCCAGGGCCGCCTGCTCGATGCGTCCGTCCGACAGTTGATGGGGCAGGATGTTGTGCAGCTGGGTCTTCAGCTGATTAGTCTGCGGACGCTGTTCTGGGTGGGCAGATAGCATCTGCTGGAGAAGTTCATACTGTTGCGGGTGGTTGACAGCGAAGTCCTTGGGGTACTGGCCATCCCGAAGACTGCGCAGCGTCTTGATCCGCTCCATTTCGGTACAGAAGTACACGTGAAGCTCGAAAAAGATCAGGCCCAGAGAGTAGATGTCCACCTTGTAGTCATAGTGCTGGCCAAGAAGCTGCTCCGGCGACATGTACAGGTGGGTGCCCACTTGCTGGGTATGCCGGGCGCATGACGGCAGTCCACTCTGATCCCCGCACTTGGCCACCAGGTTGGGAATATCGGCCATGTCGGTAACCAGCCCAAAGTCTCCAATCTTAATCTGCCCATCTTGTGAAAAGAATATGTTGCTCGGTTTCAGGTCCCGATGAATTAGCCCCTTCAGATGTACATAGTCAACGGCATCAACGATCTGGTGAAAGATGTCAGCAATGTGGGCAGACCTAGCCTCCGATCGATTATCTCTTAACCAGTCGCGCAGACTTTCCTTACGGCACAGCTGCATCTGTATGTAGAGGTACACTTTGCTCGGCTTAGCCACCGATCCGTTCTGAATCGTGGCACTCGGAGGCGTGGCATGGCTCCCGTTATGGTTGTTATTGTGGTTCTGGGCCAGCGCCAGAGTAAGGGGCTTCCTTCGAGCTTTGTTATCGTCTTCCGCTTCATAACTCTCATTGCTCTTGGGGCGCACAGATTCGATTTGAAAGGAGTTGGATACCAGCTGATTCTGTGAGTAGTTAATGTTCTTTAGGTCGAAGGAGGCCGAATGGATATCGATGGACACGGAGCTGCGATGATGTCGCCTATTTACGTTCTGTTCCGCTTCGTCCTCATCATCATCATCATCATCATCGTCGTCATCATCCTCCTCGCCTGCCCTTAGAGCGGCTGACTGCGACTCGCTGCGGAACTCAATAAGCGAATCCTCCTCCTCGTCGTCGTCATACTCCTCTCTAATGTTCTTAAGGGAGGATTCGCCATGTCCGTGAAAGTCATGGCTGCAGGCCGTGCTATTAGCTGCATCCGAGACCCAGGACAAGAGCTGCTGATGGCGTTTCTCCTGCAAATGTTCTGCCAACGAGGGCATTGTACTATCGTCCGGCGTCTCTATCTGAATAGAGGTGGACAGCTCGTGAGCGAGAAGCTTCCTATCCTCTTCTTCCTGCCAGCCAGTTGGCGGAGTTTCGGTCCAGGACTGAATAAAGATAAAAACGATTTTTTCAGTCAGATAATAACAAATTGATTGATTTAAAAGCCCTTCATAAATATAAATAAATATATGTACAATGTACATACTAGCCTTTTTCTGGCTTTCGCCAAGTATTTAAACTCACATGGAAGTAGCGCACGATATTGTGGTGCTCGCAGCTGGCCAATGTGCGTGCCTCGCGCAGCACTCGCTGCCTTGAGGATTCCTTATTAGGCAGCGTTATGCGCTTTATAGCGTACCGGTTCTCATCCAGCTTATTCTTGGCTTCGAAAACCACTCCGAAACCGCCACGACCGAGGCACTGCATCAGCTCAAAGTCAGACTGGAAGCGCGAGGTGTAATACTCCCCTGAATGCGTTGTGGACTCCGAAATGGTGCGCTGGTTTCCGCGACCAGATGGGAAGCTAAAACGGTTTCCGGGACGCTGCGTCGGAACCACAGGACCGAGTAGAGCTTGCGTGGAAGCTTCGGTGGCCTCGATGGCCGTCTGTACTGGTACATGACGTTCAATGACGAGATACTCCCGCTCTACTCGTTGGTTTCGCTGTCCCATGAAAATATTGAGGATAACTGCCGAGGTAAAAGCGATGACCACAATCTCCTTCCACCAGAACCAAAGCGACAGTATCACCACCTTCACAGGAGCATCAATGTCGTCCAAACTAAAGCCCAGATCGTCATTAATGCTATTGTTGCCGGTATGCTCTGATCCCTCAGATGTGGTATTAGTTAGGAGGCGTTGGAGCTTTGATAGCGGGGAGGCCGCTAGGAGTATTTTGAGTACCGCACTCCGACGGACCATCCAGCTCACTCGTGGTGTAAAAGTAATATCCATTGCCATTGACAAACTCCGAGGCATTTAATACGGATTGCGCCGCTACAGCGAAATTCTGGTCATCATACGGCACTAGTTCTCCTCCTTGGGGTCCCGTTCCCTCAGCTATCATCTCAGGCTCCTCTTGACCTTCCCGGAAGATGACCAGAGAGTTGCTGCTGGCGGCTATTGGCTTCCATGGAATCTTGGGCATAAGACTGGTGTCGCCTGTGAGCTGCTGATAGGCCCTGGTCTGGTCCATAATCTCCTGGCGTAGACGAATGGACTCCTGAATATATAACTGTTTATCGTACATGCCCAAGTAGATGGAAGGAGGGCTCTGTGGCGCGTTGGGCAGCTCCTTGTCTTCCTGGTCCTGGTCCCACAGCCACTGGGCCGAGCTGAACAGGTCAATAGGATTCAGTTCATCCTCGGCATTTGTATTCCAGGCACTGACAATTGGGTGATCAAACTAGGAAGGGAAATATAAGTAACAAGTTAATTAATATCAAATATACCATAAATATTGAAGAAATCACTTCACCATCATCACTTACTTTGTATTTCCATAGCATGGTCTGTGGGTCACTTTTGCTGAAGGCACAGATAATGCCCTCGGGCACCACCACCTTGATATTCACGTCCAGGACAGCAAGCTCCAGCTCATCGCGTGGCTGCTGTTGGCACTCGGAAGGTCGCACCAGATCCAACTCATGCTGACCCACGCTGAAGTTCCATCGCTCCATTCCGGTGCGCGATTCGACAGCTCTCACCGTCTGTGTCTGGCGGCGCACCACGATAACATCGTCAAGGAGCGGATCATGGCCCACAATGTACCCAGCCTCGTCCCTGAGCTGGTCATCATTCTCCGGCTTATCCTCCTCATCGGGCTCCCTAATGGTGTCATCGATGGCCAGTCCATCCTCCGTGGAGTTCACACATCCACTTAGAGAGCATTCATACAGCAGCTGGCCTGTGCGAACGGAAACGCCGTAGGAGCGAGTCTCCTTGCCTCCGGAAATCACCAAATCGTCACTAAACTTGGCACTGGAGCTAAGCAGGTGCTCCGCTGTGATCGGAATCGGATCAATGGAGTCGCCGTCGAACTTGTATATGCCGCCGCTCAGGGAGGGAATCATGCGCACAAACTGCCCATTGTTGGTCAACTCCAAGCGGTGGATGCTAGATGAGATCAGCGGTCCGGGTCCAGTGGGCACGCTCCAGCGCAGTTTCCCAGACTTGGCGATGTCCAGGGCGGTCAGTCGACCATCCAGTGTTGTAATGTAAAGGAGTCTAAAGATATAGAACAAAGCGAAAAATTTAGAATTTGAAAAATACTCTGGCCCTTTTAAAGATTGTGTTTGTCTTTCAACCAAAGACGGTTGATGTTGTGCATCGATGTACATATGTAGTACATACATACATACTATGTACATAATTTGTTGGTTGAATATAAATGCTGTAACTCCCCCTGAATATCTGAAAATTAAGAAGTAAAATAATAGAAAAGAAAACACTCAAAACCAACCGTCTTTGGTTGGAAAGATTTCTGTGACTTTGCATTGTATTGGTTGGAATGTAAGTAAGGAGCTGTCCATACATTACGTAATCACCTAGGAAGGAGTAAAGGATATAGCAAGTAATTACTCCTGGGTAAGAATTTCTCAACTGCGCATATGAAAACTTAGATTTTCTTCAAATTCGGGTACCTCGTAGAGTTTGTCTTGGTTATCATCTGTGATTTTTTGAAATTTTTTGGTGTCCATTTAGAAGCGCTATGAATTTTTGAAGTTAAGAATTTAAAAAATTTTCTGAAACTTCAAATTAGGACTGTGAAAAAAAATTTGTTGTTTGAAAAAGTGATTACATGTGGATTCAAAAATCACAGATTCTAACAGGTAGAAGCGTTTTCGACGCTACTAAAGCATATTGGTAGATTCTTAAACAGGATTCACTAGCCGAGTCGTTCTAACCAAGTCCGTCTTTCTATCCGTCGCTCTGGTTTCCAAAAATGTAAATGGGATTTTATTTTGTATTTAAATTTACATTTTTAAATCGGACCATTAATTACAACTTTGTAAACAAATAAAGTATCCCTGATTTCTTTCGTTATTAAATTGGGGTTCAATCAGCTTATATTCAATATTTAATAAAAAGAGAGATATTTAAGAAACACTACCGTCTTCTTATAGATCTCATTTCGGATTGTGGCCTTTCTTGACCTGTCCCTGAATTTTATCAGTGTTTGCGATGAATTTCGTCACCTAGTGCAAGGTGCATCGCGCAAGGATAAAGGCAAACACGAAAAAGGGTCACACTGACCATCCCAGCTGACTGGGAAAAAGAGTGTGGGAGGGGACGAGTACAGATGTTTTCGCGCCAAGAAGAAAAAAGTCGGGATGCAACAAGTGTCAGTTGGCCCCTCTTCATTTCCCATATCGCCATCTCTGTCCTGCCCACTGAAGAGCCGAAAATGGCGCCCTCCAAACGAGGGGACAAAGCAAACGGGAGGAGAATGGTGAAATTCGATGAAAACCTTAGGCAAACGCAAAGAAAGCAAAACAATCGGGGAAACCAGTTCGGATTGGCGTGCATAAATAAACATATCTCGTCTGTCTCTCACAAACAAAAAAAAGCAGTTAACAGTTTTTGCAAATGACTCACCGCATGCTTGATAAGCGTCCACTGATTACGGGTTTTAGAGGTGGTTAGGGTTCGAACCAAGTCAAATCATTCTATCAGATCAGTCGGAAACTTCGAGTTGAGCAGTGGTTCTTTAGCTTCCCCGCTTGAGATGGGTAAATAGGCAGCTTAAACTAAAAAGGTCGAACTAAATGGGATCATATTATCAGATCCGTCCGAAATTTCGAGCTAAGCCCTAATAATAACACTGTTTTTTTTTTAATTCCCCGATCTAGCTGGATAAATAGGCACTTTTCGAGTAGTTTAATAAAATATTAACAGCGTGAGCTCTTAATATTTGCCTAGCTGCTGGTGTTTCCTCACTTCGACTGCGTTATAGCGAATGTTCGAGAACACATAAACATAACAAAAGGGTCACACATAACGCACTCAGCTGCTTCTTCTTAATCCATTTGATGTTTTGAATTGTACCCACCTACGTCCGATCCGACGTTCTTCCTGATCCACGCAGTGCGTGAGGGCAGGGGGATGGGCTGATCCCGTCGTCTGGAGTTCCGAGTCTGCGTTTAGGTGCCCTGCCCGCACCTGGACCGGATTTATGGCCACCAAGCCCGCCATGGTGAGCGCCATCAGCTGCAGGAGGCTCAGGTTCCGGCGACGCTGCCTGACGATGCCATCCAGGTCGTCCTGCATGCCCATCGTACGCGCATATATACGTAATCCTCGTCTACGGCCGATCGGGGGCTCGGGGAGCGGGAACGGAACGGGGAATGCAAGTCTTTAATTGGCTCGAACGGTGACGTGTTGACGACTCTCGCGGGTCGGTGGGTGGAACAGCGGCGGCAGTGGCTCCCGGCAAGGTCGGCGCACATCTCCGCATCACTCACGAACGCGCCCGCAGCAAGGAAAATGCAACTTGACTGTATAATTGCACTAATATCGGCCAATTTCAGCTTGTTTTCCTTCCGATTGGGCCGCAACACGCTGCTGATGTGCAGTGTGACCGCGCTTTGGCTGCCATTAAATAACAGGGATGACACCATATCTGATTTTATTTCGTCATTGCTTCAAAAATACCGAGAAAATACCGCTTTCTCAGGTGGGCGCTAAAGGTACAGTAAGCATTTGATAGTTGTGTACGGATTTGCGGTAACGATATCCATACCCTTGCAGAGAGTAGTATAATTTAAGTCAGAAGTTTGCAACGCAATAAAAGAGACGTTTCCGACCACATAAAGTATATAAACTCTTGATCAGCACCAATACCCGAGTCTATCCAGCCAAAATCGTCCGAATATTATTAGAAATCTAATATTTTCATTATTTTTTTGTTGTATTTAAACGAATCAAAACATCAAGACATGAAAAAGTTGATATCAAATTTTGTAAGATTCCATGTTCTCTTTTGTTGTGCTGCAATAAATATTAACTGCCTACACAGGAAGCAAGGACCTGCCAGCAAGCCAAGCTCTTTCGGACCTTTTATTTCTTAAACTGATGTATAAAACGCATAGAAAACAAAAAAGGATGCTAACTTCGGCCAGCCGAAGTTTATATACCCTTGCAGATCATTCCTATTAAATTACAAAATATTAAATTTCGTATTATTTTGCCATTAATTTTTCTATCCTTCCTATGGCGGCTATCTATATCAAAAATATAGTTCGAGGTAATTTATCTATAGTTTATTGTTCAATTTAATTCGAAATTCTGAAAACAAAACAAAAAACAACCAAAACCCCTTTCTTGCTCTTTTTATTGTCGTCCATCCGGCTGATTCCGACTTATTTACTACCTGCAATAGAAAGAACATTTTTGGGAAAGTTTTATACCGATAGCTTTAAAACTAAGAGACTAGTTTGCGGAGAAACGGACGGACAGACGGGCATTGCTAAATCGGCTCGTCTAGTGATGCTGATCAAGAATATATATTCTTTATGGGGCCGGAAACGTATCCTTCACTGCGATGCATACTTCTGACTGAAATCCATAATACCCTCCGCAAGGGGTTATCTGGCCGAAAATATTATTCTTCCTCCAAAATTATTAACGATTTCTTGTAAATATTGTCGTTCGAAGAAAATCAGCTGACTGGTTAACTAACAATTCCTTTTTAATTTCTGTTCATTCATTTCCACGTTCACTCGCCAGTCAATGTAAAGCCAAGTTGGGTTGTAATTAAATTTAAATTGTTTCATTTAATATAAAACGGATTTTTTTTTACTCCTGCAGGTCAGTAACTTAAGTCGGGAATTAACTTAAATCCTCGATGGGTACAGCATCTGTAAAACGATGAAAACCATTTTAATAGACTGGAATTGTCGAGCAAATAGGGATTGAACTCACGATACGGATGCGGTGTCCCATGGCATGACCGGGCAGGTTCCTGTTGAAACGAGCACGGACGGCGCCGGTGTTGCCGTGGATGCGGGTGACCTTGCCCCAGACGGCGCGGACACGGGTCTTGCGCTCGGGATGCTGTGGCACGCACTTCTTGGTCTCGGCCTTGTAGACATAGACGCAACGCTTGCCAACGTAGAAGGATCCGTGCTCCTTGCGGCGGGCGCCCTCAATCTGTAATGGGCAAGGAGATAAGTTGTAAATTTTAATGAACTACAAAGATGCTTATAATTCTATTAGCTATAAAGTATTATTTACTAGTTTTAATATAATTTATAGTTTACAGAAATTAATATTAATGTGTACTGGTTGAATTAAAATATATGTAATTCTACATCCAAAGAAAATAAACTTTAAATCCAAAAATAAAACTCCAAGAACACCTCAAGATACTGATTCCTGGGACGAGTTCTTACCTTGAGGATAGCCTGGTTCTCGTGCTGGTTCCTCAGACCACGCTTGTAGCCGGTGAACACGGCCTTGGCGAAGAGGCGTCCGTGGCGCTTGTACTTCCTGGCGGAAACCTTGGCCTCGGTGGCGGCGGGCTTCTCGGCCTTGGGGGCTTTGGCGGCCTTGGGAGCCTTCTGGGCCTTGGCGGCCTTGGGCGCAGCAGCGGTCTTGGCTTGTGTGTCGGCCATGGCTTAGCTGTAAATTAGAAGGGACAATCATTAGTATATTCACACTGATCACAGTTTCGGCATTTGTGTTTGCTATTTGAGGAGGTGATGGTAAATAAATATGGTGGCGTTAAAACTTTTCCTTAAGTAGTTTTTACAGTATTTCAAACTATCGAGATTTTTAGAAAAATTGTTGTTCAAAATATTGTTCAATACATCAAATTGCAAACTTGAAAATGTCTAATTGGGCACTGTATGAAGACTGGAATGGTTTGCCATAACATGTGTATGTTGGAACCACAGTCGTATATGTCACTATCGGGAACCGTGGTCCTCGGAGATAAATAGATTGTCCTGAGGGAGCCACCCTGTCACAAACAATCACAAATTAATTTCGCCTGCCGAATTTTGTGCACGTGGGCCAATGTTTGCAGGTTATTCAATGATTATTTGTGGGTTTCCCAATGTGACGCCTTGATTTGATTTGTCTTCGGGAACCCACCTTGTTGTTCGATGAATGAATTTACACCGCTAAAAATAAAAATTAAATATTATTAAAAGGAAAAACGTAGAGAATTTTATTTTACTTACTTCGCCGGAAACGAAAGCGAAAAGAAGGAAATAGTGTGGCTGCCGCATGACGCTAACAAAACGCGTTCTGTTATTAATCACCGAGTGCTGTTACACAACAGTGTGCTGTTAAGGGCAAAATGTGAATTAAGTTGGCAACGCGATCAGAAGGTATGCCTCACTTGAGGCCACAAACGGTTGGGTAAAAAAATCTTGGAATTTAGAAAAAATGATCCATTCCGGAAAAATTATTTAACTTCTCGACCACATTTAGTTTTGATCGGAATATTATCCGTTTGATTTTATGATTTTTTAATACACTTAATGTATAAGTTTGGTTGGAATATCAGGACTCATTTTTACATCGAACTTTTAAAGTACTCATCAGAACTAGTTATAGCGTCCTAAACAATTGGAGTAAGTTAAAAAAATGGTACGTACTTTTCCAATATCAGATCAATTCTTCTTTTAATTGTTCCGTTTTCAAAAAACGACACATTTTTAAGTAATTCAAAATCTGTTTTTAGGTAGAATGTCTTGAAAACTGGATAGCACGTTGCACATTGTATGTATTTATTTATTTTCTTGTTTCTGTAATCGAAAATTATTTTTAACGGAACATTTTTGTTATATTTGTAGATCCCAAAATTCCAGCATAAGCCTGATTTCGATTTTGACTGCTTTAGGTAAAGAAGTCACGGTTGGGTTATAAGTATAGCTATATATATCATATACTAATACTAGTATACTATACTAATAGCTATACTAACCTTGCGAGGACAAAATACTACTGTTTTCAATGGACAGCACAAAAAAAACAAATATTATACTGTAAATTATCGTCTGTAATTAAGACTTGAATTGTGGGTAATACTCAAAAAGCCTCGAGTTCCTTGTAAAATTCAATGATCAGCGGGCATACTTGTTTGTAAATGATTCCGAATGATACTTAAGTGCAAAAGTCTTAGGGCTACGAGAAAACTTGAATCAGTACACACTGGGTATACTTGTGTTTTTGATGTGATTACCATTGCAAATTCCTAATAATTAAATTTTTTCTTAGTTTTTAATGGGGTTTGAGAATAAGTGATACGTAAATCTTCAATTCAACACAATTTAATCTTTAATTTGATGCTTTGATTGCTTAAATATTCCATATATGAAAGTCTACCGCTACATATCATCAAAGCTAAAAGTATTTAAGCTGTGAGATTGTGTATATAATAATTTTAGCAAAAAGTGAATTTTTTGATACTTTCAGACAAAATTCCAAAAAATTTATTTGAAATATTAATTTTGTGGATAGCGAATGAAATGAAATATTGAGTACATAATTTAATTAGTTTAGCTAGAATATATTTATAAACAGATTACATTTTCAATTCACTTTAAGTGCTGGGCTGGGCTGTTAGAATATTCTCCCTGAAATTCATCGGCAATCGAATATACATAGTTATCGGCGACTCGGCGCAATCGCGTAGTGTTTTTTTTCAGTGCCGAAAACAAAATCAAAATTTTCATAACAATGTTGATATTTTAGAGACTGCTACAAAATTGTAAAGCACATGTACCCCGCTGAAGCGAACCGAACGTGAGAACCGATCGCCAGAAGAAGCCGCAGATAGTTGCAAAAACCGCGCAGCTACCGCCGAAATCAAAGAGGTGCACCCCGGGATTCAGAGCGAACTTTGGATGCTCCGCGATGGGCTTGCTGGTGCAAGTGTTCAAGTGGGACCAGCGATGGTGTCTGCTGCAACGGGTGGACATCCTGCTCACGGCGGGGCATCAAGAAGCAGGCGGTGAATCCGACCAAGTGAGTGGGGTCCTGAATCCTCCTGAACATTGCATAACACATCTCACCTACAGACTCGCTGAGGTGGGTCGCCTGGTGGAGGCCCGCGACGACCGGTACGAGACGGGCCAGCTCTTTCTGCACCGCATCTTCGGCTACCGCGGCGTCATCCTCTTCCCCTGGACAGCCCGCGTCTACGACCGGGATCTGCACAATCCGGGCAAGATCAGCGCCACTACGACGGCGACCGCCAATCCGACGCAGCAGCACCGCACCAAAGAGGCTTCCCTCCGGGTGAAGGCCAACACCTCCGCTCCGACGACGGCCACATCCGCACAGAGCGGCGATGCCCCATCCTCGGCAGCCTACCAGTCAGACGCTCCCGGCGAGGCGGAGGCCACCACAAACGTGGGAACTGCCACGCAGGTGGATCCCAAAGAGGTCAAGGGCAAAGTGCAAACCTTCTACCAGGTCCTCATCGACACCCGCGACTGTCCGCACATTGTAAGATGGGCTTTTCCCTGCTCCCTCTAGTTACTAACTGGTTAATTCGGGATTTGCAGCGCGCCCAAACCGAGGCGGTCACCTTCCTGGGCAACCAGGACTCCAACCGCAGCTTGTACGCCATCCCCGGCCTGGACTATGTGGCCCACGAGGACATCATGCCCTACAACTCCAGCGAGAAGAGTCCCCTGCAGCATGAGCTGTTCGACAAGTTCCTCACCCACGCGCCGGAGGCGGATCCGCCATTCGTGGGCCAGGACACGCTAAAGGCGTGGCAGGAGAAGAACCATCCCTGGCTGGACATGAGCGATGTGCACAAGGAGACCACGGAGAACGTGCGCATTACGGTGATCCCCTTCTACATGGGTTGCCGCGAGACGCCTGCTAGTTCGGTTTACTGGGTGCGTAAAGAAGGCCTAGGAGTTTTCAATTTAATATAATCGCCTACCATTACAGTGGCGCTACTGCATCCGTCTGGAGAACCTTGGCGAACTGAGCGTGCAGCTGCGTGAGCGCCACTGGCGCATCTTCTCGCTGTCGGGTACCTTGGAGACGGTGCGCGGAAGGGGAGTTGTAGGCCAGGAGCCCATCCTCAGCCCCCGGCTTCCCGCCTTCCAGTACAGCAGCCATGTGAGCCTGCAGGCACCCAGCGGCCATATGTGGGGAACCTTCAGGCTGGAGCGCGAAGATGGCTATTCGTTCGATTGCAAGATTCCGCCCTTTTCGCTGGAGAGCAAGCCGGACGACCTGGGACCACCCACACCGGCCACGCCCAGCGCCCACGATAAGAAGCGCGACGATAGCGACTAAGAGGCAGTTGTTAAACAGTAGTTAAATGATTTTAAAACGCAACCTTCTCTGACAAAGCATGCGTACATGTGTTTAGTGCAAATTACAATAATCAACCAGGACGCAGATCCCGTTCTCAGCCCAGTCGCACGTTCTTGGTCTCTAGCTGTACGGAGAAGTCGAAGGGCCGTCGGTTGTCGTGGGTGTCGAAGATGCTCTGCAAGGCGTCGATGGCCGCTGTTTCGGTGGCTGTCTTTAGGTCTTCGCCGAATCCCTTGCCAAGTAGCTGGCGGTTTGCGTAGATGCCCACTTGGTAGGCGGCCAGAACCGTGTTCCTGCCGCAATCGCCGAGCAGACGAGGCTCTGCTTCGCCCAGCTTCCGCTCCTGACAGATCCTGTCCAGCAGCTGCAGCGGTTCCTGAGGTGTCCACACATCCAGTAGGTCCTTTTGATTCAGCTGCGTGCAGATAAAGTCGCGGACAAAGAGGAACGCCCTCTCGATGCCGCTGGAACTCGCCAGGGCGCCGATCACCGCCTGCAGGGATTGGGCCAGACTTTCGGCGGAGGGCGGGTACTCCGTGGAGTGAATCAGATCCTTGGTACCAAGGTGGGAGGACACGTGTGCCAGGGTTTCGGTGCTGAGCAGAAAGTTGGCGATGGCCTGGAGTCCCTCCTTAGGGACCTTCGGCAACTGGTGCTGCAGGAAGGCCTCCACATAGGCGCGGGAAATGTGCTCACCCTTCTCGGTCAGATCGCTGTTATCTGCCATCTGCAGGTCCGCCTCCTCAATGCCCAGCTGCCGACGACGATCCTCCTCGCGCCGAGCGAATGATTTCTCTGTGAAGGCTCTTTGCAGCTGGGACAGCTCGAAGGACTCGCCCAACCGCTTGCCAAAGGCGAACAGCTCCGAGCGCTGGTTCCACTCCACGAAACCGGAACGGGCCTCCGGTTTCTGCGGTCCCAGTTTCTTCTGCCGGTGGGCGAGTTCACGTAACGTCGGCGAGACCCATCGTTTGATGTTGCGCCGTGTTTGCTCTGCCGAAAATCAGATTTACTGACTGGGATTGGATGTGATCGGAGAACATACCTGTGGTGGAGGCTTCCAGGGGCTTGGCACGAGCCAGAAGGCCAGCGGCACTGCGTAAAAAGGACATCTTTGAGGCAATCTTAAAAATAATTTACGAATATTTTTGTGCGCATGGGAATCAGTGTTGAACAGCGATTGCAGTTTCTAGTTGCAGTGATGACAGGCTAGCTATTATTTTTAGAAATTTAATTTCTCTCAAAGAATTTTAAAATTATTTTTAATAATTAATGATTTTTCTCAAATTATTCTCTTAGCATAATATATAATCTTATTAGTGGTCTATTTTACTAAATTCGCTTGGTTTAAAGAAATTGTTAGTAATGCTCCTCACTCGCCATACAACGATCCTATGCAAATAAAAATAAATAAAAACAATTTTTTATTCACTTTCTTCAAATAGATTAGATTGTGTACACGAGTCGGCCGTAGCTGCTAATGCCCAAAGCCAAAAAAAAATTTTAAAAATGTTAGCTACTTTTTATCATGTACCTAACTTTTTAGTAGCTAGAAGGTAACATCACTAAATTGCGTTGGCGGGGCTCGCGTGTTTACCAACACTCCCGCGATAGACGCCATGTATGTACATATCTGTGTTTGTGTATGCGGCAGGAAAATTTGAGTTGCAGAATATTTACAAGGAATCTCGTAGAGAATTCGCGATCCGAAAGTCCAAGGAAGCATTCAGACCCAACATGGCCCTGCAGACGTACGGGGACAAGCCGGTGGCCTTCCAGCTGGAGGAGGGCGGCGAGTACTACTACGTGGGCTCCGAGGTGGGCAACTACATGCGCCACTTCCGCGGCATCCTGTACAAGAAGTACCCAGGCATGACCCGCATCGTCCTGTCCAACGAGGAGCGCAAGCGGCTGGCCGAGTCCGGCCTAAGTTCCCACATCCTGGCCAGCTCCGTCTCACTGCTCCGAGCCGTGGAGGTGGACGACATCATGGCCGGCAACGATGAAAAGTAAGTGGGGAGCATCAGTCTCCAGGGTATTACTTGGAGATTCGACCAGATTAAGACTTAAAGTATCCATGGCAAAAGGGTCTTACAATTAAAATGGCCATTTGACCAGAAAATATTTACATTGCAGACTTTTTTTAGATTCAAAGAAAACAATTAAGTTACTTACATATATACATATATATTTATAACTTTGTATAGAGGGATAGTATTGTCTTGGTTAGATACTAATAGTTGGCTTTGAAGGCCTCTGCTGAGTTACTTGTATACTTCATAAAGTTATAAACAATTAGAACTTATTTCAATACATGAAGAATAACAGGTATCAGATTGATGTCCTGAGTTCAAAAACGATATCGTAATGGGGATGACCCAGACTATGTCATTGATAACCGTTGAACATGTACTTACTTATACAAATGTGATAGAGCCAATAGGTTCTTATTTCAAATTGGTGAGAGTAAATTTTTGACAAGAAACCAGGTTAGAGCCGATTATATCAGTTATCGGTTGCAATCTTAATCTTAATGTAATCATGAAACTGCATCGCAGGTACCGCGCCGTCTCCGTGAATACCTCCGACACGCCAGTTCCGCGGGAGAGCAAGTCCAAGAAGCAGCCGCAGTATGTGCCCACCATGCCCAACTCCAGCCACTTGGACGCAGTGCCCCAGGCCACGCCCATCAACCGCAACCGAGTGCACACGAAGAAGGTTCGGACATTCCCGATGTGTTTCGATGACACAGATCCCACGGCCAGCCTGGAGAACGCGGCGCAGAAGGAGTGCCTGGTGCCCATCCGACTGGACATGGAGCTGGAGGGACAGAAGTTGCGGGACACCTTCACCTGGAACAAGAACGAGAGCATGATCACGCCGGAGCAGTTCGCGGAGGTGCTTTGCGACGACCTGGACCTCAATCCCCTGCCTTTTGTGCCGGCGATCGCGCAGGCCATCCGGCAACAAATCGAGGCTTTTCCCAACGATCCGCCCATCCTCGAGGAGAGCTGTGACCAGCGGGTGATCGTCAAGCTAAACATTCACGTGGGCAACACCTCTCTCGTCGACCAAGTCGAGTGGGACATGTCCGAGAAGAACAACAACCCCGAGGAGTTCGCCATAAAGCTCTGTGCGGAATTGGGATTGGGTGGCGAGTTTGTCACAGCCATTGCCTACAGCATTCGGGGCCAGCTATCCTGGCATTGTCGCACGTATGCCTTCAGTGAGGCCCCGCTTTCAACGATTGATGTGCCGTTCCGGAATCCCAGCGACGCTGACGCATGGGCCCCATTCCTAGAGACGCTTACCGACGCAGAGATGGAGAAGAAGATCCGCGACCAGGACCGCAACACGCGCCGAATGCGGAGACTGGCCAACACCACAACCGGCTGGTGATCTTACGGAGATCCAGTAATATGTCACTAAAGTAATCCTCCTAATAAGTACTATTATTCAACTCAAATAAATGTGTGTCTGTCGATTTTAAACCAAACTGTCTGTCACAAGGAATCCCAAGAATAATGTCGCTGCTTCGAGTTAATGTAATTTTTAAAATAATCCCGAAATTAAGTTACAAACTAGTCTGTTCTTACTGCTTACACTAAACACGAAACCTTACATTACTTTAACGAGCACTAACTCTCCGCCGAATCGGGTTTGTCCTGGTCCTGATCGCCATCGTAGAACTCGTTCTTGGCATCAATCATCTTGTCTTCATCAGCCAGGGACATTCGGACGTCGGGGTCGGCCGCCTCGTCCCGGTTGTTGCGCAGCTCCTCCAAGTCCACGTCCGGCGGAGTCTGCACCATTTGGACGCTGGGCGAGTGCTGGCACATTTTAAGGTTTTCATAGACGTGCTTTACGATTAGTTCCAGATACTGCTTGGAGTTTGCGTTATCCTGACGTGAGTTAATCTCTGGATGGAGAGTGAAGTCGGGGGCGAAGAAGTCGTAATACTCGGTGGCGGGGAGATCATTTTCAATGTCTTGGTCCACCAGCAGCGAGGTCTCGTGCGTCCAACAGCGGGCCACGTTCCGCAATGTGTAGCCACCACCTCCTACTACCAGAGTGGGTACATTCAGCTCCTTCACAAACTTGACGCACTCCCCATGTCCCTTTGTGCTCAAGGAGAAGCAACCAAGTCGATCCCCGGCCAAAGAATCCGCACCACACTGCAAGACAATGGCCGTCGGCCGGTAAAAGTCCATAATGGCCGAGATTATTGGCTTGAACACCTGGAAGTAGCTCTGGTCATCAATGCCTTCCTTGAGCGGCACATTCACGCTATAATATCGACCCGATTCCGCGCCAATCTCGTACATGTCTCCCGTGCCCGGGAAGAAGTAATTGCCGTATTTGTGGAACGAGGCCGTCATCACTCGATCCGTGAGGTAGAAGGCCTCCTGCACCCCATCCCCGTGGTGCACATCGATGTCGATGTACAGTACCCGAGGATGGTACTTCAGCAGTTCTAGGATGCCGATCACAATGTCGTTCACGTAGCAGAAGCCACTCGCCTCGAACTTCTTGGCATGATGCAGTCCACCCGACCAGTTGATGCAGATGTCGCTGTGGTTGTGGTTCAGCTTCTGGGCTCCCTCCAGCGAGGCTCCCGTGTACATGGCACAGAAGTCGAAGAGGCCGTCGAACACGGGGCAGTCCTCGCCCACGCTGAAATGCGCCAGGTACTTGGTGTAGGCCACGGCTGTAAGAGAGAATAAAAGTACATGTTTTTTAACTTATAGCTTCATAAATAATAACTAACTAGTAACACTTTAATATGTTAAACCAAAGCTCCCTGTTGCCTATTAAAACCCCGCCAAAAGTTTGGACAACCAAAGCATGTTTCTAGCGTTCATTCCCGCGACTTACAATTGCACTGGATGTTCTGCGGAGTGACCTGCTGGAGGTAGGCAATGTACTCGTCGCTGTGGAAGCGGAGCATGTCCTGGGCACTCGCCCTGTAAGGAAACACAGGTCAAAAAGGATAAAGGCGGCACTCCTCCTCCCACTTACTTGTACGGTCTGTAGATCTTCATCTTCTTGTGCAGCCCGTAGTTCATGACCAGGCTGTGGGTGACCGCCAGGCGCTGGGGCTTCATCGGATGCCCAGCTCCGTAGTGGAAGTTGCCCACGTCCGCGTTGTAGAAGTACGATACCCGCCGGTCCGACATTGCAGCGCAGTCCTTCGATCGGATCCGATCCTGTTGGAGCGCTGTAGTCCTCTAGTTGTAGTCCAGGTCCACGCCGGGTAGCAGGTACGTCTTCGCATACAGGACGATCAGCAGAACGGCCACGATAAACAGGAGTCGCCGGGTCGTGTCGTATTCGCCCAACAGCATGCCGCCTCCGTGGCCACTGGACCAGCTCAAGTCCGCGTAAATACCTTTATTTAGTCGTGGAAAACAATTTGCAAATAAATTGCTAATTGAAAACAGCTTAAAGCGGCGTGTGCTCGAAATGCACTAAAAAATACCCAAAACTAGTGATGTCCACGCAAAACTACGTGAAAGTCAAGTCACGCGCGCACCTCTACCTACCTTCCATACAAATAAAATTTTTAGAAATTACACAAATTTCAAACCCGCTGTATGCAGTATTTTCTTTAAAATCAATTTATAAAGTATATTTATAGTTATTGTTAGACAGTAACTAGGACAAAAACAACCTTTTACATGATTAAGGTTGCGTTAGATTAGACCACAAATAATATCTCTTTGGAAATTCAACAGGAACCATTTGGGGTCAGTCTATTCATTGTTGAATTTTCACCATTCAACAGATTATGGAATACCCACTATAATTATTTTACTCGAAAACTCTGGCAACTGTTTGGCGACCTTTACATATCTGGCAGCTCTGCTCTGTACGTTGCAATCAGCTGTTCAACAGTTGAGAGATGAAAACGGCTTACCAGGAAGCGCTCCTTTTGGCCATAGCAACCGATAAATCCGCAATAGCCAAGTCGGGCAAATTACGAAACCGCCATTGATTTTGGACCCCATCAAGATGTAATTTGTGCCCAGCCATAGAGCATAGACCATCCCCGAATAACTCAGAATCCACGGCAGTACCAGTTCTGGTAGCAGATATCCTATCCCCGATGTTGACCCTGTATTACGTGAGCGCCACCGTCCTGCAATCCTGGCGCATCCAGAAGGCCTGCTCCAAGATCGCCGAGCACCTGGCACAGCCCTCGAGCATCGCCTTCTATGCCCTTCAAGCGGGCAGTGACGATGGATTCGGTGAGTGGCGGATCACTCGGAACGCGGTGAAGCTATAGATTCCCCTCCTGCATCCCCAGATCCCGCCCTGGCCAGCTCCGAGCTGTGCGGCAACCGCAATGCGGCCAAGGTCACGGACATCCTGTGGCTGCACGCCAATCAGCGGGGCTGCTGCCTCCGTCCGCTGCAGACGCTCCACATCACGCCCTGGGTCAGCTTTCCGGCGGCGCCTAGTCTGCTGCCCTTCTCCTACGCCGCTGACACAGTGACGCCAGTGGCCACGCCCACGGAGACGGACTCTGCGCCCAAGCAAAGGGTCTCGTTGTCGGCTCAGGGAGAGCAGAGGATGCAGCTGCTCCTGGAGGCCCACGTAGAGCCCTTGCAGCGGCCCAGCACCGAGGACACCACTGCTGTGCGGGTAAGTTTAGGAGATCCAGGCACCAGACTCTGCGGTTTCACGATTTCTTAGAAGCATACGTTATCCCCTAGCTTTAAAAATTGGTATAATGAAAAGAATTTAATGTTTACGTCTTCTTAAAATTACATTTGCAGTATGTGGTTTATAGAAGAAATGGAGCCTGTATAATTTCTTCACAATTAAATTCGAAATTCCAAAATTCTTAAAAACTGATATTCCCAAGAAGCTTTAATTTTTTGTTCCACTTTTTCCATTAGTCTTTTCATTATTCATATGAAAGCTATAAGATATAGTTGTCTATCCGGCTGGTTCCGACCTGCAAAAGAAATAAGAATTTGGAAAAGTTGTAACCCTTTAGCTTTAAAACTGAGAGACTAATTTGCGTAGAAACAGACAGAGAGACGGACGGATAGGTGGATATGGTTAGATCTACTCGTCTAGTGGTGCTGATCAAGAATAAATATTCTTTATGGGGCCAAAAACGTCACATTCACTGCGCTGCAAACTTTGGCTGAAATTATTACACACTCTGCAATTGTAAAAACACATAAACAAAATTGTTTGCCCCAGTGAATTTAGTCGAAAACTATGTAAATACAGTAACAGCAGTCCCTTTATTTGTCTTAATTTATTTTATTTTCATAATTTATTTCCAATAATAGTGCCATTATCTTAAGACAGACTAGTTAGTTACTTAATTAATAAATGATTCTTAAAATGATATGGTCTACCATATATAAACTTGAAAATAAGTACTTCAGATGAGAACGGTGTCCCCTTGGTTTGGTTTCAAAACGTATTAAGTAAAGGGTATTCACTATTCGGCTAGAAAACGGCCGTATAGCTGACGGTGGTGCGTGTGGTAATGTGATTAAGATGGAACCGTTCTAGGGTAGTTGAATCGATTGAAAGAGCTGGCGTCATACAAAATATATCTGCTAAACAAGGTTCTCCTTTCGTTTTTCCTGTCTTCTCCTTGCATGTCGGTGACCCATAAATCAGCTGGAAGATTACGGTAAGCTAATTGCATGGAAAATAGACTCCCACCTGGCGGTGCTCATCGAGACAGATGTCGAGCACTTCACGCAACTTTTGATAACGACATTCTTGCGAAATAATTTATGCATTAACGATCAGCTGCCACTTTTACGGATTGAGTGTAAGCTGGACCTGAAATCGTTTTAATACAAACTGATTTTCTGGAAGCATACTGATAAATTCTGCTCTCTATCCTAGCGGTTCAGCGGGAAGGTGATCCGCAGCCCTTTGAGCTACTGGCCAATCACCTGAAGCGACAGTCGCGCACAACTGTCGGTTTGGACAAGGATGGCTGGAAAAAGCACCTGGAGGATTTGCGAGCCGTCGGTGTGCTGGCCCACCAAGCCACCGAGTTCGAGTACCAAAGGAATCGTTCAGAGGGAAGGACGAAACCGGATCTCATTGCCCATGAGCATCGCCAAACCCCGGAACCCGTGGCCAAGGCTGTGGCTGTTGTGGAGCCAACCACCAAGGCATCTCTGTCTCCTGCAAGGATTCAAGAGAGTTCCCAGAAAGCTGAGGCCAAGGCAACGCCAACGAAACGTTCTCCGACTAAATCTGAGGCAAAAACCACACCTGCTAAAGGCGAAAGGAAGCCAATCGTATCCAAAGAAGATTCCAATTCAACGCCAATTAAAGTGGAAAGCAAACCAAGTGAATTGGAGAAGCTGGCTGCTGCCCAGGCATCGCAGCTGCAGAAGATCGAGAAGGTGCAGGTGTCGCCCATTAAGTCAGCTCCATCGACTAAGCAATCCGCTCTCAGTAATATCAATGAGTCTGTTGTGTCATCAAGTCAGCCAACGAAGCCCAGCAAATCCTTTGAGGTGGCGAAGCCATTGAATTCACCTCCGTCTTCTAGCACTGCTCCTGTGCGACCTGTACTGCAACGGAATAAGAATAGTCTGCAGGAGAGCAAGCCCCTGAATGTTTTAGTGTACTCGGACAGTGCCAGTGCCCGCGAATCCACACTGGCCACTCTTCAGCAGCTGCTGGAGCGGAATGTGTACACTATCTATCCGCTGATGCCACAGCAAGCGGCTCAGAAGTACTGGACAGAGCAGACAGCTCTGCTTGTTGTGTGCGGATCGGTGGCACCCGGAATTGGACAGATATTGGTGGACTACTTTCTGCAGGGCGGCAAGGTGCTTAGTCTGTGTTCGGATATACTGCACTTCATACTGCCCAACTATCGCACGGCGGAGGTAAGAACTTCAGTACGGATTTTAGAATGAAATATGAATGTATCCATTTTTACATAGGTTCGAGAGCACGAACTGGTTCAATTCTCCTACGACAAGTGGCAGCGCGTCAAGATGATGCACCACATCTTCTGCTATCAGCCGTCGCCGGTGAAGAAACACTTCTCCACGGACAGCGAGGAATCAACAAAGTCGCATTCCCGCAAACCGTAAGTAAATATCACTGTTTCCACATTAAGAAGCAACAGACCGAAAGCCTCTAAAACATATTGCTAACCTCGCCGATCTATTTTATAGAGCAATGACCATTAACATAACTAAAGAGTGTACTCTAAAGCTCTGTGTTGCATGTTTTATCAGCCCAATAGCCCGACCCAAAAATGAAATTATTATAAACCTTTTATTTTGCATTTTATAAAAGTTTCTTATTGGTTAATTTAACTGGATGGGGCTTCTCAGCTAAGTGATACCGAGAAAAACTGTAGTGCATATCAACGTTATCGAAATACTCGTGCATATACTAAACCTTTTCTAACTAATTCCCATTCTTATTTTATTTCTCAAATGTTTCACGCTAAAATTGGTCTCGTTTCCTCTGAATATGGCTTCCTTTCTATTTAATTCGGTGTGCACAATAATCAACCCTACTGCATAATTAACTAACCTACTTATGTAAACTTAACGATTTGAATCTCCTTTAAATTTCATGAATGAATTGTGCTTTATAAATTTTAAAACATACCCCTTGCTGTATTTTAATTTACATCTTTGTTTAAATCCCATTGATTAACATTTATATTCTAACCATTATTATTTCCTGTCTGCGTGATCGCTACTTTTCCTGTCTATTCCATATCTATATATCTCTGTGTGTGCTTCTACTTGTGTGTGCTATCACTATTATAATCCTACCTACCATTAACCAAATAAAAACATAAACCGAAAAAAAACCAAAAAAAACACAAAATCAAACCACGAAACGCTGCTCAGAGCTCTAGTATGTCCAAGGTCCATGGAACTGAAGGATCTGGCCGGTCACAGCCACAACTTGGATGTCCAGGTGTTGGGCACCGAAGAAACCTGGAATACGCCAAGCCTGATGTTGGCCAAAAGCCTGCAGAGCGGAGGAAAGGCCGTCTTCTCGCAGGTACTTATGTTTCCTCTCTCAGTATATTTTTCAGTATTTATTATCAAGTTCATTTCTCAGGTTCATTTGGAAATGAATCCCAGTGAGTTTGAGTCGGATGAGATTAAGTACTCAATTCTGAAGCAAAACGAAAGCACTCGACTGGAGATCTTTGCGGATCTCTTGGGAAAGTACCTGGATGTGCAGGTCCAGGGTGGAGAGGGTGTCGATCAGCAGCAGCCTGGAGTGGTCTATCAGCACGCCTACTTTTTGGGGCGTCATGAGGTAAGTCGATTTCGATTTTTAGTTTGAGCCTGAAAATGAAATAGTTTTTTAATCGTCCAGGCCAAGTTTGAGCTTCTGGAGAAGCTGCGCCTACGATGCAGTGGATCCGATAATGTCATAGCAACGCCCAAGCTCACGATGAAATTCTGTGGGAAGGACGATAAGCCGCCAGTGGCCAATAACAATGTCCTGCCCATACTGATACATTCCTGTCCGGACGATTTCTCCACCGTAGAATACTTCGATGTAAGCTAATAGTATTGCATTTAAATGCTGACACCATGATTCATCTGTTTTCTATATAGCACCTTAAAACTGAGCATATTGGACGACTTGTCATCTATGCACCGGTTGTAAGCAGTTCCATGCATGTGATTAACAACCTGGAGCTCATCAACGGCCTGGCTGTGCTGCCCGTGCAACAGACCTCTGGAGTCGGTCGCACCAATAATCAGGTGAATGCTCTGAGCCTCCTCAATTTCCTATTTTTAAAGTTACCATTCCGCTTTCAGTGGCTTAGTCCCATGGGCTGCGCCATGTTCTCGCTGCAACTCCACCTGGCCATGGACTCAGCTTTGGGCTCTCGGTTGCCTCTTTTGCAGCACCTAGTTGGAGCGGCCATTGTCAATTCTCTACGGGGTCATGAACAGTATGGGGTGAGTGAAGAAAATAAATTAGATAAGAAGGCATTAGTTTAGAGGTGTTTTAAACGTCTGCTCGCTTTGAATCTGGCAAGGATTTCGATGATTCAAAGGCAATGTAATAAATCAGATGAAACTTCTAAGCAAGTGCAAACAAAGATAGTTCATTTGGCTTTAGTGATAAGTTTATTTGACATTTTTCTTGATTTCGCATTTAAAGTCCATTTACTATATACATTTGACCATACATAATTCGCAATATATATTTATTTAAACACTAATCCCCCATATACACTTCTGTATATACATACACATATATATAGAGTTTTACTTACACATAATTAACAATTTAGAAATTGCTCACCTGATTAACGTTTACTTTAATATTTGCCACAGTGCTTGTTTGTTTGTATATGTATGTCTATGCGTTCTCAGCTTGCCTCTGCTCTTTAACATTTAAACGTTTTGTCTTTTTCGAGTTAACATTTGTTTTCGCCTTTGTTTTGTTTGCTCACAACTGCAACTGGATTGCACCCGATACAAGTGTACATAATTTAGTTTTAAAATCGTTTGCTATAATTTGGTAGTTACGTTTAGGTATTTACAATCTTTGCTTAGTTGGTTAAAACTTTGCTTAGGAGAGTTTACTGTTTGGGAAGAAAGCAAGCTAGTTTAGTTGATCGGCCATAATGGTTCTAGACAGTGACCAGGAAGCAGCTCCCTCAGAACACGGACTCCGCGGACCGGGAGAGGTTGACGGGATGGGAGGGACTACGCGCCAGTCGCTTCTTGGGAAGGTGCTCCAGCAGCGACAGCAGTCGCGCGAATTGTGGCCGGTGCTCCTTATCATACGCCCAGCACAGCATTAGCAAGTCCTTGACATCCCGTCCGGACTGCAGGTTGGCCAGCGATTGCTTCATCCCTCGGCCGACCTGCCAGATGATCGACTCAGCCGGCTGATCCTTAAACGTGAACTCACCGCAAATCAGCTCGTACCACACTGTTCCAAAGGAGTAGACATCAGAGAAGGTGGAGAACTTCAAGCATTCGCCGCGCGGTTTCTCCGGCTGCAGAGCCCGGATGAGCTCCGGCGCCAGGTAGCACAACCAGTTGTGGGGCACCCCCAGACCCATATCACAGTAGAGCAGCTTGGTGGAGCTGAACAGCCCAAAGTCCGTGATGATTACCTTGCCGTTCTCGATGAAGATGTTTTTGGTGCGCAGATCCTTGTGGATGATCTCCCTCGCGTGCAGGTACCCCATGCCCTGGGCGATCTGCTGGGCAATCAGGAGAGTGCGGTTCATTGCGAACTTCTCCCGACGCTGGTGGATGTACGTGTACAGGGTGTTGCCCTTGCACAAAGAAGTAACAATGGCCAAATACGGCGGATTCATGCAGGCTCCCATGAACAGCACCAGATTTTCGTGCCGAGTATTTTTGAAATTGGCCACCTCGCTGCGAAACGTCTCCAGCATGTGTTCGTCCTGCAGGTAGTCCTCGTTGAGCAGCTTTACTGCCACGTCTCCGTGCCACAGGGCTCGATGCACTGTGCCGAAGCGCCCCTGTCCGATCCGCTCTAGCAGGCGTAGGTCGCCGTAAGGAATGTCCCATTCCTTCAGTGAAATGGAGTTCTGTCGCCACTGTCCCGAATCACCGTCTTCCGTTGAATCCACTCGAACGGGCGTCCTGTCCGAATCCGTGCTGGCACTTCCCGACAAGGAGACTGTCTTGTCGCTATCATTTGACTTATGGGTGTCCGTGTACTCGCTGGTAAAGGGCGTCCTCTTATCCACTCCGGCTGTGCTCAGTTTGCGCGGAAAGAAACTGCTGGTACTGGTTGTGGTTGTGCTGTTGACCAGACCAGTCACGGTGGTGGCACTGGAAGCATTTGATGACTGGCTGCCGATCAGGGAACCCATGTGCCCGTTGGAGCTGCTCACCAGACTGTCTAGTCCACCATTGGCGGTGATGGGCACCGCCTGGAATTGGTCTGGTACTGGATCATTGGAGATGAGCGTATCGCCTCCGCTTCCGCCACTGCTCGTAACCGTCACGTTGGGAAAGTTGAACTGAGCCTGCTGGTGCTTGCCCAGCGATGGCGTAGGCACCAGATTCGCGCTGGAGCTGCTGCCAGCCTGATCCAGCTCACGATCCCTTTGGTGGAACAGCGCCGGACTGCTTGGCGTGGAGCTGGTGCAGCTGGAGCTCGGCGAACTGCTGTCGCCGTGCTGCTGATGTATCGGCTTGCCCAGAGTGTTCTTCTTCACCAGCGGTGATCCCTTGGCCGCGCCGTGAACATGCGGCAGGCTGGCGTATCCCTGCTCCTTTATGTGCCGGAACTCGTCCACATACTCTCGGGGCAGTCCACAGGAAGGCGGCACGTGTGGCTCGCATGACTTGTGGCAGATGTACTTGCAATCGGTGCACTTTAGACAGCGGGAGAACACCTGCTTCTGGCACAACGTACAGGTGGCCATGAAGCCTATGACCTTGGTGAAGCGATGCTTGATGGCATGGCCCATGCCCACGTGGCCCACGCCCGGGGAGCATGGCACCAGGAGCACGTTGGAGGAATTTCCTCCGGTGCTGGCATTAGTATTTGCGTCCACAAATATGTCCGAGCTGGCGGAACTGTGGCTATCGGGGCTGGGATCAGTGGGCAAACGATTGCGGGCCGGCTGCTCCCCGTCCACCTGACTCTGGTTCAGCAGGGTCTGGTGTTTCCTGGCGGGTGGCGGTGTTCCGCGACTCCTCTGCGGTGTTCCATTGAGGCTGCTGCTCAGCCCGCTGGAAGGCGTAAAGGGCGAGTTGGGTGGCGAGGGCGTGAGAGTCAGGGTCAGCTGGGAACCCTGCGTACTGTTTAGCTCCTCCGTAGCTGTGGGCGATTGACGGCCGCTCCTTGAGCTGGTTGAGTTAGCCAGAGCGGTGCTCTTCCCCTTGACACCATGCTGGCGATGATGGGTTCTCGGGGAGGCGCTTGAGTTCTGACCTAGTCCTATGTTTCCCACGCTGCCGCGGTGAATGTGGATGGACCTGTCCCAGGAGTCCCAGTGCCACTGCTCTGGATCGTTGTTGCTGGCCGCAGTGCCGCTCTCCAGCGACTCCATGCACCTCCTCAGGTTCTGCATGGCCCTAGTAAGGCGACGCAACTCCTCCTCCTCCCTCTGGCTTGGGCTGTCGGCCAGCAGCTGGCGGATCTCCTCGTCGCTAAGGCGCAGGCTCTGCTCCAGAGTGGTCAGGCGCGCGAGGCAGGCGGTGAGGGTCTCCTGGCTGAGGCCCACCACACGGAGCCACTGTCTCAGCTCATTGCCCGTTGCGTGGGGCAGCAGCCCGTTGGCCGGGATGCGCTCGTTGAGCCTCATCTTCGCCAGAAGCAGCTCGGAGAAGTAGCGCACCAGCTTGGACTCCAGGCATCGAATCTCCTGCTGCGTCAGCGTGGAACTGGTGGCGCACTGAGTGCGCAGGCCCTCCAGATGGTTGGCCGAGAGATCAATCATGTCCTGGATGATGACCAGGTTGCTGTCCACGGACAGCGAACCGGAGACAGGACCGTTGGCATTGATGGAGCCGGAGTCTGGGGCGGGGGCGTTGTTGTTGCTGCTCATCCTGCTCTTTCGCGGCGGAGTGGAGTCCGATTGATTTTTTCAGACGCCCTCACGGGAACTCGACGATTCGATGGGACCTGTGGCCGGGACTCCGCTCCGCATTGTGGCCCACTTCCGGCGACCGTGACGTTCGCAGCTGCTGCTCTGCCTTTCGCACACTCACGCCCGCAACTCGAGACAGCTCAAGGAATGCGAAAAGAAGATAATTTTACAATTTCTTCGGCTGTTGTTGAAATTTCTCTACACCAGCGCATTGAGTCAGTGTGACAGTGCCTGGAAAGACTTCGTCGCTCGGCTCCTCAAAATATACTAAAAAATCTCTAGTATGCAGCATTCAGTAGGGGCATCCACACACTTAAGTTCGCTGCCTTGGATTATGTTGGAAAATATGGGACATCGCAGAATATGTTTATTATTATTATACAATACCAACTAAAATGTGTATTAACAATAATATTTTTAAATGCTTCCTTGAATATTTATAGGTTCTGGATATTTCCATCAAGTGGCCAAATGATATATACGCAAATGGGAACCAGAAAATTGGCGGCCTCGTCATCAACACCACTCTGCAAGGCTCTCAGGCCATTATCAATATTGGGAGTGGAATTAATTTAAATAATTCGAAACCCACTGTTTGCATCAATGATTTGATAAGGGAGCATAATGCTCGTGCCCCAAACAACAAGCTACCAATTCTTAAATATGAGATGTTTATCGCCACGATATTTAATGAAATCGAAAGACTTTTGGGCGAAGTACAAAACGGAGACTTTGATAGTTTTTATGCCTTATACTACTCGCTCTGGTTACACAGGTAAAATTAGATTATACCCCAAAGTAATATTTATTCATTATTTTTATCCATAGCGGTCAAACCGTCAAGATTTGCCTGCAAAATCAGGAAAGGGAAGCCGAAATTGTGGGAATCGATGATTTTGGGTTTCTAAAGGTGAAATTACCAACTGGAGCCATAGAAACCGTGCAACCCGACGGAAATAGCTTTGATATGTTAAAAGGATTAATTGTACCCAAGTACCACTAGTTGAATGGAACAGATGAACACGAGTCATGTTTATTCCCCAGTCCTCTTATTTCATAGAGCTATTAGCAACATGTATTTTTTAGGCGCATTTAGGTCAATTTATAAAGAATTAATTACGTATATACTCATTACTACAGTGTGTTTCTCCTAAAGTGGCTTAACTCAATTTAACCGTGCTAAAAATTGAGGGAAGTACTTTAAAATTATATGAATTCCACTAAATTAAATACTGCCAAAGAACAAAACTTAAAATCTCGAAATATTATAATTATTAAAATTGGTCTTGAAGAAACAGGTACATACATATATACCCTATAACCTAGTGTTTTGAAAATACTTCGTAAGTTTATCCTGTTCGTTATTATTGTTGTTGTCATCGATTCCTCTTCGTATGAGTGTTTTTCGACTTTAATAAAGACGTATTTGATTATTGCGGACTTAAACTCATTGTCTTTATCTAGGGAATGTACTAAGTTTTCTTAAAACCTATGTTTATAATAATTATAAAAGTATGATTTTCAATTTTTAATTGTGGGCTTTAGGTTTTTTTGAGTTCTTATAATTTGTGTTTATCGGGAACTAAAGATTACAATTTAATTAAGCTTATCGAATTTGTTAAATTTATTTAATAAAAGTAATGGTATTTTTAGGCCCTGCTGGTAATTTTTAGTTTATAGTTCTTCACACTGGTCCCACCACCACTTTGGTTTGGTGTTATTCGACTTACATAAGCTGGTCACACTGCAGCTTCGCTGAGAAGAAAATTTGGAATAAAACCGAATCCGAGGCATAGGGAATTATGTCACAGCGCAATCACCGAGTGGACCGCTTCGCCCAGATGACGAAGCAGGAGGAGATCATAGCCAAGAAGCGGCAGGAGATCCTCGAGAAGCAGAAAACGGCGCAGCTGGCGAAGGCGGTGGCTGCGGCCCAAAACTTGGCGGCGCAACTGAAAACAGAGACGCCTGCGGGAAAAACGGTTGCCAACGAGGAGCAGGAGGAGGAGGATGCCCAACTCCAGGACTTTGCCGCCCCGGACGCATCCCTCACAGTCGGCGAGGAGGGCAATTTGCCAGAGGTGGTCCACATAGATGCCACGGCCAGCAAGGGAAAGTCGGAGGACGCGGCGGCCCCCAAGACGCTGAATAGCTTCACCGGCAAGACAGGCAAGATCACATTTGGCCTGAAGCGCCAGCAGCTGCCACAGCCCAGTGTTGAGCAGCCGCCTCCGAAGGTAAAGAACACCTTCTGTAACGATGGTTCCTTCCTGGAGAACTTCAAGAAAATACTCGAAAAGCACGAGAAGCCTCCACAGCCCTTACTAGTTCCGCCTGTACCAGTGCCCAGGTAGGTGTAAACTAAAGATTACTTTCCAACTGCTATTCATTACCACTCCACTGCAGCGCCGAGGAGAACAATCCCCTGGATACGGACCCCGCCGAAAACAGCAGTTCGCAGCTGGAGGCGGCCATCGCCATCAGCTCGGCAGCAGCCATGGCCACCTCCATCACTGTCACCAGCTCGGCGCCCACTCACCTGGCTTTTGGACTACCCGTGCAGGCAGTGCAGCCACCACCGCCGCCGCCGTTCGCCTTCAATCCCACGCTTCTGCAACAGGGACCTCCGCAAATGCAGCTGCCAGCTGCTTTCTTCCACGGCCACCTGCCTCTACACCTGCATCCGGCAGTTGCACCTCCTCCACCGCCGCCTCCCCCACAGTTGCCCATTGCCCTGGCCAACATGGGACAGATTTACATGCAGCTCGGACCGACGCCAGTGGAGGCAATGCAGTTAAATGCCATTCCCGCGCCCAAGGAGTTTGACCTAAATGCGATACCCAAGCCCCAAATAAACCTGGAGGCTATACAGATGCCCACCATCGGAGGGCATTCGGCAGAGCAGCTTGGTCTCCTACCGGAACACATGGCAATGTCAGTCAATCCTCACCCACCGCCACCTCCGCCACCAGTCATGGAGGAGATGGAGCAACCACAACAGCAGCCACATTTGCCACAGGTTGTGCCTCCACAGCCTCCGCAGCCGACAGCTGCCCCTCAAGGTGTGTAACATACGCAAAGCAGTCTTCGTTGCCTGTTCTGTTCTGCCATTTGCCATGCCCTATCCATACCGCACATCTATCCTCGCCCTCATCCTAACCTACTTCCATTTTCCCACTCATTCAATTTGTAAAGAACTTTAATCGTTGAGCACGATTTTAAAGCAATTTATGTAGTTTTTTCAGAAACGTGCATACAATTGCCAACGTGCTTAGAAAACCTAATCGCACTGGTCGCGGAAAATGGTGAAGATTATGAAGATAAAATTCGTTTGCATAGAAGCGAGTTGCATCCGGCCTTGTGGTAAATGACCTGAACATGTTTTAACAGGGACTAAGACTGGTACCCAAGGGATGGTCTAAGGACATGGGGTGGTGGGGGGCGTACGGCTTAGGGATTTAAGTTGGCATTTTATTTGCATATATTGCCGAGTTTTAATTAGGGAAGTGTTGTGTTTTAGTCCTTTTGTCCCCTTACACACGTAATCCATTATTATTTGCAAGGCTAGCTATTTTTATTTTAATTGCATACTGCCAGTCCCAATAGAAAGAGTCCTTATTTTTTAAAAGTCAATCAAATGCATATTTTGGTCTGATTTCTTTAGATAAATAGCTTCCGCTGCCCAATTTGTTACATATAAAGTTCTCAAGACTGCATGCCATTTCAGGTTCAATAAAAATATAATCCTTTTTGACAATAATTCTATTATTATTTTGATTTGATTTAGAAACATAGATATATTGTTTTTTTTATTGAATCGGTTTATTTATTCCTTTGATCTGCATTAAGAAAAATCGCTCTGCGCTGAATGCGGTCTAAATTTATAAGTTTTATATTTTATTTATATGAATTCAGCCCGAATTCAGCGGAGAACTGTTTCTGTGGCATTCGTAAATGTTGGTTTCGAAGTATTGATAATTAGTTTTGGCTTTAAAGATTAAACCTTTTTTCTGTGCGTTTACCGACCAAACGAACTAACTTGAAGGGGGTCTAACCAGGATTAGCCAAAGCAGTAGCGTGGACTCATCGAACGCACAGAGATCCGTCGTTCCTCGACCGTCGTCTTAAATCTGGAGGAGCCAGCCGGCGGATGCCAACTAAAAATCTCAAAATAAACCGCTAATGGGGCGCCTCAAACAGTTACTCATATAATGTCTTTGTACACGTGACTAGCGTCGAGCACTTTTCATTGTACGTTTCACTTCTTTTGAATTTTGATAATAGGTTTCTTTATGATAAGAGCTGCGAGCAGTATCGAAGCTATCGCTCCCAACTCCTTGACTACGAGCGCCAGCGCGTTGAGCGGCAACGGGAGCGGGAGCATCAGCAGCTAAGCCGGGACCAGCAGCCTCAGCCCAAGGAGCAGGAGGCTCAGCCACACCACGAGGAGCAGCACAGCAACTCGGCGGCCGACAAGTACGACCCTGAGTCTGCCATCAGTGCGGATTTTGACTCGGACGATGAGTACATGCGGGGCATGATGGACCGCAACCGGGACAACATCAAGCGCCGCATTGAGTGCCGCAACGAGCTGAGCGACGAGGAGAGGCGTGAACGGGAAGAGGCGGCCGCGTCCGGAGGAGCGATAGATGCTGATGACCAGGACGATCAGGAGGACAAGGAGTCGCAGCGGCAGCGACGGAAGCGCGAACGCAAGAGCCGTTGGGGCGAGAAAGAGCAACAGTTGCCCACCTCAAGTGAGTTTTCTAATATATGAAATTTGATAACTAACGAGACAGCACAGCTATTCAATATGTTATATGTGGGCACTTCCACGAAAAAGTCCACCAAGCCAAAAAGCTTTAAACTTGAATAAAACATATTTCCATATGATTTTGCAATATATTAGTTTCTAATTAGTTTGATCCTCAGCTAACTGACAAATTTGAGTATATTTTGATTATTTTTATGACAAAACCTATAAATATACGCAAAAGTTAGTTGGCTTTTTTTTTTGTTTTTTTTTTACCTGTCTTCTGTTGATAATTTATCCTATGCCTCATTTAAATGTTAAACTATTAAATTAAAAGCATAACAGCCAGCAATTGAAGGATAGGGGTAAAGATATCCACGTTGCAAAACGGTGAGAAAACTGTCCCGAGTGAATATGTTTGAAACTGCATAAAAAAACTGCAAAACATTTTTGAGTAAAACCAAAACCATTTCACATAAGATTTTTACACAAAATAGAGCATGGATTTTTTCAATTTTTTTTTTGTTTGAAAAGGTGTGTAAATGTTCAGAGCGACAATTTGGAAGTGCCCATGTACCTTCGCATGCACAATTTAATATTTGGATTGTTTAATTCTAGTTTTTTAAAAGAAAAATTAAACATTAGCGGTTGCATAGGTTTTTGGCCCAAATACAAGCACTTATTCGTGATAAATATTTGTATTATTTCGAAAGATATTATAAGCTTGCTTGTTTTGGCACATTTTAAATACATATTTGATAACTAAGCTGAGCATCCGGTGGACATGATAACTGGTGATTAACTGGATTAACTTAAAATTACAAAGTACATTTTTTCTGTTCGTTTGTCACAAAATTTCGTGTTTAAACAATAGAATTGAAAAAACAATTCATCTGAATTTTTGGTAAAGAAAAAAAGTTAAAATTCGAATTGTCCAAAATTCCTAAAATGCTGAATAAGTACAAAAAATTAAAAAAAAACGGGTCACAACTTTTTGAGTTATTGTGTCCACCGCCTTCCAAGGTTGCGTCAGGCTAAACGCCTAGAAGGATATAACTTTCAAAGACTATGTTTTCTGTCGAATTGAATTTTTGTGAGTGTAATCTACCCAACTTTAACTAATTAATAAAAACATTTTTAAATAGATTATCTGTTTTTTAAAGCCCTATGTGGTCCCTTAATTAAGCACTTTCTTAGTTAAGCTATTAAGTCCGATAAACAGTAAGCATAAATATAACGTATTTTTAGGCACCTCGGGAAACTTTGGTAACCAAAACAAACCAGTTCTAAGCAGCATCACGCGCACGGATCCTGCGCTGTTGCAGTATGCTCGCCTCAACTACGGCTCCACTCAGCTGAGCGAGGAGCAGTGGAAGCAGTGTGAGGAGCACTACAAAGTAAACTTGCTATATCAGGACATGATGCGCAAGCGTCAGGAGATCGATCGCCTGGCTCGCGGCGGCAAATTTAAGTATGAATACGACTCGGACGAGGACATTGAGGGCGGGACGTGGGAACACAAGTTGCGCACGGCTGAAATGGAGGCCACATCGCTGTGGGCCAACGCCCTAACCAAGCAAAGCGAGGGGAAGCATCACATTGGCGACTTCCTGCCGCCCGAGGAGCTCAAAAAGTTCATGGAGCAGTACGAGGCGAAGAAGAACAACAGGCAGCCGGATCTGAGCGACTACAAGGAGTACAAACTAAAAGAGGACAACATTGGATTCCAAATGCTGCAGAAACTCGGCTGGAAGGAGGGACAAGGCTTGGGACAGGATGGAGCCGGAATTGTGGATCCTGTCAACAAGTGAGTTGCACCTTTTATTTGATAAGAATTTCAATAATATGAGTTACAAAGGGCCCCGCAACGCGATGGAAACCAAGGACTTGGGGTAAGCAGCGCTGCCCAGCCAGAGGACTGCGATAACGAATACGACGCCTACAGAAAGCGAATGATGTTGGCGTATCGATTTCGTCCAAATCCTTTGGTAGGTAAAATTAAAGGATGGGTCTAAATCATAGTATTCTTTGAAAATTTTCCTGATAATTAGAAATGCTAACAATGACTACCGCTTTTCCTTTAATTTCAGAACAACCCTCGTCGCGCTTACTACTAGCAATACCTAATAAAGCGTTCATTACGTAGCCACCATAATATCCCAATACCCCAAATCCGCTTATTCAACTACAAATTTTGCTGAATAAAATGTCCCTGTTTAAATTAAACAGCGACACAAAGTGTAATTTAATGGTTTTATTTATCCAGAATAGTTCGTAATTAACTTAAAACTATAGCATGCGAAACAGATCTCCCAATTGTTCGAACCTTGTCGATCTGCAACCGGTTCGAAACCGGGTAAGAACTATTTCACACAAAACTTCACTATGGACTATCGTCAAGCGTTTAGGAGTTCGATCATATAAAAGAGTAAGTAGTGTGAGTCTCTTGGAACTAGAGTCTGGGCTCTGGAATTCAATATAAATTGGGTTGCAGGTCACAACTCCAACTCCACGGATGAGCTCGATTCTACGGGAACTGGGCGAAACCCCTAAACGCTAATAATACTAAGTTGTACTCGAACTGGAAGCAAGGCCTAGTCTAAGAGTAGAGCGTCAGCACGGGCGTCTGGTTGCCGCGGGCCAATGCCACCGGACACTTCATGTCCGAAGTGAGCATCTCCAGCCAGGACATGTACAGCGGTGCCGAGATGGCCTCCTGAAGGAGACGAATATGTGAGTAGACCGACTTATGGAGTCCAAAGCAAACTACTCACCTTGCGCGGCATGGGCAGGGACATGACCACCAGGGAGGCGTTCGACGAGTGCTTGACCACCAGCTCATGGATGCGCAGCTGGCGATTCGTCTTCTCGGCCATGCTCTGCAGTTCCTCGTCCGTGATGCCGAACTCGTTGCGGGCTCCGCGGCGGAAGGGCTCGATCAAACGCTTGTGCTTCAGCAGCGTGTCCGCCCGCGGCTGCTCGGAGACGCCCTTGAGCATGATGAGCTCCGAGTACTTGATGCGGAACTTGGTCAGCAAGCTGGCCATGCTGTGGGTTAGAAAAATAAAAGGTTTATACCAAAGATAATGGGAAGTGGCTCTTTTTTTTACAGCGATGAGAGAGTTTCAAAAACATTACTTGAAATAGTCATTAAAATTTTGAGCTTAACCATTGATGTTAATTATAATACCTTCATTAAATGCAATCGAATAAAATAATATTTACTTATTATAATAGTTAGCTTAATAGTTACTTTACAATCCCTATAAGAACGTAATCCCTAATAAGTAGGATTTAAAAATTTGTATACCCGTTACTCGTAGAGTCGATCTAGCCATGTCCGTCTGTCTGTATAAACGCTGAGATCTCGGAAACTACAAAAGCTAGAAAGAAAGCCCACAATCGCCCTAAACGTTTTTTGGCGTGTGTTTGCGACACATGTTTAAAGATTTCGAAAAAATATAAATTTAATTTTGTTTTCCTTATTAATAACTATTGAAATGTAGAAGAAATATTTAAATCGGACCATTCATTAAAAAGTTATGAGGAAATAATGAAATTCAAGCAGTACGAGCAGTCGCTTTACTGCATTAAAGTCTCAATCGCACTTTCTTTGGCAGAGTAACCGGTATCTGATAGTCGAGGTACTCGACTATAACGTTCTCTCTTGTTTTTGTTAACGTCTTACCTCTTTTCTTCCTGTTCCTCATCCTTGCCGTGACACATGGCGAACACCCTCAGCTTGCAATTCTGCCAGTGGGAGCGCATGGAGATGATATATGGCAAGAGAATGGTGAGGCCTGTATTTCAGAGGGTTACAGTATTAGAAAGGACCACCTAAAGACAATGTAACTCGGCACCCACCTCCGTCGTCGTACAGCCAGAAGACATCGATTGTGCCCTTGGGCTGCTTGCGCGTAAATATGGTCATGGCGTCCAGGAGGTTCTGAGGAATGTCCGATCCGCCCTTGGTGTGGTAGGTCACGGCCGGCTCATCTGAGTTGTTGACCTTGTAGCTGCGGGAGCTGCGCTGCATGTTGGGCATCGGCGCCGGCTGGGGCATTGTGAACGAGGAGTTCGGACTGTCCATTCCGGCGAGGTTCAGGTTGGAGTCGATGTGCAGCAGCTCGGAGGCGGCGTTGGCCGCCGGCATCAGCTCGTTGGTGAATCCTTGGGCATTGGCGGTGTGCAGGTGGCCCATTCCATTGGCCGGCAAGGTGACCTCGGAACTCAGCTCCGAGAAATCCAATCCGTTGGGCAGACGGAGCAGGGCCACGCCCATGCGCTGCGAGAAGGCATTGCTGTGGGCAAGTTCGATATTGTAAGTGATCACTTACTTTCCAATGAGTGAGATTCACTTACTACAAAATAGAAAAGTAACTTTCCACCTCCTCCTTGCGACAGCGATTCCAGTCCGGTTTGTAGCCCACCAGCACTATGTTGGGGGACATTTTACCGAAGCCCGTGGACTTGGTCAAAGCATTTATTCCATCCTCCAGGCTGAACCCATCGATTACATTGTAGAACGCCTTTATCTTGCGAGCATCTAGGTACTTTTGTCCATCCTTAACCAGGTGCTGCCGGTTCTTGTAGCCCACTCGCACCTGCAATGTTTTGGAATATTCTTCAGTTTAACTTTCATAATTTAGGTACCTCTTTTGGTAGGGTTCAAGAGAGTACGTTCTTCTTAAAAGATCGAAGATATACCAGGTATACTTCTAGCAAATAAATTACTTTTTTCTTTTTTCTTAAAAAAAGGAATAGATCTACTCGTAAATACATGGAAATCCCAATTCCCCAGAATTTAACCCCTTTCACATACCGGAATAATATTGGCCACGAACATAAGGGAGTTGTTCTTGGTTAGCAGATAGCCAAAGTCCACCAGTGGAGGCCTCGTCTTTGGATCGCCGGAGAGCACCAGCACCTGCGGATGGTAGTTCTTGACGTGATCGGAGACATTCTGCAGGCGGTGCACGGCCATCAAGGCAGCCTTGTACTGCTGCGCCTGCGTGGTGGATCCCCAGTTGGCCTCCGGCTTGCGGTACATGACCACCAAATACAGGGCGAAGATGATGCCGAAGGTGATAATGGCCGCCACGTAGTTGATCAGGAACATAATGGCCACGCACATGGCGAACCCGAAGAGACTGAGCCAGGCGTTGTAGTACTTGAAGGTGGGTCGCCATCCCAGTGGCTTCACGAAGGCCGCATGGAATGTGCAGAAGTTGATGAGGGCATAGGAGGCCAGGTAGAAGGTGGAGATCAGAGGAGCGATCAGGTTGAGCTCTCCGATCAGCAGGAAGCCCGTGGTGATAAAGAAGGTGAGCACGTAGCCGCGGTACGGTTCTCCGTGCTTGCCGTACGGCTTCGAGAAGAATATCAGGCCCGGGTAGATCTGGTCAATGCCCAGGGCCTGGACCAATCTGGGGACGGACAGGAGGTTGGTCAGGGCTGTACTCAGCGTGGCCGCAAAGCACCCGGCGTAGATCAGCGGACCCCACAGCGACATCTCCTGCATCATCTCGTACGAGTTGAAGAGACCCCAGGTGCAGTTCCCGGCGGCCATGCAGGGCAGTTCCGAGGCGACAATGGTGCCGTTGATCAGGTCGGCCGGGATGCCGGACGCATCCCGCACAGCAGCTCCGCCGGCGAAGAGGACGAAGAGGGCGTAGGACGTCATCGAGATGAGCAGCGACCAGAAGGTGCCCTTGGGAATAGCTGCTCCGGCATCCTTGAGATCTCCACAGATATTCGCACCTGCCTGAATGCCCGTGACGCTGGGGAAGAAGATGGCGAACACGCTGAAGAAGTCGTGGTTCACGCCCTCCGCATACCGATAGTCCGATCCAAAGTTGTCCTTGAACGTACCCCCTAAAAGGTGAGATCCGTTGTAGAATGGTTAATTTCTATAAATGAGCTCGGCTTACATGAAAAGCCCACGAAACCCTTTGAAATGCTCTCCTCATTTCCCTGTGGTCCAATGGCAGCCCCGATTAGGAAGTTGAAGATGGCCAGGACAATGGTGACGATCAGGAAGTTTTGGGCCTTCGTCTCCCACTCCATGCCCACGCAGCAGATGAGGATAAGCACCAACACAGTCACTGATCCAACGATTCGGATGTCATTAATGCCATTGTCGATAATCTTCAGATCGTTGTTCTCTGAAAAATGGTTTTTGAAGTATTATTAGTAATCAAAAATAAATTTTAGTGTGGTAAACTCATATAAAAGTACTCAAACAAAAGTAGGTGTAAGTATGTATGTAATGTAAGTATGTATAGAGTCTTAATAAATGACTATAAATGCTAATTTATTTACCCCTTCCCGTTGACTATAGACTTTTTCTGATATAAACCAGTATTAGGAAACATTTTATTTTATCTGTAAATCTAATTGTTAGTTTAATTTAGCTTGTAGAAAATCCTGTTTACTATAAATGAAGAAGAATGTACTTTATAGCCGAACATTTCATAAGAATAATAATAATTTTGTTTATATTAATATTCGACTATATCGTATATTGTCACGATTTGAAAGACTTTAACTTTGTTACTGTCAATTGAATGAAGCTCCCCCAATTACTTTACGAGTACCGGGTGTGCAAATTTAATCCTGAATAAAATGAATTGATACTCACTCAGCAAAACATTTAGCGATTCGCAGAAACCGATGGTGTTCATTGAGGCCGAAACGGCGTTGGCAAACGCAAACACCACGCCCACCGACGCCCCAAACTCGGGGCCCAGCGAACGGGATATGATGAAGTAGACCCCGCCACCCTTGACCTCGCCGTTGGTGCTAATGGCCGACAGCGAGAGCGTCGTGATGACGCAGACCACCGCGGAGATCGTAATTATAATCAGCGACTGCAAGATGCCGGACTCGGCCACCACCCAGCTGAGGCGCAGGAAGAGCATGACGCCCCAGATGTTCAGGAGACATGGTATCAGGACGCCCACAATCCATCCCAGCTTGATGTGTCCGCCAGAGGTTTCCGGCTCGGGTTCGGGAATAGTTATGCTCTGAAACGATAAAGAGAATTATTTAAATGTGATTTTCATTTTCAAAAATCATTATCCGTGAATTGGTTATATGAGCTCTGATCTGCGATAACTATGATGTTTTATTACCCTTCCACGCTAATACTTTAAGCATACAGAGAAAGGCCATCAGCAGACCGCTAATTGTGGCCAACATTATTTGCCTGATAATGGGATCTTGACATGCGTAGCATTCAATCGAAAGTGTGTTAAATAATTGATTAAATTGACTTCGGCATTTGTGTAAATCTTCGTGCTACTCCAACAGCTGTTTCAGTGGGATTTCATTCGGAATTACTCATACGACATGTGTGCAATTTAGTACTCGTATTCAATTAACGACCCGTCGACGCCAGCCGAAACAAAAGCAACACCAACCAAAAGCAGAGCAACAACCAGATTATGGGGAGCTTCATATTGCTTTTCATTCTAATTAAAGTTCGTTTTTATAACGGCACTAAAACTCGAACCATTATAAAAATGTTCAAATAAAAGCTCAAACCGAAATGTGCTGCTTCGAGTCAACTATTTATAATAAACCTGAACGCATTGTCTTTGTTCGGAGTTAGGACTTGTCCAATAGGGTAGCACACATAAATACCACAGCTATATTAATATTACTGAGGAAGTGACAGCGATGTGTCAATTAAACCTTACAATAGTGTCGTTAGTTGAGATGCCATGCTATCTCGTAGGAATTTGCTGTGAAAAAAGTTACCTTTCAGTAAGGTGCTAAAAATTATGTTTATTACCAAACATATTTAAAGAAAAAGTCACTGTATAAGTCTGATTTATTTTTAAACTTCTGGGACTTGAAATAATATTCTTATTTCATGATGCAGGTATTTATACCCGTTACGCGTAGAGTAAAGTACTTCGTCGGAATTAAAGAGAAGCGTTTTCGACCCTATAAAAAATATACATTCTTGATCAGGATTACTAGGCGATCCTGTTTCAGCCGACATTAAATATTTGTTTGCCGCTAAAATTTTTAAAGGATTTTGTAAAAGTATAAATGCAGCATAAATATAAATGTAACAAGAGAGAACGCTATAGTCCGGTTCCCCGACTTTCAGATACCCGTTATTCAGCTAAAGGGAGTGCGAGATGGAAATATAAAACTTTGATCGCGCATAACTTTTTAACGAATGGTAGGATTTGAAAAATTTCTTCTACATTTCCATAGGTATTAATAAACACAATAAAACTGCATTTTTAATTTTCCGAAATCTTTCAAGGGCGCCAGACACCTTTCGAAAAATGGTAAAAGGCGGTTGTGGGCGTTAGGGGGGGCGTGGCCCTCGGCTGAAACAAACTTGCGCTGCGTAGGAAGCCCAATAATATGTGTGTTTAATCCGAACTTTCTAGCTTTTGTAGTTTCCGAGATCTGAGCGTTCATACAGACGGACAGACGGACATGGGTATATCGATACATGCGATCCTGGTCAAGAAAATATATACTTTATAAGGTCGAAAAGTCTTCCTTTTACCTCTTACATACTGTTGCACAAATACAATATACCCTTTTGCTCTACGAGTAACGGGTTTAAAAAGCACCCCAATATTAAATTACTAAAGATTTCCTATAATTTTTTTTGAAGGCAGATTACATAGTGATATAGCGCAATATGTGAAAATTTTATAAAATAACATAATTTTTCGTCACAAACGTGTGATGGTAGGTGTTTTTTTTTTATTTTAAAAAACATAAATCATAATGATTCACGATCAACTCAATCAAACCTGCGATGCTGACAAGCGTTTTATAAAACATATAAATTTCTCTTCAAGGGTTATAATGTTTTATTCCACTTGGTGATACCGAAATACTTTTAATTAAATTTCGTATTCTTTATTAACAGCAAATAGCTTACGCTATTCAGAGTACAACAAGAGGAAATATTTCCACTCGAAGCGTATTTACTTATCACATGCGGTAATTTACGGAGCTGGCAATTAGATCGCTCTAAAAACTTCCACTGGCCTGATCAAAGCTGGTCAGAACAATTTCTTGTGATTGAGATAATTTAATAGATTTACACAAGACATTGCTCCCTTGCCCTTGCCCGGTTATTGTTTTGCCATTTGTCGCACCGATGGAATGGGGCTCATTTATTTTATTGTTTGCCCACATAATTGAATGTTTTTTAAAGCGCCACCAATTGGAATTGCCTCACGTGGCATGTGGCATGTAGCGGTGGCGGTGGCGGTGGCAGGGTTGGGCAGGACGACATCGATTCACGGGGGAAGTTAAGGCACGAGCACACAACCCCAAAACGCTCGATTCGCACACGCTGCGTATACGCAATGCTGGTTAGTTAGTCTTCCTCGGTGGGTGGTTAATGTTGATTGTTTACACATTTTTGGCGGCTTCGAGCGGACGCCAACTCAGACAGACGCAAACATAAACATTTATACACTCTCATAAAGTTCCTAATTCTTTTCCCAGTAGTAAACTTTAAATACCAAAGTATGGAGGGCGCTGATATGATAGGTTGCTATTACTCAGATGTATTAATGTAAAAACACATAACAGTTGTATTTTTAAATAAAAGTCAAGTTCATTATATATATGACTATAGTCACTAAAATGTGTAACTTGTGTAGGTAGTCGCAAATGGGAAAAGAGGTTCCATTTCTCTCGGTGTCTCCTCCAACTCGCAGGTTTTATTAGGGGAGGACTAAGGGGTATTTGAGGTCTCACTAGTGCGGCCCTCTGGCGCTTCCTTCCTTTGTCCATTTCATTTAGCGAAATACGCATTTGGCTCTGCGCTTGTTTTCCTCGTTCAAGTTGTCTTTGTTATTGTGGTCGATGCGTGGAAAATTTTCGCACCCAAAATTGGAATTGAAATTGGTATTTGTGCTTTATGACATGGGAAAGGGAGGGCAGAACCGGGGGATAAGCCACTTTCTTGGCTGGCTTGTGCCAGTGATTTGAGTTCGGTTAATAGACAAAAGGGAGCCGAAATACAACGTTATAATCACAGCTTCCATAAATAGCTGAAAATGAATTCACTCAGAATTATTATTAGCTGCAAGAAAAGTAAATCTGTGGCTAATTGTGGAGTCGACTATGAAGCGAAGCCGTGGATCTTAAAGTCCCTATATTTAGCTTTGAGCCTTTTCAAGCGGATTCGAGCAGTCTCAACTGGAAATTTTAGCGCAATTAAGCAAATGCGCAGAAAATCGATAAGGCCAAATGAGTTACCCAATAAAAATGGGAAAATTGCATTTTCATCATTGAAGAGAGAGATTTTCCACAAGTTTACCGCACCCTCGGCCATTCGAACAATGGTGGGTAAGTATCAGAAATGCAACACAAATGGGGTAAACATATTGTTATATGCGCCAATAATTTAATGGCTTGTTCGGGGCAATGGCAATGCGGTAAACAAAGATTTCCAGCGAGACTTTTGCATTAGGAAATCGATAAAATGGTATAAAAATAGCAGCCAGCTCTTTGGCTATGAATTGTAAATTAGAATTGTAATTACAAGTGCAATACAAAAGGAATCTGAAATGGCAAACACGCCACAGGCTGCCCTCTCGATGAAGTAAACAGTGCGCCGGCGAATTGCTCATACGCCGCGTTGGGCGTCGAAAGATGTTGATAATATTGTCCGATATTGCCATTCGATTTGACAAATTACTATTGCTGAGGGCGCGATGGCAGGCGTTTTAAAACTGCCAAGAACTGGTAATGGTTTTTCGGGGTGTCCGCCACATCTCGAGTGGGTTTCCTGTCAGCCTAATTGATTGAAAGTGAGGAATAATCCATTGCTCGACGCGAGCGTTTATCAAAATGACGTCCTGTCAGCAGCCCTGACAGGTTCAACACTCGTGCACTTGAGCACCCAGTGGTTCTGGAGCGGATTCGATCGCCTTTAATGCGGCATGGCACCACATCCACATGCCAACGCCCTGGAACCCTGTTTATGATAAGCAACGAATCAACTAACGTCAATGGCAACAGCTCCAGCCACATCTGCAGGCCGTCGCTGTCAATTTTAATGACACGACACACTTGTCCTGCATTATCCACCCTCCCACCCTCCAGTCCTCCAGTCCTCGGGTCGTCTTGTCCCCCAGTCCATCCAGTCGCACATATGGATATGGCGTTGGCTGTAGTGAGCTGTTTACCCTCGCTGGAAAGGCGCTGCGAGTCCTGCCCCGCTGCTCCTTGAAACAATGTCCATGTGGCCTGGCCCATGCCAGATGCATGGCTGCATCTTGTTGACAATTAATTTGGCCTCAGCGCTGTCATCGATATCGCCTTGCGCATTATGGGCTATGGATGGATGCGGAAAAATCCACTTAGGACTGAGGCGACAGGCAGAATCGAATGAAGCTCGCTCGTGTTGATTTTACGTATTCCCAAGGAACAAAGTTGTGCAGAAGTGAAATTCAAATTTGTTTTCTTCCAAGTCCTTACTCCTGAGGGTAATGGTATATTTTTGGCAAATAGCATAAGTAAGCAAAACTAAAGCCGAAGTACCGAAATAAAAAAAAATGTACAAGAAGTTGAGCAAATGTGTTCTCTTGAATTTATGGTATGAAAACCTGCACAATTTCCATGCGTTTTCTCAGCTTTAACTCCTAGCTTACCATCAAATCGATACGAGTTAAAATATTGGTGGATCAGTAGAATTAAAGTTAACAAATATGTTATCTTAAAGTATTATGTATTATAAGATCTCCCTTAACTTACAAGTATTATACATTGAAACCAAAACTTCAACAATCATTGTTGTTTTCTTATTGTAAACTAAATTATTATTATGATTTCATAATTATTATAAAACGCATAATATTTCATGGAACTGAATGACTTTTACTGCAAGAATCGGAAATTTCGCAGATTACATAGGTTCTGACATTAGAATCGGTTGTTTTTTACGAAACTTATTTCTGATTTTGCCACGCATCTCTATCTCACTGGATTATTTGAGGTATTTACAAGAAATACTCCCTAAAGATGCAATGATCGCAACAATGATATTAGCTTGATTCTTTGTTACTAAAGATTTCAAAGATAATTCTGATAGATCTTTTTTTCTGTATTGTCAAAAGGAAAGATGTGTATGAAATAATAAAGAATTTCTAAAAGAGTAAGGAAAACAACGTTTTTGCAATCTTTACATCCGTAACTCGTAAAGAAAAAGGTCAGGTACTTCGCTTCCGACCATATAAAGAGAATGCATTCTTGATCACCACCCCTAGCCAAGTTCTTTCGTCTATTCGTCCGTATGAGCACTTAGATCTCGGAAATTATAAAATGAAGAATGTTGGGTTTAGGCATGCTGATTCTAGGGATTTCTGCGAGCAAATTTGTCGCCCACTGCTTAAACTTAGGAATGAAAATTGTAACTGAAATGCAAAAATGACGAAAATTCAGTCAGTGACGTCACTATCTTTAGTCAAGAATAAGATAATACAATATAGTTTCGGGAAATCATTTTTCGGCTTGTAAGTTCAATTATAATTATAATTATTGAGTCATTGTTGTTGATTCATTTCTGCTTAGATTTCAGCGTGGTTATTCATTCTAGCACTTAATTTCGCTTTAAAAACCTAAAAACACATCGTTTTTACAAATCTTTTCGAAATGTAAATGTTGTATATTTAATTCCTCCCTTCCGTCTAAAACTTTTTTGTTGAGTGCAGGAAACCCCATCTTATCGCTAAATGGAGCGCTGTTTTCCATATTTTAGGTGCCGTCTTGGAATTGGTATTTCCCTAATGAACCGTTGCTGGCTTGTAATGCAATTTTTACGATATCTATCATACGCCGTGGTGGCCCGCAGAAGCCGGGCAAAGTGAATTAATTAAACAATACAGAAAATATGTATGGGGGAGAGGCCATTCAGGAGAAAACTGCTTGACCACCGGACCCCCAGACGGGAGTTTTCTATAGACGCATCAAATTTATTACTCCGGCGATAAACATAAAAACCGTAACACTGGGAGAGCTTATAGGTCCCTCCGCCCCTCCACTATTCGCCCTGAGCGATAAGCCCAACATGGTGGTGGGTTTCGAGAAGGCTGATTTGAGAAAGTGGGCGACCTTGACTGAGGTATTGGCTGCTTATCTTAAGTGGCCGCAACGTCATCGCGATAGAAGCCCTCCAATCTGTTGGCACTAAACATCAATCGATGGGATGCCCGGAAGACGTCATGGAAAACTCACAATTTGCACGTCGGAAATGTGAAAATTGTTCAAGTAAATAAATCAGAAAACGTATTAATGAAATTCAGATATAAATATATGTGTGCTCCCATCCACATGGGCCTGTTTTTGAGGCTAGCCAAAGTGCGAGTACGATTTGAGAGTCGAACCGAAAGTGTTTCGATTTCTGGCTGGATCCATATTTTTTGTTTTGCTTCTGTTTCGCTTCATGTTTTCCTAGGTATTTTTGCTCTGCTTTGTTTATTTGCCGAGTACTTGAAATGTTTTCAGAACTGAGTAGGGAACGACTGAAGTGCGCTGCAAGGATTATGCCACGGCGAACACAAAGCAGATCCCTGAGTTTGACACTAAAAACTAAAAAATGACTCGTCTTTCTCTGCCGACACTTGGGCCTCTCACTAATCCCGGGGGAAAACTGTTGGAATGATTTATAAATTGGTTTTCCGACTTTTTCAAGTGCATTCCATGCTTATTGGTAGTCCGATTATTGGGCAAGGTTGAATACATAGTGGCTCTAGGCAATCAACCGATTAACAAATATCTGGAGTGTTTTATTTGGAAAATCACCAACTGATCACCAACTGATTTAAGGTTCAAACCTTGTCAACTGAAGGTTTTCACGGTGAAGTCACTTCAGAATTTCTGGCCAACGAATTTGAGTTAAGTAAAATTGGTTATTAGTAACCATTATTCATTGTATACGTATTACTTATGGGGAGTATACTGTATACGTCTGTATATTCTAAAGTATATATATACTCTTGATGAGGACTTGATAGTCCATGTACTCATTCTTGAACTTGAATTGAATGATGAAAGCACGGTTATATACTAAGTTTTAACAGCTTTCTATATTTTCCATATACGTTTAGTATAAGCACAAGATTTGAACGCTCTGTTTTCCTACTTGCATGCTCCAGGATGTCCAGGTTTCGTTCAACCGAACCGTAATTTCCCCTAGTTTCACTGATTATGCAAACTGTTATGGCGATTTTATGCGCTTACGTCATGGATTCGAATTTCGAACTGGGCAACTAGGAACTGAGAACTGGGCACTGGTAACTTGGAACTCACCTGATCGACCGCCTCTCCCTGCAGTTCTCCGATGGAAGGACGCTTCAGGTTGCGCATGGAAATGCGGTAATTGTCCAGGCGCGGCAGACTCTCCCTGCAATCACACGAAGAGGAGAAATATCCGATTAGCGGAGTCACTTTCGCCGGGTCTAAAATTTGCGTACTGATGAAACGGAAGCAGAACCATCACCGCCTCGGGCAGCATGACCGTTGCGTGCAGCGTGCCGAGCAGAAATACCCAACACCCCAAATACAATACCCACTCCGGACTACGCGGCTCTCCAGCGGATTCCAAGTGTAAGAACCAAGTTATTTGTGTATACACATAAATAATAAGACAATAAAATCGGCCAGCCGAGTGGTAAAGGTAGCCGAGCAGAAGGTCAGGGGTTCCACGGCGAAATCGAGAAAAATCGAGTTTTATCGGAAAATTCTTCTGGCCGGAGAGAGAGTAGAATGCCCGCCCTCTTGTATGATGTATATTTACTGATCGCCAACGAAAACAGAAACAAAAACAATAACATTAGTCGAAGCGGGCGCAGAAACAGCAGCAGCCACAGCCAAAGCAATGCCAAAATATAATTTAAAATCTTAAAAAGGAAAAAACCGGAATGAGGAAGGCAATAATCGTTGAGCACAGTACGGCGCCACGAGCGGACAATGGCGCCGATTCGAAGGGATCGAGAGGGGCAAGCTGGACAGATGACAGCCCAGCCGAGGACCCGAAAGGGGGGCTAAATGTAATGCATTCTACAGAACACACATTACTCATGCGGAATTTCGGCAGGGTATCCACCGAATGAGTTTCAAGATGTGACTAATATGAACAAGTTTCAACAATAATGCTTATAAACTTTAAAAAGAATTTAATCGTACTTAATAACTAAAAAAATATTTAAGTATTTATTTACAAAATAATATGTTTTATATTTCTTGCTATCAGAATTTCGTTTCGTGTAAGCCGGCATTAACATTCAGTTGACCCACTAACCCGGTTCCTTACTTAAGCCGATCCTTTATGTACATCTTGATTAATTTTCGAAAGCCCTAATGACAATATTAAATTTCGCTCTCTACAGTTGTCTTTTCAGTATATGGGATCGTAAATAAATCACCATAAAATACAGTCCCAACTTTCTTATTTTATGTATTTTGAGTCTCTTTGCCTTTCGATCCTCATCCCTTCAAGATCGCCGCTCAGTTGAAGAATAATTTATGAATGTTTATTAATTATAGACAGAATCTCTCGAGGGCGTTTTTCATTGTGCTACTAAATAAATTGCAAGCATTCTGCTAAGAGAACCGGCATCGTGTGGCTTTTCTTTTAATTCCATTTTCCATTTCCAATTCGTTTGCCAGACAGCAACGACTGTGCCCAAGATACAGTACCACATTCTGTGGATATATGCTTATGTACAGCGTGTAAACACGGGACCATGTACGTACACCCATGGCATTTGTGTATATGGGGAGTCCCGTCCAGTCGATAGGCATTGATTGCTGGCCGGTTTCGTTGGGAATCAGCTAGTCTGAGTTAGTTGTACAATTGGAGCTGAGCAGAGTTCGGGAGGCATCGATCAATTGAATTCATTTGCGCTCGCACAACCCAAATGACAAACTGTAAATTTATTTGTTGACACGCTCATCCTCCGGCGAGAAACTCAGACTGGCAGCTCCGGAATTCGTGGAGTGCAAGTTGATCGAATTTTCCGATCCGACCGATCCGCTCCAATCGCGATCCTTGTGCCAAAAACGGCTGACTTGGAGAATGCGAAGTGACTTTTACTGTTTTGCGTTGCTGTCAGTGCTCTTATTATTCATTCGACAGGCTGATGTAACGTGCCTGCCGTGTGCAATATTTCCCAGAAAACAAATCATCGGCTGTCTTTATTTGTACCAACAAAACTGGAGGTTTTACATGTTTTCGGACAGATCTTTGGCAGCCTTTAATTGAATTTAATTCGAGCATGTGCTTATGATATATCGAAAGTGGCACAATTGTAAAATTAATTCGCAAAGCTTTCGCGCGGGTCTAGGTCGACATCGTTAATTTAAGTCAACAGTCATGTGTCAAAATTTTAATAATCAAAAGTGAAAAATTCTAATTAATCCATATCCAAATTAATTTGCCAATGATCTATGACTCTTTGAATAACCGTTTTTTTTATTCAGACTAATTTGTTTTTTCATGAATTCTATACAAATATAAATTACATTTTTTAGGTTCTTACAATTAATTGTATTATTAACTCATCGCACTAAGTGCAAACCCAATTACATTCTGATTGAGCACCGGTCTCGATGGGCTTTAAAATTTACACTGCGATTCAACTTAGTGAAAGTGTACTTACAAATTCGACACTGACAATGACACATTACTCCAATTTTGGATGATGTTGCTCTTGATAAGCTTTTCAATCTGTTGTCATTTTTTGTGTTTATGTGCCAAACGTGATTACAATAAATTGGCATAATGTAACCTTCATTTCGGTTATACAAACGGAATTTTTTCGTTTCACTTTTTATTTATCAGACAATTTTTACGCGTTTTTTGTATGTTTCTCGCTCTACCGATGCCTAGAATAAATATTATTTTTTTATTTTTTCCGAGGTGCACAACAAACAGAAGCGGGCTAAGTTTAAACATGTGTCGGCAGCTCAATTGAAACTCATTACGGAGCGCAAAATTAATGATTAATTTGCTTTGGGAAAAGTCTAATTAATTGTTGTATTATTTCTTAATTGTTTTAGACGCGAGATCAGACCCCACGTGCGCCATAATGAATGGAAATAATATATCTCAAGCACCTAAAAGGTATCAACTGAATCGCAACAAAGCTTATCTTAGCGAATAATCACACTAATCGAAGCAATTATCAAAAATTCAACAACTTGTGTGGATTATAAACAAATATTTTCAAAAATAAAATTAACAGCATCACAACGGAAACTCATTTTTCGACACGCTCATCGTTGGGAAAACCCAAAAAGTGTGTCTTATATTTTTTTTAATTACAATAATATGTATTTAAATGAAAATTTTTGTATTTTAGACGGTTAAATAAAAACCCAACCCACAAAATAAATAAATAGACAAACATTTAAATGTACTTATATTTAAAAACTAATCTGACTTAGTAGTTAGTTTTCAAAAATAAAGTTGAATAAACGTATTCTTATCACTAAGTCTTCGTCATACTTAGCTCAGAAAAAAAAACAACAACATCCGTTTCAAATTGCCAACTTTAAATTCTTTGTTCCGCTTCAACATCAACAGTCAAAATGAATTTTAAAAAATTTTCAAAGCAATCGTTGATAGTTATTTAAATTTTAGCTGTATTCTTTATTTCGATTTTTAATTCTGTTTTATATTTATATAGTCGATGCTTTAATTCACAAAGTAACAGTATTAAAAAAAATATGTATAGTTAAGTTTTTGGATAAATACGCCTTTTTTTGGTCACTTTTTCCCTTGTGTTAACCCATTTTAAAATTAATCGTTGTCAGAACCAGGGAATGCGTGAAAATTGAATAAAACTTACTTTGTGAGCTGGGCGAGACTGAATTTGCGCTCGGCGTCCGATTTCCGCAGGAAGTGTCCGAATCCGCGGAAGGACAGGCGCGAGCTCCGGCGATTCTCGCCGCTTTCTCCCGGAGCCTTGGGCTGCAGGTGATTCTCGTTGCTGGAAGGGGGATGTGGATGGGCTGCATCCGGCTGATCGGCTGGAGCCGATCCCGCCTCGCCATCGTATCCGGCGTTCGCGGTGCCGTTCACCTTTGAGATCTGGAAGCGATCGGCCATGTTGCGGATCGGGCGAATCCTTGCACTTCAGTGTCAACTGGATACTGGATAGGGTTTCTTATCGATTGCACGGGCACCTTGAAGGAAAGTTAACGAACTGAGCACATTTGCATTTTACACACTCGGCAGGACAAGGAAAAGCGCACCCAACAGGGAGTGGATGATATCACAAGGAGCGCGAGTCGGAAGGACGCCGTGTTCTACGTCCGACTGCGATTAACCCTCAACGCCGAATGTCCGAATATTTTGAAAGCATAGACCACTTCGGGTTTGTTTTGGGTTTTTCGGTTTCGTTTCGGTTTCGGGTTTGTTTTTATATTTATGTGTTTCGCGGATGATTTATCCGTGGCGGCAATTTGAACTTATCGCGACGACTGTCGCACGGCGTTTGAGCGTTGTCAAGTGTTTACCGCTTGATTATTATGGCTTTTTGCGCCAGTCAGCTGCTCTGCTGCTCCGCTGCTTCCGCTGCTTCCGCTGTGCCTCGGATTTGGCAGCGGCTGGCTTTAGTACCAAAGTACCAACTCGGCGCTCGTGTGGTGAGTTCTCAACAAGTGTTCGGTGCCGAATTCAACTCGGGAGCGCTCTCTTCGCGGAGCGCCGAGGAAAACACAGCGAAACGGGGAAGAACGATTGGCCAGGAGGTCCGGACTAGGGGATACCCGCTCCTCAAAGCGTCTAACGCGCGCGTATACGTAATATTAGAGCGCACGGGTGCATATTGCGCATACGTAGAAAGATGTTTGCGGCAAAAGCACAGGAAAAAGAATGTTCAATTTGATTTAAATAAACCTAAATCTAAACTGGTTATTTTGCATATTATTTTTAACCAGATGCCTAGTAATTCCAAGTATATAGGTAACCATTCTTTGTATAAAGTGTCAATTCGGTGATATTGCTTCTTCTTTTTTAATTAATACAAATACTAGCAGGGGCAGCCTAATATTACAGAAACACTGGAAAACTTGTTTCAGTGACTCAAATAAATCGAATTCAAATGGGTTCGATCTTATTTATGTAAACAAACATGGAAAATCAAATACACGAACGTATTTTTGTATATTTATTTTCCTAATTGAATTGTATTATATTAGATTCACCAAAACAAGTTGAAATCAGAATCGATCGCAAAATTAAAATTCCTCATAACCTGTATTAACTGTATATTCTTGATTAGTACCAACGAAAATGATGTTGCCCTATATTAATGTTTTTGTTGTCGCCAACGCAAACGAGATTAGCAAGCTCATTCTTATTATAGCCATCGTACCGTATCTGAGGAATCTGTTTTAAGGCAGTGCTTAAACATAGGTGAGGCAAAGCAGAAGTCTGGGGAAAATTTTTAATAAATTATTTTTACTAACTGTCCTATGATGTTTACTTTGACACGGCTAATCAGTTAAAACCTGCATAACTCTTTTGTCAATGAAAGCTTTGAGTTTTTCAAAATACTTAAATAATTTGGATTGTTTTTGATGAGGCTTTATTTAATTTAACGTCAGTAATAATTATAATTTGTTAAAATTTTAGTTAACATCTGATTTACATTATGAATTCAAATTATTCATTCAGCGACGCGTTGAATAAAACATGGAGTACTTATTGGGGTCACCGATGAAACCAAAGTTTACGCTAATGCAGCGAGATCGCTTGAAAGGACCTTCGCCCGGCCTAATAGAAGTTTTGTCACTCGATATAACACCATTTTGTCGCATCGAAAAAAGAATTTAGCACCTTAACACGTTCTTTGTGGGTACGATTCGTTTGCGATTGCCGTTATTAGCTCGTTTCGTTTGTTTACCCAATTCATAACGACTCTCCGACTCTCCACGCTCATTCACAATCATTCGCACACTAAAACTTAGACACTCTCGTAACATCTTTACTATCGGCCGAGCCAAGTCAAGTCAGGCCAAGACGCGAGCAGTAACAACAATCGGGCAAGAGCACGCGAATAAACCCCCTTAATCGAATTAAATTCGGTTTTATCTGGTTTGATTGGCCGGCTGGCTGGATGGTCGGATGGCTGGATGGTTGACTGGCTGGTCGGGCTGCATTTAGCTCTGCGTCACAGAGCCACCCGAGGCGGTTTTAATAAAGAGCGGAACGCGGCGAAAAGAGTTATTTTATTAAGCCACATGAAGCTGCCCTGCTCTGAACCTTCCTCCATCATCCGAAGAACGGGAGAGCCAAGCGGATGGTGTACTCTCTCCAGCAGCTGGTTCTTCCATCAGTCGGATCTTTCTAGGGCCCATCTCGTTCCTATCGGTTTTATGGGGATATGAATATCTATTTTGATCTTCGGGAATTTTTAGCTTCAAGTCATCTTTTGTAAAAGACATTTGGTAACTAGTTTGTGACTAGAACTAGTGATCTTAGCCCTTTGGACCAGTGATTCCGCCACTTCAGTATATATTATACATACATTTTTGATTATCTTCATTATAAAATTTATAGCTGGGAATGTGATTCGGTAATTCAGAACTTTTAATCTTGATAAGCAACATTTTCTGACTCATTGTAGCAGGGAGAAACCCCAAAATTTTTGAAAAGATGTGTATTCACCACGCTTGATCGTGTTTTTACCTTAACCATCAGTTAACAACGAGCAGTAAAATATTATTTAGACGTAACCATCATAGTTGCATAAGGTTAAAATAAACAATAGTATGGGTAAATTAGTTGATTACCCTTTATGACTGAGTTATCACTTTTATTTTGTTTTATATTACGTAAGTGATTAACGATTTCTTAATTATTAAATATTTTTTATTACTTGGCAAGCCATAACTGCCACAATTTGCCATATATATTTTTCAGCGAAACTGATTTTTATTCCTTTACGATACATTTTTCACACGTCTTCCGATTCCGTTCCCCTCGTTTATTTCGGATCTTCAGTACTTTGTGATAGGGAATTTGTTTACTGCTTTCAATGATATAAATTGAATTTCTTGTTATTCGTTCCTATATTTGAAGCCCAATAAAAATTTGCTGCCGAAAATGAAATGTATACAAAAAATCGCAGAGCGGGAAATTATATAAAATACATCAACAAAAGACTTTACCCAGAAAATCCCTATGTGTGTGGTTCTATGATGAAGCGTCAAAGTCATAGTTTATTTTTACAGTCATATTCGCAAGGTGTTTAATAAACAGAGTTTATCTAACAAACCCTCAATATCTATCTTGTAAACCTTAATTTCTGTCTAGGGGATCTTTCTAAAATTAGTTTTCATTTGTTTATATTTGCGAATATAAAACTGTAATTGGCGGTTAATCTTGAATGTGTTTTCGTTTATTTTTATAGTACTGGCAATCAAACAGGCCAATTAAACGCAAATTACACTCAAATTGTTTTCGAGATTTGGTAAATATGTTTTTGGTTGACTATTATTCGTTGTACATTAAGTACCTCGCTAGGTACTTCATTGTTCTATTGAAATTGTTGATTAAAAAATCTCGTTTTATTAACTTTCTCATACAAAGTTTTATAGGTATTTATAAATGTTGTTCCATGTTACTAGAACAATATATACAACTTTAGTGGAAGTCAGGTTATTGTCATGGGTGACATCCACACCTAACCAGTTACAAGCGGCTTTGGTTAACCCTCAACTACACTTTTTAACACCTCCCCAGTCCGCTTGTATTTGGACTACGGACGAATTCTGCCTAATTGATCGAATCAACATCGTGAGGCACAGATAAATTAATTGTTTTACAGCTAAAATTAAATATTTAAGACTTGACAATCATGTTGTATAACGATAGCCCGCCGCTAATTAATTCCAGCCTAATAGGCGTCAATCTCTGGACTAGAGGATGTCATCAGACCCGCGTCCTGAGACAATAATTGAATAGAATTGTCAATGTTATAAAAATTGTTATTTCCACACTCCTATTATGTTTCCAGTTATTTGTTTCTTTGTTCTAAATATGCGTTTTATAACCATTTATTTGGTTGATTAACGTTTAATAAAATTTTATATAAAAAAAAAAAAAAATAGGCGTCATATACAACCGATTACATCGGGAGACGATAATGTCTCCCCAATGACAATGGAACTAGTCTTGGGTTCTTATTAGGTGGAAGACACATTGACCATGCGCTATCGCGTCGTGGCCAGTGACATTATTTGACACTCGATTATTAATTGAATTAACTGCTTTATACCACTTTAAAAAGGTCTCACTCGAGCCGCGTGAAGGAAGTTCCACACAAATCGACAATAATCTAGATTTGATCGCTTGTTACTGGGTTTTCAAATACCTGTCCTTGGCGTCAATTGTTTTTCATCGCCTTACAATATTTGACTGGTGTCGATAAAGCCACTCGTATCTGGCTTGGTGTTAAGTGTTTGGATCAATATACATATCATTTTACGTAATGGTGATATAATGTTCGTTAGAATTGCACACGGCACATCCTGGGTAGACCTTGTAAATACTTAAATCTTCATCCCAATATATGGATTTAATCCTGATTTACAAATTTACTGTAAGGCTAAAAGGAAGGCTGTCAGGCAGAGTGAATATATATATTCCGATTTCGTCAAATCAACTTTTAAACTAAAATCTAACAAGAAAGCAGACAACTTCCGCCGCCTAGACACCAATCTGAAAATGACGCACTATTTATTGTTGATTGCTGCGCCGAGTGCCTAATTAGTCAATATTACACCTAGCAAAACGAGCGACTGTTTATATCTAAAAATACCAAAGGTGATTTCGGATGTGTACTTAGGATAATAACCAGTGACGGATCTAGGATTTTGTTGTGCGGGGTGATATCAGAACAATTTTTTTGTTGCATACTTTTAGAATACGAAAATTCCTTTAATTTTTAACCCGAGCGGGGGGTTGATATATCACCAATATCACCACCCGTGGATCCGCGCATGATTATAACAAATGATACTTTCTTTTAAAACTAGATCATGATTCCTGTAGATAAGCGGTCGGCAGCGCCCTATTAAGTGAGCATAGGGTTTTGTTCTGCCCGGCCTCTGCTTCCTCACGTATAACGTAGAACAGCGGTCTGCACACACACATCGATGATCTGCCCAGTGCAAATTACTCACACAAATATAAAACAAAATGTCATCGTATGTGTGTGCCGACCGCTGCTGTAGATATAAAACATAGTATGTTTAACATAGAGAGAGGTCTGTAGGTTGGTACACCTTTTAGGTACCGATAGAAAGCTTAGTGTTTTGGCTTTAAAGTAGCCTAAAAATATTTTTTTTTCTTAGGGAAAAGTAAAAAACAACTATTTTCTCCCTAGGAAAAAAAATAATTTTTTTAAAAGGTCTGTAACTTGAAACTCTTTTTAAAGTCAATAAAACTAATACCAAACGTATTTTAATTTTTATACCCGTTACTCGTAGAGTAAAAGGGTATATTGTATTCGTGCAAAAGTATGTAACAGCTAGAAGGAAGCGTTTCCGACCCCATAAAGTATATATATTCTTGATCAGGATCACTAGCCGAGTCGATCTAGCCATGTCTGTCTGTCCGTCTGTCCGTCTGTCCGTCTGTCCGTCTGTCCGTATGAACGTCTGTCTGTCTGACTGTCTATCTGTCTGTCTGTATGAAACTGATTTCGGAAATATAAAAGCTAGAGGATTGGCATTTTGCATGAAGATTCTAGGAGTTCCTACGCAGCGCAAGTTTATTTCAAAAAGGTGCCACGCCCCCTCTAACGCCCACAATAGTTAATAAACGATTTTAAAAATTTTAATATTTCGGAAAAGTAAAAATGCAGTTTTCTTGTGTTTATCAATACCTATCGAAATGTAGAAGAAATTTTTTAAATCGGACCATTCGTTAAAAAGTTATTGCTGATCAAAGTTCATATCTCCATCGCACTCCCTTTAGCCGAGTGACGGGTATTAGATAGTCGGGACACCAACCCGACTACAGCGCTTCCTTTAGCTGAGTGACGGGTTTTAGTTTTTAGTTCATTTAATCAACTTTAGTTCGATATAACTTGGGTCCCGTTTATTTATAAAGAACTTAGACCAAATAACAATTAAAACCAAAAGGCTCTTTGAACAATTCCACAAACATTTTTTTGGTGAAAAATGATATATGACTCTCAAAGCTTAAATTTGGCTTGAGCCTGGCTTATAATGTCTTTCCTAAAAGTCGGGTGTTCCAACTTACAGACCGTACCAACTCAACATCACTCAGTATATAATACAAGTGTACTTTTGCCAAGGAAATATAAAAGTAATGGGGTAAGACAACAGTAATTAGGTAAAGTCAGGAGATAAAGTTGTGGGATACATTCTCATAATTGTTCGGAGTGCATTATAAACGTGATCTCATTCGATTCAACAATTTCAAAATGATTCGGTACTCTACTCCACCAAAAAATATCAATTAAGAGCTGTCAATCGCGATGAACACTTGTTGTTACAGGGGTCACTGCCGGTCACTCCCCCTCAGTGGAGCGCTACTCCTTGCATCTCCTATTTGAGCATACATATAAACAAATTGCAGTTGTGCCGTCGATTGGGGGCTTTCATTCGAATTCCGATGACCGGAGCGTAGTCATCATCGCCACCAACCAACCCGGCTCTGTCATGCCAAGGCAGTTATAGGAATAAGAGGCAGAACCGAACCGCTTCGTGGCAGAAACAACTTGTTCAGCGCCAGCCAGTCTCATTGTATCGTGCTCTCAGCCGGGAGTCCGAGCGATCGCTCCAAGCTTTTCGCGGTCGGGGTGCCGCGACAAGTGCGACAATTGATGGTAAGCACACAAACACACATCGCCACTCCGATGGCAAATCATTTGCAATCAAATTTTTAATTGTAATAACTATACGAATTTAATCACTTCAGCCAGCCCTGTGTTTGGCGACAGTTAGGCACGCTCAGATTCAATGGGCTGTGCAATCTCCATTCATCACGTCTTAAGGCAGCGACAACATCTGGCTACTTTCCCAAGAACCAGGACATAACCTGTCCTGAGTTTGCTTTGTCTTTTCGGTTTCGGTTAAGCAGCTGCAAGTTAATTTAAAATCTTCGAATAGGGGTCACCTCCATAACGGAACTCAGAGGGCCAACTGAATTATTTAAGTTGGCGTTTTAAGTGTCAATATTTATCCTCCTTGTATAACTAAGTTAAAGAATCGGAATTCGGGGGTTTTTCAAAACAAATTTTATTTGGCATACTACCTTGTACTTTTCAAGAGGGGGGATTCAAAACCAAATCACCAACTTCTCTTTCCCCTCCGTGGATTCGAGCATGCAAATAATACAAGTAAGACGTATAGGACTGTTAATGAATATCAAAAAAGGTAATTTGAGTTATCCGTAGATATTTTACTTATCTTGAACGGGCCCACACGATTTAAATACTTTATGTGCTCTAATAGAGAATAACAGATTGAATATTCAGGGATTAATAAGGATGAATGCAGACATAACCTTTCAATTATATTTGTGGGTCTTATGAATTGCAATGTGACGCATTTCCCTGTCCCTAAAGAACTTAGTTAACACAAGTGGAGTAGAGTTTATTCTAGGCGGTATAAGTATGAATTTTTGTGTATACAAAGAAAATAGCACAGAAAGCCGAATCGAACTGGTAAGAAGAGGTTCCATTTGGAACTGGTTTGTTTACAACATCAGTATTTGCCAATAAGTTTATTAATTTATATTATCTTTGACTTTTTGCTATCAATGTAAGAGGTATATGTAAACAAAGTAACACGATTGAACTTTGTGAGGGAAGTTTATAAAACCGTTTGAAAGCAATACCGCAGTAATTTTACGAAAGATATCTAAGTTGTTGCTGAAGCGTTTAAATTGTCACATTATAGTTTATTTTAGATAAACTTCCTAATTAACAAGTTCATCTTGCCAGTTCAAATTTATCTTATCAACCCTGTAATTGTCGAGCACAAAGAACCCATAAATGATTTCAGAAGGTGTATTCCTAATAGATTTTTAGAAGGACTTTTCGATACTCTTTTTTGATAAAATAAAACTATAAGCAAAAACTATATAGAAGTCGAAGAATGCCAATATTTACAAAAGGTCCAGTTCCCATACCAAAAATACTTATGGTGATGACTCAATTAGATAGAAAACAGGGTTTAATTTAACTTGGTTTTAAATATTTATTTTAGTTGCATAAACGGTTTACACATTAAAAACATTTAAAATTCAAATTCCACTACTAAATATTGTTTTTTCTTGAATTTTGTTTTTTATGCTTCACATTTATGCTGTTAACTTTCACACTGAATCTTATCAATACAATATGTATACATATATGTATATATATATTTTGTTGTTTTAAAAATTTCATTTAAGCTTCTTGGGATGTAGTTTATTTTTGTTTAATTAATTGCTTTTCCTGGGTTTACCCTCTTTTAGTTTTACGGGTCCACTATTGCAATTGATCCAATTCATCATCTTTAAGCTTTCTGTTCAAGAGAAAATATAAGTTGTATAAGTTGTACAGGCAATCGGAGCTTTCAGTTGAGGCAAACTTATGGCCAGATCCAAAATCGGGTTTAAGATTAGATTAGATGAGAATAGTTTAGTATACAACTTGTAACAATGGGTGGGTTTTGTGGTGAATTAGGTGATTTTAAGTACAACGTGAGGAAGTCGCTGCTTTAAATGTTTCTGATCATATAGTGATCGACTTCCGATTGTATTTAGAGATGGTTATTTCTATTTCTTTCCTTACAAGTTCTATGAAAAAGCAGTGAAAAGCAAAAGCAGAGATTTAGTAGGAAGGGGGAACAGTAAGCACATTGAAAGCGTTAAATCAGAATCAAATTAAACTACTTCCAGCACCTCTCATAAGTTCATCGAAAACTACAAAAACTTAATAGGCTATCCAATAGTTTCGCAAATACACCTAGACTCTGACGTAACAGACTATTGCTGGCGCAGGACTATCGATCTACGCGAATGCTGAGTAGAATGATATGAGTACTACTTTCGGTCCTGGCCACTCCATCCAGCGATAACAAACAATTTGTGCACCCCTCTCGAGGGGCTACAATAAAAATCTCCCTGGCTAGCAAATCGCTTTGTGTTGAGCAATGATAATACTGTCTTCTATGTTCTAGCTGCTTTGGCAAAATGTTAACTTAAACTCAAACGACCAGGTGCGACACATCGCTGGTGTATCCGGGCGAATATCGAGGTGGCAGCACACTTTGCTGGGGCCGTGTCTTGCCCAGCATGGGCATGGGCATTCCCGGCTGGTTGGCGGCCATCATCTTCGGACTCTGGCCAGGCTTGCCCAGTTCGTAGGGCCGCCGGATGCGGAGCACGTCGGCAGCGTCTCCTGGCCAGGCTCGTTCCGGTCCCAGTCGCTGACCCAGGCGAGGATACCGGCGCTTGTCCACTGCCAGACTGATGGTGCCCGGGGCATGCGTCGCGTTCAGGCCCACGTTGTACTGGCGCTGCATCGCCAGGGAGGCACGGATAGTCTTTCGTTTCTGTAGGGAAAATATAAGAAATCGGGTTTAATTCGGCATTTTTAACTTGTACTCAGAATGTATGTCTCATAAAAATGATTCGAACATTTTTGGTGCGATTTCTGCAATCACCATGGAGGATTTGAAAGGACAGGTTTGGCTTCATGTATCGTGGCATCGAAGAAAATTGATGATAATATAATCGATCAAGCAATAACACCTCTTATAAAGGTAAAAAACTAGTGACGATTGCACCTTCACCATACAAAGTTCTGATATCATATTATACGATCCATTATTTAAATACAACTCTTCTCATTCGGAGCGCTTCCTTAATATCATACAGCTTCATAGGCACATTTTACTGCCAATTTAGAAAATTTAGAAATGACCCATAAATATTAAAAAGTCATAGCTTTTGAACAGATGGTCCAATTGCGACAAAATCAAGAAAAATTTGAAATAGAAATGCGTTCGGATCCACCAGGTCTCTCTAACGCTATTTTTAAACCTTTCTTTTATTTTACTTTCACTTGAAGGAGAAAAACCAATAAAGTTCTGAAAAGTGTTAGTATCAAAATCGTATAATTGGTGTATTACTTTGTTACAATTTTCAATTCTGCGGCTTTACTTAGTAGTCTCCTCGCGCACACTTCCGGTACGATTCGTCACTACGTGGACTGCCGTCCACAGTGGAGGATCCAACTGATTGTTGTTTGATATGTTGTGCATCTCGAATATTTCCTGGAAAATTTTCAGACTTGGGAATTTGCACTCCCTGCTCTCACCTCTATAGTGCCTCGCCACTTGTCCGCCGCATGTCGGGCAATGTCCAGGCGCTTCTGCTTCTTCACCTGGTGCTTCTTGTAGATGACCTCGATGATGATCAGACCCACGCCGCCGGCAATGCCCACACCCACCAGTATGAACACCCCCGCCATGTTCTTCAGCCCCAGAGTGTTGGGCGTCTTCTCAAAGAGCTCGCAATTCTGCTGCACATGCCCGTGAAAGATCCACTGTTTGTCCAGTTTCTCCATGAACCCGCCTGTAAGGAGGGTGATTATTATACAGTCTTTGGGTTCCCATCAATACTTCATACTTTCGTGGAACTCCAAGATGGCCAGCGTGACTGCATCCGTCCAGGGCGAGCCCTTCTGCAGTCCAATCCCGTACCCACTCCGTCCGAACAGCTCTCCGGCAGTCACCAGTTCGCAATCCTTGGAGGCCTCGTACTCCAGACGAGAAGAGTCCCAGATAAAGGCCATGAGCTTGCTGCGGACATAATCGCAGATCGAGAGAATGAAGTGTTAACAAAGCGTCTATATAGTTTGGAGTAGGATTGGGGTACAACAAGTAGGAAGAAACGTTCAAGTAACAAGAAAGATTGGCTAGCTTCGATGGACCGAAGCTTCCCTCATCCTTGCAGACTCTTTGGAAGGTTCAGGCAGTACAATTAATTCCTAGTATAAACTAGCTATACGATAACTATGTATCTGAATATGATATAAACAAATATGTTTTAATTATATTCCTTAAAAGATAATTATCTTAATTATAATTTGATAATGGAAATATTTATAATGGTTGTATGTTTTCATTCGATCAGACTTATTAAACACCCTTTTTATCAGAGCTCGAATAAATAGCCAACATCAAAGAACCTCTGCAAGGACTTAAGACATGAGGATGCTAAGATATGGGAAAACATGATGGCATAGGGCGGATAATACGGGGGCAAGACCAACACGAACACGATACGATACCGCTAACGATTACAAAACATATCTAATAGATCGAAACAGAGGAAGAGCAAGATATAGAGAGACAGAGACAGAGACAGATTGAAGGTGGTATTAGAGAGTGGAGAGTGAATAGTAGTAGTAGTATAGTTGTAGTCTGGATCTGGATCTGGACAGTATCTGGTGCCATGACATGCGATGCTACGCTCAGCTACGGAAAAGATCGCGGGCCTGAAGCAATCGTTACCCCTTCTTCACATCCTGGATGGCCTGCTCGGCGGTGGCGTAGTTGTTGGCCTCCATGGTGCGGTACATGTTGGACAGCTCCACCTGGCGGCGGAAGTACATGTCCACGGAGGAGCCCTTGACGGTGGCGCAGGTCAGGTTCTCCATGGTGTTCCTCAGCCGGGCATCGTTGATGCCGCTCAGCTTCGTCTTGGGCCGCTCGAGCACGAGGAAGGCGGCCAGGTTGGCGGTGTACGAGGCGACGATTATCATCGCGAATCCTGCCCAGACCATGCCCAGCACCCGGGCGGAGAAGCTGCGGGGCGTGCCCTCGCCGATGCCGCTGTTCAGGAGGACTCCCCAGGCGAACCACACCGCGGAGCTGAGGTTCAGTGCCTTCTCCTCGTTGCTGTCCGAGTGCGAGAGCTTGAAGCGTCCGAACGGCGAGAACCTGAGTTCGGAAATCGGAAATCGGAAAGTGGTTAGGTGGTTAATAGGGTCCGCAACTGTCGGCCTCTCCAGGCGGGGATTGGCTGAGTGGGGCGGGGGTGCCATTCAACCGTCCAATGCAGCAACCCTTCTTCATCGCCCTACTTTCGCTTGGGTGGGATTTCTTGAGGAGGAGGAGTGCGGTCTCCGGGGATTCACTCACCTGTCCAGTAGGTAGAGCACGAGCGCCACAACATGGACCGACACCATTACCAAGATCCATAGCGTGTTACTAAACGGCTGCAAGAAAGACACGAGAGTACTCGATCGTGACGGTTTCTTCTCGAGTATTGTAATGCCTTGGTATTTGAATGGTTTTGAGAATTCTATGTACTCGGCACGCTCCGGATTGATGGTTAGTGGTGCCACGATCATGCTAAATGGATGTCCCCGATTAGTAGGTATAGGTAGCTGGCGCCTTCCATCCCCATTCCCATTCGCTTACTCGGCACGTTCGTTGACCAGTTCTCCGATGAGGCCCGTCCACTCCTTGCGCAGCGTCATGGCCCCCGAGCTGTTCCGCAGGATATAGTGACCGAACTGCCCGTCGGGGGACAGGGCCAGGTCGTAGGTGAAGTTGATCCGCTTGGACAGCTCGATCAGCAGGTCGATGCAGTACCCGCGGCAGCAGAATTCGTTGGCTGTTGAAGAGGTGAGAACAAAGTCAGCCAAGGATTGAGTAAACAGCAATTATGAAATAAAAATAGTTTAAAACAAGTTTGGCCAGCCGAAGTTTATATACTCTTTCAAATCATTCCTAATAAATTAAAAAAAATTTAAATTTCGTATTATTTCGGTCTTAGTGGTATTCCCAAGCGTAGGAGGTTCTTTGCAATAGAAACAAAAGAGAACGCTATAGTCGGGTGCCCCGACTATCAGATACCCATTACTCAGCTAAAGGGAGTGCGAGGGAGATGGAGATATAAAAATTTGATCACGTATAACTTTTTAACAAATGGTCCGATTTGAAAAATTTCTTCTATTGATAAACACAACAAAACTGCATTTTTACTTTTCCGAAATATTTAAATTTTGTAAAATCGTTATAAGCGATTGTGGCCTCTAACCGTGGCACCTTTTTGAAATAAACTTGCGCTGCGTAGGAACTCCTAGAATCTGCATGCAAATCTTCTAGATTTTATAGTTTCCAAAATCTCTGCGTTCATACAGACAGACAGTCAGACAGTCCAGACAGACAGACGGACAGACAGACATAGCTATATCGACCCCATATACATATACTTTATTGGGTCGGAAACGCTTCGTTCTAGGTGTTTCATACTTTTGCACGAATACAATATACTCTTTTACTCTACGGATAACGGGTATAATAAGACGGTTTTATCCTGATAGCTTTAAAACTGAGTGACTAGTTTGCGTATAAACGGACAGACAGACAGACGGACAGACGGATGGACAGACGGACATGATCAAGAATATATGTACTTTGGGAGGTCGGAAACCAATCCTTAACCCTCTGCAAGGGTAAAATGAATCAATTAGTTTAAGAAGAAAAGTAATGTTATTCGCAAGTTAGTGGATTACCAGTGGCATCCGAGTTGTTAAAGAGTGGACAGGGTCGCTCGTCCGGTTCGCAGCGGAACTCGTCGTCGCCCATGCGTCGCACGTAGACAAAAGGCTTCTCCTCGATGGTCAGCAACTTCAGGTGGGTGGGAATCATGATGCCCTCTGGCTTCCGGCGCTGCTTTCCTGGCCAAATGATCTCGCTATCGTTGATCCTCATCCGCATCTTCGCCCGCATCTGAAAATTGTTTAAATTAGCTGTGATGTCTAACATTTCTCCACATAAACAAATCTATTAATTAAGAACAGAACTAAATTAATAAATCATTTAATTTTAAAACTCTTTTTAGTATTCATAGGACGCGAAACCTACGCTGTCGTAACTGAACTTTCCAACCACGTGCTTCTTCTGCTGCTCCCGAATGTTGATCACATCATAGCCGGCGTAGATTCGATCTCCGTTGTCATCGAAGGCCACCTGTCCCGTTTCACCCGTGATATTTCGGTTCTTGAGGTACTGGAACAGCCTCTTGCCTGGCATAAAGTTTATTTTTGAGTGTGTCTTTAGGAAAGCCTGTCGTAGAACTCACCCGATTCCCAGTTAACAGCCGAGTCGCCGCAATCCTTTGGAGCCTCGGCGATGGTCTCGTTGGAAATCATCTCCTTGATGGCCGACGCCAAAACATAAACGCTGTCCTGTTGGGGGAGCCAACAAATCACGTCATCATCATGCATATTTCAGATTCCAGGCGGAGGACTCGCACTCACCCTAATGTGCCCCTTGTCGCTGTGGGCGTGCTCCAGCTGGAGGCCCAGCACTCCGTCCGGAGTATTGTTGGAGAACAGCGCCTGCTCCGTCACAATCCACACGTGCCCCTCCCCTGTCATGTTGTACTCCCCAGCATCGCGGAAGATGACTTGGGCGTCCTCGGTGCTGCGGGGGGAATTATGTATATGCATAAAGAGCCAGTTTGATAAAGATAAAGCTGGGCTTTCTGCCATTGCGTTAAGGAATTTTAAATCGCATGTACAATGTACATACATAGCTAAGATATAGTTATATTCTTCTAAACGTTTTACAAGTTATTTTCTCTTGTCAACGTTATTCAAAGCTAAGCCATTGAACGAGACAACATAAAAAAGTATCTTAATAATACTATTCATACATACATATGTGGAACATCGTTGCCTCAATTTGATTAAAAGCAGAAACGACCAGTTGCTGAGTCAAAGCCACGCCCATGGTGGAATTCAATCTCAGTAATCTGGTGTACAACGCTTTTCCATTGAAATTAATTTACGAAGTACAACATAAAATCACTTTATTCAAAATTGACAACAATTGACAGACACGCTTGAGAATTCCAATTTAACCGTCACCCGGAGAAAGAACAATTTATAAATGCATCTCTGTAATTGTCAACTGTGGCAGACTATAAAAATGACTAGAAAAGATTCTAGGTTAATTTAGCATACTATAAGCGAAATAAATAATCCCAATACCTTGAAACTTCGAACTAAAAACAAAAATGTTTATGAAAATAAAAAAATATTTCTACATATTTCTTATTCCAATCCCCGAGACCAACGAAATTTATTGTATCGATTGTCGACGTCTGTCACTGCGGTTAACCCCCAAACGAATCCCCAGCCTGCTCAAGCTGACCCCATTACGAATGCATTACTTACGCGAATTCGGGGCACTCACCTGGCGTACATCAGGTAGACCCTGGACTGGGCCGTCTTCATGTCGATGAGGTGCTCCGTGAAGCTCTCCAGCTTGGGCTCGAATTCGACAATCAGTTCCACGGTGGCGCGCACATCCACGTCGTCGTAGTAGGTCTGGGATGTGGTCTGGAATCGGCCCAGAATGGCCCTGCCATCCGTGTCGGAGCTGTGGATGATGATTACCTGTCGCCAGCGGAGCAGATAACGGAACAACTCAATAAGTCAATAAGTCAAATTTGGGTGGCATCAAACCTACCTTCGTGTAGGCGAAGTGGCTGAGCATCTCCAGCCAGACATCCGCTTGGTGGTAGTACGGGGGCACCGTCCTCAGGAAGGAGACGTGGATGTTCTTGTCGGAGAAGGCCGCATCCCGCGAGGATATGCCAATGACAGGAATTGAATAGAATCCGCTTGTATAACTCACGGCCGCCGGCGACAAATCACCTGAGGTTTGCTCATGCGAAACGACTACGGCGTACACCTGCGGCGGGAGAGGGAAAAGGGTGCCGGGTAACAAACCAAATCAGTGGAAATGAGCAATGCAAGGAAGATGCCGAAGGGAAGGACTCCTGGCGATGGGTGGGTGGGAATGGGTGAGGTCGGAAGTGTAAATGGCGCCGAGAGGACGTTCAATTGGCTGAGCAAAAAGAACGAACGTCATTTATATAGTGCGTTTCATAACTCAAAATACGTCAAAGGTCACGCCTTTTTGAAATATTATTGTTAAATAAATATGGTATCTTTGAAACTGTCATATACACAACATTTTCCAGTCTCAAAAAATATTTACAATAAAATATTCGCAGAGAAATGTCTGATATAAGGGGGTTTTAGCAAGAAAATATACACAATTTGATCTAAAGAATAAATGTACCAGAAATGCCATAAACTTACAGTTGCGAAACGCACCTTTCAGGAACTGACATCCAATGGAGTCAATGACAGTTGATTTGTTTCCTTTGGGTAATGAAAGGTTCGAAATGGACGCGCATTTTGGGACCTGACATGATAAATTCGGCCAAACATTAATGATGACAAATGCCGCCCAAAACAGCCATCGAATTGATTTGGACCTGGTCTAGTGGGTGGGAACTTCTGCTCCGGACTGCCACCCACAGCTCGTAATAAATGTGAAATAACGCACGGAAGGGGATTGATGGAATCCGACGATAACTTAAGTGGTTGGTAAACCAATTCAACGGAAGTTGGTTGAAAAAAGTGTTTCGGCTTTAAGTTAAATTTTAACGATGTCCCACATCGACGGGTGCATTGCACTTTGAAGCGCTGAAAGGCTCTTCGTCATTAGGATTTTTTGGACATTTTTTGTTTGTGCATGACAGCGTTAATTTATAGCATGAGAATCCAGTTTGATTCTCGAAAGACCTGAATGATGATTGGTTGTAAGTACAGTGCGTTACAAAAACGTTATTTCATGGGCGCTAAACCTTTTATATTTTTAAAACACGTTATTTATTATTTAAACAACCTTTAATGCTTTTAGAAAAAAAAAACGAAAAAAAAAGAAGGAGAATCCTTGCAATAAGTTTAAAAAATGTAAAATGGCTTAACAAGAGAGGTAAGTAAAAATTCTGTCAACACGATACTGTAAATACAAACTCGTTTATTTAAGGAGGAAACAAGGCAGAGCGTTAGCCAACTGGAAAGTTGTGGATATTGGAGCCTGCTGGCGCATTACCGTTAGCAATAAAGTCATTTCCGAATAATTTCCCTTTGAATTATTGAAATGAAGCGAACCAGGCCGGGATAAATGTACACACTTCGGAAATGAACGGGCGATTGCATTTGGCTACCGACTTACCCGGTTCTCGATGAGCTTGTCGCATACATTGAAAACCGTCTTGATGGGGTTCTTGTCCATCCTTATTGTCTTATCATAGTAGGTGACCTTGCGGGGTACATATTGCTGATCGAAATTGAGGTGCTGGGGGTTAAAGGAAAAGGCAATTATTATTGCATTTGGATAAACGGCAGATCTAGTTAGCTAACGCGCTTGCCTTTATTGTTGTGCTGAAGTGCTCCTCGCTGTCGGAATTGCTCAGTACGCCGCCAATATTGTATGTTGAGGGATTATCCGAGGCAGTATGCCTCTGGGCGGCGTCAATCGGCGGCGCCAGTACAGCCAGCAGAATAATGGCAAGCCCGAACAAAGGCCAACAATAAACAAAACCAGCCACAGCCACAGCCATATTGCAGAGCTCTATAGTTTTTGGGGGAGGATAAACGATGTGCTTTGTGCGATTTCAATGGTTTCCCGGGCAAACATCCAACATTTTCTGCAAGTCCAAAGAAGAACAGGACAGTTTAATACCATCAACTTTTAAGGCAGTTAAACTATTGTTTAATAAATTAATACATTATTATTCTTTTAGTTTTAAAGAAACACAAATTAGGTATTTTGTTTATAAATATTCTCATTTTACTTCTTCTTGAAATACAAATTTTAAATAAAAAAGTAAGTTTAAAATAGTGGTTGCATTTGGTATTTTTGTTTACTGCTTATTGTGTACAAATTTCAAATTAATCAAACTTATGCTTTAAACAAGAGAGAACGCTATAGTCGGGTTGGTGTCCCGACTATCTAATACCCGTCACTCGGCTAAAGGGAGTGCGAGGGAGATGGAGATTTAAACTTTGATCAGGCCTAACTTTTTAACGAATGGTCCGATTTAAAAAATTTCTTCTACATTTCGATAGGTATAACTAAACACAACAGAATTGCATTTATACATATCCAAAATCTTTAAAAATGTGGGCGCCAGACACATTTTAGTATAGTTTGTGGGCGATTATGGGTGATTGTGGGCGTTAGAGAGGGCGTGGCGCACGGCTGAAATAAACTTGCGCTGCGTAGGAAGCCCAAGAATATGTGTTGGTAATCCCAACTTTCTAGCTTTTGTAGTTTCCGAGATCACAGCGCTCATACAGACGGACAGACAGACGGACAGACCTTTTACTCTACGAGTAACGGGTATAATGAGCTTTGTAAGTTGCGTTTTTTTTTGGTAATTTACTCTAAATCATATCAAATAAATTTCGTTTTCCTCGAGACCACAATTCGGAAGTCCGTGCTCATCGACATTCCTAAAAGACTCAACTGATCGCTTTCAAACTTGACGCATATTTTTCAGCATTAAAAAAATCCGTCCCACGGACCCGGTTTTTGAATTCTTAAACGAAATGTAAAAACTAAATGAAAATCCGATCATTTTTGACGGAGATACAGTGAACACTGCTACGCCTTTTTTAAGTGTTCCGAAAATTTCTTTTCCACCGATATATTATCCGATAGTATTGACTATAAGGTATTCAAATGATACTTAATAATATACAAAAGGTATGAATTAAATTCATCTAACCTGTTAGTTGATTTTGTGATGCCACAAATCCTACCTAAGACACATTGAGATAATTTTGGTTGAATTTTAATTAATTAGGATTAATCTTCAATCATTAAAGTACTACAAAAGTAAAAGGTTTTAAATGATCTCTATATTTATAGGAACTCCGTCTTAATTTTGAATGCGCGCTTTGTTACCATGACTGCAATAATGCCAGATCGAGCGAAATAAAATATTTTATAGCAGCTAGATCTTCAGGGTGACCATTTTATTTAGATTTAAAAGTATTTTTTAGTATACTTATACCTGAAATATGTTTTTAATTAGTCTTTTCGGAAATTAAATGAAATTAATATTAATATTGTGATTTTTAAATTTATATAAACGCGTTTTTTTTTAAATGATTGTTTTTGCTAACGGTAGATTTGGTTTTAGTATTTTTGCTGCGGTTACACTAATCGATCATATGGCGCAGCTGCTTTCTAACACTTGTTGCGCGCTTTCAGTCGGACGTGTTTTCGCTGTGTTTTCCGCGTCGGTCCGCCTTATCTGCGCTGCGCTGGCACTTCGGTGGATAGAGGGAGACGGAGGAGCGGTACACGACTTCGTGCATGACGCGGCGCCCTGGAAAATTGCATTTTCATACGGTTCGAGTGGTTAATTTATCGCCGAAATGATGGCCAATTTATGGGCCTGAATGCGGTGGGCGTGGGGAAAAAGTGAAAAAAGCTAAATAAGTGCCTGGAAAAGTGCGAAGAAATCGACAATCGTGTTGTGCGTTTTGTTTGCCTTTCGCTGTCGCTGCGCTGCGACTGCGCTGCCAGGGGGCGGTTAACGGGATCGCGGGGGCGGGAAAGCCAATTGTTGACGTTGTTCGCGTCTTGCCTCTCTTTCTCTTAACCGGAATTGTTTGTCGCGTGTTTTTTTGTCTCTGTCTTATTGACAAGCCAGGCTCTGCCTCAGCCGCTGCCGGCGTCGCTGCCCCGGCATTGTTATTGTTATTGTTATCGTGTGCGGTTTCTGCCCCTTCTCCTCTGCTTCTGCTTCTTTCTCGCCGTATCCCCCACTTATTGTTATTCTCTTTTCTGCGGCTAAGTGCGCGCACTCAAGGTGAAAATATATTAAGTTCTTTCGAGTGCCCCCGAGTGTTTGCATTTGAATAAAATAAATATAAAGTCAAATTCGATTTACGATCGTCGTCTATCGCCGGATGATTCAATCCCCGGCCAGTCCAGTGGCAGTTTTTCGGATACGTAATCGAAGTCCCAGCTACTCTCTGCGGTAAGTACCCAGCGGATCAACCTGTTGCCATTCGCGCACTTTACTGGTTTTTCTGGTTTCCCAAAGGGCTTGCCGCCGATTTAAGTAGGTCATAAGGCAATAAGCCTATCGCCTGGGCCCCGGCTAATTACCCAGATAGCTATTATCTAGCAGTCACGCCCTCGCTCGGTGTCGGTCCGTTTTGCTTTGCTGAATAATTGAAAGTAAATCAAAGCGAAAACCCCAGAAAACCTCTCTGATTCAATTACAATGCATTGGCAGCGGCAAAACGAACCACTCTGCAATCATTTGTACCTTACACAGCAAGAAAAGATAGGTGGACTTTTCGGACAACATTTATATTTAAATAGATAAACCCTTTTAAAATCATTATTCACAATATTTACTCACGAACTGATGTAGCTTCCAAGCAAAGAAAGTGTCTGTTAAATATGTAAAGAATTCGCGTAGGTTGAGTAATTTTGATTCTACATTATATATAGATGTAGTTATCAACGTAGTGATTCTCTCAAGCTTTGTTTGTTTAAAAACAAATTTTATTTTTAGATTTATTCCGTTTTGTTTGCGTATGATTTTAATTTTGACTATTATTTAATTTTCACTATATTTGAAATCACTGAATCACCTTAAACGCAGTCAAATTAGATGTAAATACCAGCTCAGACGACTTTTTCTCAGTGCACAAATCTTGATTGCAGACAGAGAGAAAGAGATGCTGACAGGGCCGACGCGTGCTTAATTAAGCGCCACATTGTTGACTAGCCAGGTGCTGCGGGATAGAGGGAGACACAAGACCAGGGATCCCGGCTGAGGAGATGGAGAGGCAGATGAAGCTTTCTCGCCTCCAGTCATTTTTTTCAGAGAGCGGTGCTCAGTGTAGGGGAAAATAGGACTACAAAAAGTGGATGTGTTGAGTCTGCTGCACGCGATGATTTCCATTTAATTGCTTGGAATAAAGATGACCTTTCATCGCCAAATTGCACTTTTTGCAACGCGTTTTTTGAAGCCATGAGAGCGTACCTAAATACCTCTTAATATTCAGCTAATAATGATCGAGTTAATAGGCTTGTAATCACTAAATTACTATTCACAGTAATATAGTTTAATGGACTACTAAATAGTTGAAATGAATGGGTAACAAGTTCAGTGACTCTATTATTTTTTGAAGATAACTTGTTAAATACAATTTTTTATTACGTTATTAGTTATAATTTTATTATTTATTTTAAAAGATACGTTAATATTCAAAATGTTCATAGCTTAAAGCGAATATATGAATGCGTAATCGGATTAAAGTAGTAAGTAGTAAAATAATTAATTTTACTTATAATTGGGTTGGTATTTTGTGGTTTCTGTCATTTTTTTTAAAGCATTCTGATTATTATTATACTGATTTGAATAGTGTTCAATGATGTGAAATGTCTTGTAATCTGACATTAATTTTACGAACCACAAAACATAACAGAATCTCTTGATTTCTCTGGTGTTTTATCTGCAAATATTAGATTTTTTACTAGCGAAATAAACGTTGCAAAGAGATTTAAAACTTTGCTACACATTTCTCCTCGATTGTTCATTAATAGGTATAACGAGTTCATTAACAGTGCACTATACATACAGATAAGCACATTCCGCTGTGGTTATAAATATCCCAAAGATGCATATTAAAATGATAACACAATTTCTCGTTCTGATAAGAAGGTACTTATGTACAGCGATTTGAAAAAAACTACCACAAAACCAATTACCATAATACAAAATTAGACATACAAATCTGGAATTATCAGCAATACTTTTCTGACCGCAATCGTATGTTTATACACTTTTACATGCTGCCCATGAGCATGTGCATAATTTGCAGCTGAATTGAGCAGCTGGATGGGAGTTTGAAGGGGGGAAGCGAAAAGGGGATGGCGCCTGGGGGCGCCAGCAATTTACATAAATAGGCAAATTGTGTAAGCGACGTTCTCATGTTGTAAATAAAACATAAACCCCCACCGCACTCGTGCGATGTGCAAGTACCAAGCCCAAGCCCACTTGGCTGCAATTAATAAGAGTGTGTGTGCCGGAGGTCGGGTGTTATCAATGAAGCGGACTGAATGAGGAAAGAGTGCTCTCATCGGCTGTCAGTGTCTGCGTGAGAACCTGAGTGCTGGCGTGTTTTTTGCTCAGGTGGGCCGAGATCTCTTTAGGTTTTCAATAGCTGCGAGGGACCAGACAGGGCCCAGACCTCACTAAGTAGTCAAATTACTGGAAAGGCCGTAAAGCACGTGTGACCTGCGAATCGCTCCTCCCTAATGGCTCATGCAAAATGTTTTTTAAACGATTTTCACTTTATTTCTCATTCCCCATCTGCACTCATTTTCTATTAATCCGTATAAATAGTAGATTATACTTCAACAGTTTCTACGCCCCCAGCATCCTCCGAGTTCAGCTGACTGTGCAGCGCACAGAATTTCCCCAGGGAAGGCTGTTACCCTCTCTGTTTAGTGAGGCTACCACAATTCCCAGTTGAAATGCATAATTTTGTGTATATAGAAAAGCACGTTCATCGAGTTGAACAAACAATTGATATATGTACAATGTCAACTACATATAACTGAATCGGACATGGCTCATACTTTTGACAAGGTTTCTTATGAATTTCACACTTTGACTGGTTGCTATTCGAATTTTTGCATGTCCATTTATGAGCCAGTTAATGAACTTTAAGTGAAGTAATACAAAAGTACCTTTGTTTTTACGCTTATGATGACGATAGCAATGGAAAAATCGTTTATTTAAGTTTAATATTAAAAATTCAAATTTAATGCACAAGATGACATTTTAAATAATGTTTCTTAGATACGATTGACCACTTTAAACTGTTATAAAATATCCATCGATTGCGACTTCAAAGGGCAATTATTGAAATTAGTAAGCACCAAAAGAAAGCGTATCTCAACTTCAGGGAACCTCTGGAAGAATTTCCTTCGACAGTTTTTGTTCAACTATTTAACATAGCGAACGTGCCATGGCTAGCATTTTATTCAATTTTCGTTGTTGGTGCAGCGTGTGCGGGGATTGCAGATTGAGGGCTCCATTGAATGTGGCAGTGTATGGTGATAGTGGGCGAAAGGGGGTGGAGGACTGGGTGGAAGAGGGCGGAGCCTCAGTGAAATTCAAACTGACAGGCTGACAACAATGAGAACATCGCGTTCGACGGCGGCTCGCATTTGATGATGCTTTATTGAACTATTTGCAGTGGTTTTCGAACTTGAGCCGAGTCCCAACGACATACAGGTACTAGGCAGCCATAGTTTTCAATGAATATGCAACCGCAGGAGGGGTTCAGATTGTTTGACTCTGCCGTAAAGCGGTTAGAGCTCAATTGGGACAATATCGATCAGGTCGTTGGGCGGATGCCCGACTAACTTCTCCCCCCGGCCAATTTGAGATAATTTAATTTGCCCTCTGTAAAGGGGAATTGTTTTATGTGCGATCCAGCAGCCAGGACAACTCCCCAAGGAGCCGACCGCAGACAAAAGCTTCGATAAAAAGCCCCGAAACTTTGAACCTAACTTTGTCGCCTCAGTCGTTCACATCCACGCCCTGTTGCTTTAACCTTTTATCCCCCGCCACTTTCTACTTTCCACTGCGCCTTTTCCCCTTTTCATTCAATGTAGTCCAGCCTTGTGTGTGCGGCTTAGCCGGGAAACCCATCTAAGCCAATAACCAAGTCAAGGATGTCCGTCCTCCGCCCGGCAGCTGCCGAATTTGCTAAAGTGCTGCGACTTCCCTGGCCCATTGTTGGCAACTCACATTTTATATTTTTGTGTACTTTGCAGCATCTCTTCGTAGGCAATTTTCGTGAGCATTTTTCACATTTTTCACACACGAATTGCCAAACAGATGTACGTATTCCGATTCGCTCCACTGGGTCCCAATCCGTCGGATTGATGACAGTCGGACCCGCTCCGGAGATTGGGAGAAGTGGGGGCAGGGCGGGATTGAGCCATTCTGTGCATGATTTCAAGCATTGCACACTGACGTGCCTCACTGAGTCGAATTTCCCATTCGGTCCATTGTTGCTAAAGTGCCTAATGCCCAACAATTCGATGGGCTTGAGCAACTATTTGGGTTGGACGCACAAAGGAAAAGGGTTTACTCAAAAGATTCAAGTTTGCTCATTGGATTTTGGGCGATCTCTTTGGGGAAGTGGCCAGGAACTTGCCTTCGATGAAGAAAGATCGCCAATTAATGCGTATACTTTTATGGAGTTCTAGATCTTAGTTATTAGATCTGAAGTGCGTATTTACAGTTTATTTAGCTATTTTCCAAATAACTATAATTTACTTGAACCAGTAACATTTAATTTTTTGAGAAATGATGCCAATCAATTACAAAAATATTTGGACATTTAGTTTATTGGTCCACCGGTATATTCAATATTAATATTTTATTTTAGTTAACGCCCCAAGATTTTTTTGACTGTGACTTGAAGCTGTAAGGCAGGTATTAAAAGGTATAAGGATCCTGAAATCTATTTATGAGTTCACTACAATTTGCATATCTTTTAGAAAAAATCTGAGAAAAGGGTTTCTTCCAGCTCATTCGTAGTCATAGTCATGATCCGGGTCCATGGCTGCTACAGTGGTCCCGTTGGTCTCTATAAGGCGTAGTTCCACTTCATCGACGGCTGGGCCCAAGACATATACATTCGCGATGAAAATAAGGAACCCCACGATTATTAGCAGGACACAAACGACGACCGAGTACAAGATACACTGGGCTGTCTGGCTGGAGTCCATGGGGGTAGGGATTAGCGCGACCACGCCTCAATCACAAAACGGCACACTGCAAACTATCTGGAGTGATTTTGGGAATTTTCACGCACTCGAACTCATTTCTTTACATCACCACCGAGGATGTCCCTTCCGCATATCCATTTCTTCAGCGCTCGAATTTGACTTGATTCCGGGGCATTTAATCAAGTTATTGGCTATTGGGCGGGGGTTCGTGGGTGGATATCGCGAGTTAAGTTATGCAAACACTTTGTGGGCCACTCCTTCGGGATGCTTTGCTTTCTCTATTCTTTTTGCGCGCACACACACTCACAGCCGCACGCACACAGAGGGAACTTTTATCACACGCACACAGGACGAACTTTTATCCCCTTTGTTCTTCTGTTTTCACTGCAAATTTTCGGTGTTTTGAACTGGGTGGAGTGTGTAATTTCTGTAATTCCTGTTAATTTCGATTTTCTGCCAATGGCTGCCTGACATTTTTCGCCCAGACTGAGCTTTCCGTATTGGATTTCACTGCAGCACAGCATCACATCACCCATACGCACCGTGGCCAGGCAGCAGGAGCAAGTGTTGCCTACTTTTCGACGCTCGCCCAACACGACGCCTGGCTTTTCCACTTTTCCTTTCTTTTCCGGGGCTGCGAAGGACAACGTGGCGCTTTGCGCGATGCTCGACAACTGAAAAGTCATCTCGGTTCCTCCGAAATCCCTTAACTTTGGGGCTTTAAGCTTCGCGGCGGAGCTTTACAAGCTGGCACAAAGCTGAGCCACGCCTGCGCCCCGGCATGTAAACAAATTCGGTTCACGGGGTCGTGTTTCTCCCGCTCTCAGTCGCTCGTGTTTCTTCTTTTTTTGCCCCTCAGCTGTTTGGCGCCGCACGCGATTCCGGTCAGCTGACAGGCGCCTCTGCCGCTGCGCTGCTGCGACGCCGCCGACGTCGACGTCTGCATCTGTTTGCATGCCAACCACTTGTGGCTCTTTGTTGTTTGTTTGGCTTTTCCCACGCATGTGATCCGCCCGACTTGGCCCCAAAGCTTTCGCGTTGGCTTGACCGACGAACGCCTGATTGCTTTTTAAGCGGCCCGTAATCAGCCGACTAGTTTTAACCGCCGAACTTGACAGGCCGATAGCGTAATCCTCGCTGAGTCATGGGACGTTCGTAAGTCAAGAAATGTGACTGTGCCAGTGGTGAGCTAGGTCAGTCCACGAGTTGGCCAAGAAAAGGTGTTATAGAAATTACAACGGCCATATGTAAAAGTGGTAACTAGTATTATAACCCAAAGGGCCGTTTTCTCGTCCGCCTGGTAAATTTAAAGGAAGCTTTAACTCTGATTTCCCATACGATTGAATGGTTTTAACCGTACTTTAAATTTAATTAATAAAAGGTATCAGCAATTGGTAATCAAATAATGGAGTTAATTGGTATTTTTTCTTGCTTACATAAGTAACAACAAATAATACCTGTTAATAAAGAAAATACATTTGTTTAACTTTAAAATTACTTTTAAAATTTAGAAACTACGGAAACGATAAACATCTTTCAGTAGAATTTAATTGGTTAAGATATCCATCAACCTGTTCCAGAGAAGCAAAGGTAAACGTATAATTAAGTTACATAAGCTTTAGAGGAGCAGAAACAAGATTTCGAAATTCTAAAGAACAATTGAATATATGTACATGCCACAGAAACAGCTCTCCGCCTAATTTGCGCTGAATTCATATGAATAAAAATATAGAACGTATGAATTCAGCCCGAGATCAGCGAAGAGCGGTTTTTGTGGCAACATTGATTTATAACCCAGCTGGCTGATGCTTTTCAGAAAAAATACCTAAATAACACTTCCATGTTATTAAGATATGATGTTTCACTGAGCGGGAATAATTTGTAGTCTTCATTTGTGGCTATTTTCTTAGATATTAGTATTATAAATTTCTGAAATGTAAAGGAAGTTAACGTTATTTGGTGGGCAAAGGATTCAAGCTAAACCAATTTTTAAAGCAGCGTAGTAATAAAATGTTAAATAATTTTACCATGAAAGCTGTGCGTTATAAGTATTTGAACTAAAATCTGTTTTTATTTAAATGCGGTAACTATTAGACTCTATTGCATAAGTTACTTGCTATATTTAAATTGGGGGAAATTGTAATTCGCTTGTACATATTTTTTACAAACAAAAACTAAGGCAATCTTCTTTTTGCAACAGACGCTAGCAGTGCACTCGACAGAAGCTTTGTTTATTGTTTTCCCTCCGTCCTAAGAACGCATTAGTCTCAGCAGAACGAATCTCCATGCTGCCGAGCCAAACTAATCTAGCTAAAACGAATTTCAAAGAATGTTCCCATTCACAGCCCAACAAACGCTTATCGAGGGAACACACCTTCGCAGAAGCTGCATGCAAAAGTCACAACGGCGACCTTGACCCGGTGGGCGAAATCGCATTAAGCCGAAGACCCTCCGAGGGGGCGGGGGCGGAAAGTGAAATCAAATCTGCACATGCTCAGGCTGAAAGCCAAAGGCGGAACCACTCGGGCGAAGGCACAAAGAAGGTCTGACTAATGTCCCATTCGCAACGCCAGTGGCACTACTAACCCAGCTAATTCGCAGCGCTGATGCGTAAAGCATGTCGAGTGGGCGGGGAAGGGTCGGGCTTAGCAGAGACTACATATGAATGAAAAGAAAAGTGGTGCTGCCTTGAGCGAAAGTGGTCCGGATTCCACTCAAAGGCGGAGCGGAAAAGCGGAAAAGCTTCTGTAAGCTTGTGCCCCAGCTTTTCGGGCCGATTGCGGCGAACTTTGGCCAACATTTTCGCTCCAGCGCTCGGTGCTTGTAGACCGTTCTATTTCGTCGGGCTGCTGCAAATTAAACTTCAAAGAACTGGCCCCAAAATCGCCACATTAATCATCCCAGTTTGCTATTTATTAAAGTTCCGCGGCCGCGTGCAATGATATTTTGTGTTTACACAGCGCCCAAACAACAGAAAACCGAGTGTAAGTGCTGGCTGGCCACTTGGTTGGTCGACGGGATGAAAGTGTACACCTGGAAAAACAGATCCCAGTGCCAGCTTCCGCCACAATGAAACGAAACGAAAGTGAAAAATAGGCAAAATATCTGAGCTCCCACTCGTAGATACTGAGGGCCCTGTGTGTGTATCCACATTTCGCGTGTGGTTTTGTTTAAGGCAACTAACTGCTGGATTATTGTTATTCGACCGCCTAATTTGATTGAGGCGCTTGTTAGCCAAATTTATATTCGAATAAATTCCGTTTTAATTGCCCATCGGCGGAGGGTCGATGGCGAGCCATAGATTAGGCAACATCGCCACAGTTTATTGTGATAAAAAAATAATTGCTATGTTGGCAAATAGATTTAATCGTCATCCGGAAAACGTGAAAATTCTCCGCACCCCAGGATTCAGATTAATGCACAGCTGCCCCACTGTGCTTTCCGAATTCCGTGGTCCTAGTCGGGGGAGGAGGTCCCCGTTTCCGGCCTTCACTCATCTGCTTCCTTCCATCACTGCTAACAGGATGAACATATTTGAGCAGATGGGTGTTGCCATGCCGCTCTGCTGAGCCGGATTTCGCTGAATTCCCGACCCGCAAAGTGGCTTGGCCTAGAGAGAAGTTATGAATTTCTCATTTCCTCCTCTAAAGTGATGTTTTTGGCGGAATTCTCGAGCTAATAAGCCCTGTCGAAGTTGAAGTTTGGGGACGCAAGAAAACATTTTCGGTAATTGTTATGTCAATCAATCTGATTAACTGGAGCTATACACCCATCGAATGGAGTCTACCCTTAAGCTCTCCGCGGTGTTTCACTCAGCTCATTAGTATGCCCATGACGTATCGCCCTAAGCCTAACTAATCACCAGGAAAAAAACATTTGAATAACAATAAATAACGAATAAATAACTCACGGGGTATTCCAAAAATAAGTTTGGATGAGCCAAACATTTAATAAATAAATAAACAGCACTTGTGAAGCGCCATTTACAACCAAACTAATTGAATAGCTTTCAAACGATTTATGCTTTATATCTGAAAAGTTATTTCCCAATAGGAAACATATTAATAAAGCCGAGAAATGATGTCTTCCATGAACAAATTAAAAATATTTGAAATCATTCAGCTTGTAAATTATAATTGCAAAAGTCAAATATTAGCTACGAGTATAAGATTTAATTGTTAAATATATCAACATTTTTGGTTGTATCCCAACCAATCTTATTTAAGCCAAGAAAGTTTGAAATCGAAAGTCGACTTGGAACTTCTTTGGGAAAACTTTCAAGAGTCCTTCAAACAAAAGCCCCCTTTTAAACTTTTACGTTTCGCCTCCATGAAACTTGTCAAACAATGAAAGCATTTGCCTCATTCCTTTGTGATCTAATGTGCAAATGTTGGTATGGGTTCTTTTCATTCGCAATGCAGCCATTATGAACAGATATTAGAGAAAGATATCATAAAAAGCATAAAAGCGTCGACTACAAAAATCGTTAAAAGTGACAACTTGAGTTGGTACATTTCGAATGCGGACACCAGGGAGAAATGTTTATTGGAAGTATTAAACAGACGACTTGCTTTCCCGCCAAGGGGTGGAAATATTAAGCATACGCCAAGGCACGATACAGAGTAATGTGGGGTTGTCGACCGACTTTTCATGAATATTTTATAACCAGCTAACCGCCGCCTTGGTGGCTCTGACGATACATTTTTTGTATCTTACTGAAAGCATGGTTCATTCTAAGCAATTAGAGAATTAAACGGATATATAAACTTACATTGTACACCAAAAAATAATATTGCTAAAAAATCCCATTTTTTACTTACATAAAATGACAGCACTAAGGAAATATTATAAAATGAATAACCAATTTACAGGAACAAAAATCTATTTCAAATATAAAATTTGTATTTTTCACACTAAAATTAATAAAAAACAAGAAAGGAAGCTAGCTTCGGCCAGCCGAAGCTTATATACCCTTGCAGATCATTCCTATTAATCACTAATTTTCCGATCGTTCCTATGGCAGCTATATGATATAGTCGTCCGATTTTGAAAAAAATTTATTCGAAATTCAGAATTAGATAAAAAATGGCATTTCCAAAAGTAGGAGGTTCTAGGTTCAAAAACACCCCAGATATAATTTTTTTACATTTTTTTTCCCGATTATTCCGATGGGAGCTATATGATATAGTTGTCCGATCCGGCTCGTTCCGACTTATATACTACCTGCAATAGACATAAGACTTTTGGGAAAGTTTTAGCCCGATAGCTTCCAAACTGAGAGACTAGTTAGCGTAGAAACGGACGGACAGACGGACAGACGGACGGACAGACGGACAGACGGACATGGCTAGATCGACTCGTCTAGTGATGCTGATCAAGAATATATATACTTTATGGGGTCTGAAACGTCTCCTTCACTGCGTTGCAAACTTCTGACTGAAATCATAATACCCTCTGCAAGGGTATAATAAAAACTTTAATTTTAGTAAACTTTGCTAACTTTTGGGCATTTTCACGAAAATTTCAACTAAGCAAAAGAGTTTTAAACTTGAATAAAGCATATGTATACCTACACGATTTTGTCCTGATATTAGTTTCTAATAAGTTTGATGCTCAACTAAACTACATATTTTAGACTATTTTGTTTGATAATAATGACAAATCTACCAATATAAGTTGTTGAGTATTTGGTTATTTTTATACCCTTGCAGACGGTATTATGATTTCAGTCGGAAGTTTGCATCGCAGTGAACGGTCGGAACGAGCCGGATCGGACAACTATATCATATAGCTCCCATAGGAATAATCGGGAAACAAAATGTACAAAATTATATCTTGGGTGTTTTTGAACATATCACCTGCTACTTTTGGAAATACCATTTTTTATCTAAAATAGGAAATAAATTATTGCTTCGTTGGTTTTTATCGTATTCTCTTCCACTCTGGGATATGACTCTTTTTAAATGTTTTCGAATTTCGCTTTTAATTTTATCAATATCGAACTACTATATCATATAGCTGCCATAGGAACGATCGGAAAATTAGTGATAAATAGGAATTATCTGCAAAGGTATATAAGATTTTTTAGGATGAAGGATCATCTTTATTGCAGAGATGGTTTTCATTGCAAGGGCAAGATGACCGTCAGACTTTTAAAACTATTTTGTTAAATCAATTGCTACTCTATAGTCCATTTACTTATAACATGTGAAGCAGAAATATCTTAAAATCAAAAAAGGTTGGAATTTGTATTGATGTACGGTTCAATTCCAAATTGATTTTTTTTGCTAGAGAGTTTTGTGCCACTCCAGATAAGCCTAAAGCTGGCATGGCAAAACAGTATATAAGAATCATCCTGAAGAGCATTCTCAATGTGACCCTCGAGATATAAGCAAACTCACGTTTTTCCCCTTTGCTAAACCCCGCAGGACATAACGACAAATCATTGCAATTAACTCGCGTAACCGACTGCGCCTCCCGAACAATAGCTCCCAGCTCAGAAACAGCAACAGGAGCAGCCACGAGGAAAGCATCGGGCGAAGGCCCATTGTTGCGCCACCCGGCGGCAGCCACTCTACCCACCCGGCACCCCCGACCCAGATCCAATCCTCACCTCGAGCCCTAGCCCCCACAAGGCCACAGACATGGGCGACAACATAATTGGCTCGGCGAGCTTCCTGCACTTGGGGGACATTGTGTCCCTGTATGCGGAGGGCAGCGTTTGTGGTTTCTTGAGCACACTCGGGTAAGTACCATTGTCCGGGCTGAACGAGGTTTTAACGAGCGCAGCACCCGGAGCCGGAGGATCCTCCGCCGCCACCTGTTGTTGAGTGTTCCACCAAATAACCTGTTTGTTTCCGCAGCCTGGTGGATGATCGCACAGTTGTGTGCCCCGAGGCCGGAGACCTGAGCTGTCCGCCCAAGAAGTTCAGGGGTAAGTGCAGAGTAATGATAATATTTAATGTCTACTAAATTACCAACATATTCTCAGACTGCCTCATCAAAATTTGTCCCATGAACCGATATTCCGCACAGAAGCAATTTTGGAAAGCAGCCAAACAATCGGCCAGCTCCAATACAGATCCCAATCTGCTAAAACGTTTGCATGTAAGTCCAAGAATAATCTAATTGCACTACTAGAAAAACTAGAAAAATGTTAATCGGTACTTAAGAGAGTAATCTGCATTTTTGAGTTTTAATATACTATTTACATATTTTTTTCAGCACGCTGCGGAGATCGAGAAGAAACAGAATGAGACCGAGAACAAAAAACTGCTGGGGACGTCAATCCAATATGGACGGGCTGTGGTGCAGCTCCTGCATCTGAAGTCCAACAAGTATTTGACGGTCAACAAGCGGCTGCCGTCGCTGCTGGAGAAGAATGCCATGCGCGTTTACCTGGACGCCAATGGTAACGAAGGCTCCTGGTTCTACATAAAGCCGTTCTACAAGCTCCGCTCGATCGGAGATTATGTGGTGGTGGGCGACAAGGTGATCCTCAGTCCGGTGAACGCCGATCAGCAGAACCTCCATGTGGCGGCCAACTACGAGCTGCCCGACAATCCCGGCTGCAAGGAGGTAAACGTCCTCAACTCATCCACCTCGTGGAAGATCTCGCTGTTCATGGAGCACAAGGAGAACCAGGAGCACATCCTCAAGGGTGGCGACGTGGTGCGCCTCTTCCACGCCGAGCAGGAGAAGTTCCTCACCATGGACGAGTACAAGAAGCAGTACCACGTCTTCCTCCGCACCACAGGACGCACCAGCGCCACGGCTGCCACCAGCAGCAAGGCTCTCTGGGAGATCGAGGTGGTCCAGCACGACTCTTGCCGTGGCGGTGCCGGCGACTGGAACTCCCTGTACCGCTTCAAGCACCTGGCCACGGGCCACTACCTGGCAGCCGAGGCGGAAGTCGATCTGTCGACCGGAGCCATTTCCGCCGCATCCGGACACGAACTGCATTTGGGCGACTGTAGCAAGGATTCGGGCCTCAGCTGCTCCACCATGAACTCCACCATAAATGGTAAGTGGTCTCGAAAGCTGGCTTATCTGTTGATCCCAGCTTTGCTTCGATTATAAAAATGGTTAAAATACAGCTTTATGCTGATAATTATTGCTAATCATGTGCTGAGACTTAAGACCTTTTGCCGAAGAAAAGACCTATAAAATGGTTTTCACTCCTAGAATGCGTCGAAAATTGCCCATACATTACAATTGTTATTAAAAAAAGTACAATACAATATATATTTTACGCAATTAAACTTAAATATCTTTTTTATCGACCTCTCAGACAAGCCCAAGGGCAAGCAGTACCGCCTCGTGTCCGTTCCGTACTCTGCGGACATTGCCTCTGTGTTCGTCCTGGATGCCACCACGATGGCTCGACCTGACAGCCTGGTGCCGCAGTCCAGTTACGTGCGCCTGCAGCACATCTGCTCCAACACGTGGGTCCACGCCACCTCAATACCCATCGATGCGGACGATGACAAGCCGGTGATGTCCATGGTCTGCTGCTCGCCCATCAAGGAGGACAAGGAGGCCTTTGCGCTGATTCCGGTGTCTCCAGTGGAGGTGCGCGACCTGGACTTTGCCAACGATGCGTGCAAAGTGCTGGCCACGGTCACCAGCAAGCTGGACAACGGCAGCATCTCCATCAACGAGCGGCGCGCGCTGATCTCGCTGCTGCAGGACATCGTCTACTTCATAGCCGGAATGGAGAACGAGCAAAACAAGACGAAGGCACTGGAGTTCACCATAAAGAATCCCATCAGGGATCGGCAGAAGCTGCTCCGCGAGCAGTATATCCTCAAGCAGCTGTTTAAGATCCTGCAAGGACCTTTTCAGGAGCACACGGCCGGCGACGGTCCGTTTCTACGGCTGGACGAACTCAGTGACCCGAAGAACAGTCCGTACAAGAACATCTTTCGGCTGTGCTACCGCATCCTGAGGCTGTCGCAACAGGACTACCGCAAGAATCAGGAGTACATCGCCAAGCACTTCGGCCTGATGCAGAAGCAGATTGGATACGACATCCTGGCGGAGGACACCATTACGGCTCTGCTGCACAACAACCGCAAGCTGCTGGAGAAGCACATCACCGCCGCCGAGATTGAGACTTTCGTTGGTCTGGTGCGGAAGAACATGCACAACTGGGACTCGCGCTTCCTCGACTACCTCTCCGATTTGTGCGTGTCCAATCGCAAGGCCATTGCCGTCACCCAGGAGCTGATCTGCAAGAGCGTGCTTAGCGACAAGAACAAAGACATACTCATCGAGACGCAGGTGAAGGCTTTGCGGAGCGGGTCCACATCTGCTCGCTGCTACAAAGGCACCACCGAGGACGTGTGCCTGGCCACTCTCGCCGAGGTGACCGGCGACGATGAGGATCGCTCGGATGTGCAATCCACGTCCACCACAACCACCTGGGACAGCGCGAGCCTGAACGAGGACGATCTCAGTCTCTCGACGGTGGACAAGTACGAAATACACCTGAAGTGGACAGGACAACCGGTGGGTAGTAAACTTGTCTCCTGTTATGTGCTTATTCCTTGTTGCCTTGCAGACTTCCCGGTCCATGGCTGATTTGGCCAGCAGCGATGGCGGCGAGCAAGAGGCAGCCATACTGAACTACTATCGCCACCAGCTGAATCTGTTCTCCAACATGTGCCTCAACCGGCAGTACTTGGCCCTCAACGAGCTCTCGCCTCGCCTGGATATTGATTTGATTCTCAAGTAGGTCTCCTTGGAAGTCGAGGGAGAATCGCACTAAGAACTAAAACTTTTCCAGATGCATGTCGGATGAGACGATGCCCTACGAGCTGAGAGCTTCCTTCTGTCGGCTCATGTTGCATCTCCACGTGGATCGCGATCCCCAGGAGCCAGTAACTCCCGTGAAGTATGCGCGCCTCTGGAGCGAAATACCTTCAAAAATGTCAATAATGGAGTAAGTGGAAGCGGGATTAAGCTGATTCGAGGTACCAACTATCTCCTCTTTCAGCTATGACGGTAAGAACCAGCAGCCCGACCAAAACAAGCAAGCCTGTCGTGCCAAGTTCAACACAACCATCGCCTTTGTCGAGAACTATCTGTGCAATGTAGCCACCAAAGTGTGGCTCTTCACAGATCAGGAGCAAAACAAGCTCACATTCGAGGTGATTTCGATGCATTCATTCCGCATTCAGAGATAATTAAAAGTGAAATCCCCTTTCAGGTCGTTAAACTGGCTAGGGACCTGATCTATTTCGGATTCTACAGCTTTAGTGATCTTTTGAGGCTCACCAAGACGCTTCTTTCCATCCTAGACTGTGTATCCGATACCTCATCGGGGGCCTTTGCCAGCACGGATATTGATTGTGAGTACTGAAGACATATACAACTTTCAGAAAATTTTAACCTTTTGAGCTCCGCGCTATTCTCCTAACAAGCTGTCGAAGAGGAGACAAGCACAGAGGGTAAGACGGTTAATATTCTGCAACAACAATGTTTTCTCCGTTTTCAAGAGCAAGCCAGCTTCTTATTTTATATTTTAACAAATATTTTTATACTTTTATCTAATTAATACTACAAATTTCAGCCGAGGGCGGAGTTCTACGCTCCATTGGGGATATAAATACAGTGATGACATCGCTGGCCCTGGGATCTGTGGGTCAGGCCATAGCTGCTCCCAACATCTCCCTGCAGCAGCGAAAGTCCGTCTCCCAGTTGATGAAGGAGTATCCATTGGTGATGGACACCAAGCTGAAGATAATAGAGATACTCCAGTTCATTTTGGACGTACGCCTGGACTATCGGATTAGTTGCCTGCTCTCCATCTTCAAGCGGGAGTTTGACGAGTCCGAGGTGGCTGCTTCGGCCGCCAACAATGAGGCGGGTCAGCAGTCAACCCAGCAGCAGTCGCAGACGCCTGGTTGTTCCAATGAGACCGATCCCCTGGAAAGTTCAGAGTCCGTGGCAGCTGCCGCGGCAGCAGCAGCCGCCGCCACAGCTGCCCGCCAGAAGAACATCGATCTGGAGTCCATCGGTGTGCAGGCGGAGTGCATCTTCGATTGCGATCGGAGCGATGCAGCTAATCTGGACCTGGATGGCCAGGGAGGACGCACTTTTCTGCGTGTCCTACTCCACTTGATCATGCACGACTATGCGCCACTGGTTTCGGGTGCCCTTCATCTCCTCTTCCGCCACTTCAGCCAGCGCCAGGAGGTCCTCCAGGCCTTTCGACAGGTAGGTTGCAAGGGGTCATTTATTACTTACTTTATCACCTAAGAAATTAATGTGTTATAGGTTTATGGTTTAGATATATTTAAAGTACTAACGTATTCATGAGCGATAGCTTTAAAAATTATTTCATTTACATACTTTTACATTTAAAGTCTGACAAAAAAATAAAAGTCTTCCGTAACTTTGTAATGAAATATAAAAGTCAAAAATCTGTGACTGATAACGTCACAAAATCTCATCTTTTGAACTTCGGTTGGAATTTGTACTTATGTTCTTATGGTTGCAATTTGTACTTACATATAACACAAGAACACCTCGAATTCTTTAGGGCAAGAGGTAACAAATTTGTACCAAAAGGTTGGAATTTGCAGTTATGTACGTATAGTTGACCATCTGCCATACGATTGGTCTCTTTATGTACTGAAGTTCAAGAAATCGCTGCTTTTGCAATTGGTAGGTTCCTCTGCTGCTAAAGACTTCGCGGTCTGACTTGCTAGAGAATTCATGTATAGCATGCATCAGCATAGACACATAGACACTAATTGTTGTAGTCCAACTCAAGTCGCTGAACACCCTGAACTTATTTAAAAAGATCTTTGATCTCGTGGATTCTTGTGAACTTTGCTTGTTGAGTTATGCTTTATAAAATAATTATTATTGTTGTTAGCAAAAGAAATGTCACCAAATAGTCAGCAACCTTTATTTTAATCGTTTTTACCAGTCCTAATTATAACTAAGGCTGGTTTATAGCAAAAACTACGGCAAGCCGAGGATATCACATAGAATTATTCGCACATATCACTGATTGATCTAATGCTCATATTCTCTCTTGTGTTTGCATGCGCTAACTTTCTATCTCTTTCTCTAAATCGAGACTCCACCTTACTAATCCGATACCATATATATACTAATATAATCGTATATTCACGCAATTGAACTCATGAACTAGTTTAAAAAAACACAACTAACAAAGTGGACTTACAACGCATACCGAACCGACCGATCTTTTGATTTTGTATGTACCCATGATTTTGAAAAAATACGGGCCAGGCCATCAGTTCTAGACTAATCAAGATCCGCTCTCCATCTCCGTTTTCAGGTGCAACTGCTGGTATCAGACAGCGACGTGGAGTCGTATAAGCAGATCAAATCCGACCTCGACATCCTGCGACAAAGCGTAGAAAAATCAGAGCTATGGGTGTACAAGGCCAAGGCCACGGATGAACTGGACGCCGGAGGGGACGCCGTCAACGTGGAGTACAATGCTGCCTTGTCCCAGGAGCAGCGGAACGAGTACCGCAAGGTGAAGGAGATTCTGATGCGCATGAACAAGTTCTGCGTAACTGCCTCCGGTCCGGGCTCTGTGGTAAAGCCGCGAAAACACGAACAGCGCTTGCTTCGCAATGTCGGCGTTCACACCGTCGTCCTGGATCTCCTCCAGAATCCCTACGACGAGAAGGATGACGAGTTGATGAAAGAACTAATGTGCCTGGCGCACGAGTTCCTGCAGAACTTCTGTCTCGGCAATCAGCAGAACCAGGTCCTGCTGCACAACCACCTCGATCTGTTTCTTAATCCGGGAGTAAGTACTCCAAATTTTTAATATTGGGAAGACAATCACACTTTGGTTCTAAGAGTATCGGGTATTTAGGAATCATTATAAATCTAACGAAATGATAATGATAAATCATTATAATCAATGTCTGTAAAATACATTCTTTTCATTCATACTTACAATTTTGAAAATAAGTATTAAATTAAACTGTCTGAAGTAATACAACCTTGAACGACGAATACTGTACCTAATGTTAAAACGTCCTTTCAATTCGCTTCAGACTGGAAATCGAGCTGCATCAAAAAGTAAAGCAGGGCACTGGAGAAAGGTTAACTCTTCTATTTGTCAATTTTATTTTCCAATTGAAACTGAGATATACATATATGTGCTTCCGCTAAGACAGATGCTTTACGAAATAATACTGTAAGCCATTGTGAAACACAATTAGTCATTAGCTTGGGCTCGAAAAATTTAATCAATAATTTTGATCCATCTCCACACCTGTATACACATTTCCTTTTTATAATGATAAATATTTCTTGAATTTTTCAAGACAAAATTAAAATATATTAACACAATTCTTTATGGGTCTTTCAGATATTGGAGGCGAAGACCGTGTGTGCAATTTTCAAGGACAACCTGGCGTTGTGCAACGAGGTGACGGACAAGGTGGTGCAGCACTTCGTGCATTGCATCGAGATCCACGGCCGCCACGTGGCCTACTTGCAGTTCCTGCAGACAATAGTGCGGGCGGAGAATCAGTTTATCCGCCGCTGCCAGGACATGGTGATGCAGGAGCTGATCAACTCTGGTGAGGATGTCCTGGTCTTCTACAACGACAAGGGCTCCTTCAACCACTTTGTGCAGATGATGCAGCAGCAGATGCTGCGCATGGAGAAGCTGAGCGACGATAGCCCCCTGAAGTATCATGTGGAACTGGTGAAGCTCCTGGCCTGCTGCACAATGGGCAAGAACGTCTACACGGAGATCAAGTGCAACAACCTGCTCTCGCTGGACGACATAGTGACCATTATCTGCCACCCGCTCTGCATGCCGGAGGTGAAGGAGGCCTATGTGGACTTCCTAAACCACTGCTACATCGACACGGAGGTGGAAATGAAGGAGATCTACGCCTCGGGTCACATGTGGAACCTGTTCGAGAAGAGCTTTCTGGTGGACATCAATCAGCTCATCACAAATCCGACCGCCGCCAGCAACAAAACACTGCAGGCCTACGTTCTGAACGGAGTAACAAATCTCCTGAGCAGCTTCTTCGCCAGTCCGTTCTCAGATCAGAGTGCCATCGTGCAGTCCCGCCAGTTGATCTTCGTGCAGCTGCTCCAGGCTGCCCACAGGCTCACCCAGTGCCGGTGGCTATCGCTGGGGGATCGCTTCAACGTTGAGAACTGCATTCGAACGTTGACCGACTCGGCCAAGATGCGTAGCATCTCATTGCCTCCCGAGCTGGAGCAGCAGGTTGCCACAATGTCCAGCAAGACGGCTATGCTGACGCGACAAACCACGAAATGGCTGCTGGCTTCCAAGCAGCCCAAGTACGAGGCCCAGCAGTCGGCCAGTTTAATGCGCTGGGATCGCTCAATAATTGAAGGGCTGCAGGACATCGTGTCCCTCTTGGAGGATCAGCTTAAGCCGGTGGTGGAGGCGGAACTCTCGCTTCTGGTGGATATCCTCTACCGCTCGGAGCTGCTCTTTCCCGCGGGAACAGAAGCCCGGAAGCGCTGCGAAAGCGGGGGCTTCATCCGAAAGCTGATCAAGCACACCGAGAAGCTGCTGGAGGAGAAGGAGGAGCGAATGTGTGTCAAGGTTCTGCGCACGCTGCGTGAAATGATGGCCATCGATGTGAACTACGGCGAAAAGGGCGATGCACTGCGTCAAACGCTTCTAATGCGCTACTTCCAAAGCAAGAGCACGCCCAGGTTGCCGGAGGAGGAGATACCCCTGCTAGCCGCTCCCTTGGCGGATCCTGCTAAACAGCACCACCTAGTGACCCATGGACCAGGCGCTAAGTATCTGCAGCGAGCGGGCAAAACGCTCCATGAGATGCAGAACCATTTGGACAGAGAAGGAGCTTCCGATCTGGTGGTCGAACTAGTTATCAAGTCCGTTCACTCGCCAAATATATTCGTTGAGGCTGTGGAATTGGGCATTGCTCTGCTAGAGGGCGGCAATCCCATAATACAGAAGGGCATGTTCCAAAAGTTCCTCAGCGACGACCTCAACCAGGCCTTCTTTAAAGTTTTCTTCGAGAAGATGAAAGATGCTCAGCAGGAGATCAAGTCCACCGTGACGGTGAATACCACCGATATCGCGGCTAAAGCACACGAGCACAAACAGGACGCAAGTCTGGAGCTGGACAAGATCTCCCGCAAGCATGGCCTTAAGAGCAACGGAGTGGTTATCACTGAAGAACTAAAGCGGGAACTGCACAATGCCGGCCTGGCCACTGCCCGGGCTTACGGAAATGCGCGGAACATCCACTCCGGCGAGGAAAGCTCCGCGATCAGCGTGAACAGTCCGCTGGAGGATATATTGGCCGAGAAGCTCGAGAAGCACAAGGACAGCCGCGAGCAGCGCAACCAGTTGTCTAACAAGGTGCTGGTGATGCAGCCCATTCTGCGCTTCCTCCAGTTGCTCTGCGAGAACCACAATCCGGACATGCAGAACCTATTGAGAAACCAGAACAACAAGACGAACAACAACCTGGTCTCGGAGACGCTGATGTTTTTGGACTGCATATGTGGCTCGACGACGGGAGGCTTGGGGCTACTGGGCCTGTACATTAACGAGCACAATGTGGCCCTGATCAATCAGACCTTGGAGGCCCTCACAGAATACTGCCAAGGACCGTGTCACGAGAACCAGAACTGCATAGCCACCCACGAGTCAAACGGATTGGACATTATCACGGCACTCATACTGAACAACATCAATCCGCTGGGCGAGAACCGCATGGATTTGGTACTGGAGCTGAAGAACAATGCCTCCAAGCTGCTCCTCGCCATTATGGAAAGCCGTGGAGACAGCGAGAATGCGGAGCGCATTCTGTACAACATGAATCCCAAGCAGCTGGTGGAGGTGGCCTGCAAGGCCTACCATCAGGAGGAACTGATTGACGAGCAGGACGATGGAGATGATCCGGACGCCGGGTCGGATGATGATGATGCCACCGTAAGTCCGCGGGAGGTGGGCCACAATATATACATCTTGTGCCACCAGCTGGCGCAGCACAACAAGGAGTTGGCCGGCTTGCTCAAGGCCTCCGAGGATCCGCAGTCCGCCAGTTTTGACGCCAAGACAAGTCAGGCCTTGATGTATTACGCCACGCACACTGCGCAGATTGAGGTGAAATAAAGCGTCCTATTATACCCATACTAACTAACCCTTTGTAACGCATGTTGTAGATTGTTCGAAATGATCGAACTCTGGAGCAGATTGTCTTTCCCATTCCCGAGATCTGTGAGTACTTGACCACAGACACCAAAATCAAAATCCTCAACACAGCCGAACGGGACGACCAGGGATCCAAAGTGGCAGACTTCTTTGACAAGGCAGAGGAAATGTTTAACGAGATGAAATGGCAAAAGAAGCTAAGAAGTATGAAGCTGTTGTATTTAAAAGAAACATTTGATTTAACTTTTTTATTTGTAACAAGGTCAACCATTACTATTTTGGATTAGCAGTTACATGTCCCTGTGGAGTAATATTCTCTTTAATTGTGTGGTTGTTATCAACATGATTGTGGCGTTTTTCTATCCCTTTGATAATACTGTGCCAGGTAAGCCGAATGGTAAGACTGATTTGAAATGGAGCCAGTAATATAATTTACCGGTACAGTTAATATTTGACCGATAATATTATTTATTTGGTTTTATAAAAGATAAGCATTTTCTGGAGAAATATTTATATTTCATGACAGAAAATTACAGTCAAATCTTTTTGAAACTTATTAACCTTAAACACCATTCTTTGTGGATTCTTTCAGAGCTGAGTTCTCATATTTCCTTGTTATTCTGGATTATAACTATATTCTCCCTTGTGATTGTGATAACGCTGCCCCGTGAGTCTGGGATTAGAACCTTTATCGGTTCCGTAATTCTCCGCTTCATCTTTTTACTGGGACCGGAGTCAACCCTTTGCTTACTGGGAGTAGTCACGGTATGTTAAGCCAAACACATGTAATCAAATCTCTTTGAACGGTTTCTACCCAAATAGGTCACTCTTAAAAGCGTTCACATAGTGAGCATAATGGGCAACAAGGGCACTCTGGAGAAGCAACTAATCAAAATTATAACTGACTTTCAGTTACTTTATCACTGCATTTATATAGCATTTTGCTTTTGCGGCCTGATCTTTCATCCCTTTTTCTACTCATTGCTGGTGAGTTTAAAATAACATCCTGTTGAGAAAAATAAATGTATAGGTATACTTATCGATTTCGCAGCTCTTTGATGTGGTCTATCGTGAGGAGACGCTGGTCAATGTAATTCGATCCGTCACCCGAAATGGACGCTCCATTGTTTTGACAGCGGTTCTGGCTCTGATCCTAGTCTACTTGTTCTCCATAATTGGCTACATGTTTTTCAAGGATGATTTCCTGGTCAGCGTGGACTTTGAGGAGCAGGACAATACGTCGCCTCCGGCAGTTCCTTTGACATTATCAGTGCCAGTATCAGGAGATGCGTGTGCTGCGCCAGATGAATTGGGCAATTGTCCGGCAGGGAAAGATGTGGCACCACCGAATGCTGGGGGCGGTGATGTGAAGGAGCGGTCCTGCGACTCGCTTGTCATGTGCATAGTCACAACTCTTAACCAGGGCTTGCGAAATGGTGGCGGCATTGGCGATATACTCAGGGCGCCTTCTAGCAAGGTACAATCCACTTTTCAATCTCAAACATCACGGCTCACTTTTGTATTTTTCAGGAGGGTTTGTTCGTGGCTCGAGTAATTTACGACCTACTTTTCTTCTTCATTGTCATTATTATTGTCTTGAACCTCATTTTTGGTGTCATTATCGATACATTCGCCGATCTGAGATCGGAAAAGCAGCAGAAAGAGGCCATCCTCAAGACAACCTGCTTTATCTGTTCCCTTAATCGATCTGCCTTCGACAACAAGACGGTCAGCTTTGAGGAGCACATTAAGAGCGAGCACAACATGTGGCACTATCTGTACTTCATCGTCCTCGTGAAAGTCAAGGACCCCACTGAGTTTACCGGCCCCGAAAGTTATGTGTATGCGATGGTAAAGGCCGGAATCCTAGAGTGGTTCCCCCGACTGCGCGCCATGTCGCTAGCAGCTGTGGATGCTGATGGAGAGCAGATTGAGTTGCGCAGCATGCAGGCGCAGCTTCTTGACACGCAGCTACTCATAAAGAACCTGTCAACCCAACTACACGAACTTAAGGATCATATGACGGAGCAACGGAAACAGAAGCAGCGCTTGGGATTGCTCAACACAACAGCACACAGCCTCCTCCCGTTCCAGTGAGGCTGCTAGGAATAGAAAATTAGTTTGGCACTTGATTTTGGTTAACATTCCCTATGCATCCGCGTAAATTTAAACCCAAAAGTATTGGCACCACTCGCCGTCTAAGCCTTTCGTAACTCATTCTCAATGTATTCACTGCGGGAGTAAACAAATCGTACGTAAACAAAAATCTCCAATAACGGTTGAATATCCCGAGTAAATACCAAAAATCTTTCTGTATTAGATTCGAATTCCAAAACCATATATTGCTCAAATATATCCAGCAAGATGAAATTCTAAAATTTTAACCAATTGAGTACATTAATAAGTAGTAAACTCACTCAGAGAACTTAGGGCTGTTAACATGTTAGTTAGTGGGCGTGTTAAGCATTTTTCACAACCTGAAATGTTTTCACCTTACCTCTCCTTGATGACTTTGTAATAATACCTGAAGCTAGATTCTAGACCTATGTAGTTACCCTTATAATGTTCGCAGAGCGACCTCAACACAATTTTCTAAAATGTTTTATGCTGTCTTATTTAAATAAATATATTATTTAATTGTTAATACTGTATGAATATATTTTTATAAGTTCTACTTGAAAAAACTTATTATTGTGATTACCTTTTTTATATTGATTCCATTTTTATTTCTGAATGGTTTACTTAGTGCTCGAAACGAGTTGTGTTGGTTAAATTCATTCTAAGCTAACAGTTAGACTATACTTCCTAAGCGAAACTACACTAAGTTTAAGTGAAACTTTATATCTTTACATGTAAAAGGAAATATATCTTTTAAATAAATACTATCAAATTCACATGGTGTTTATTTGTTTCGAGGTATCCCTTGGGCAACAAAACCAATAAAATAAACAAAATTTCTGGATTATTTTTAGCCAACATTTTTTTATTACATTTTAAACTACAATTGCGCAAGCAACTTTATAAGTATCGTAAGTTACAATTCTTCCAAAAATCTTGCAACTAAACTTTACTTAAAAAGTAGCTAGCACACATTCATTCATAATTTATTGTTACATTTTTTGTTTAATATTAAGAAAACACTTTACATAAAATTGTTCAATGCATTTTCATGAGATTTCCCGTTTTCGGTTTTTTCCTTTGTTTAATTTGTATAACTACATATTCATGTAAATGTTTGTATATTTGTATGTAAAGATTCTTTCCATTGCTGGTGTTTATATTTCGACATAAAAATAATAAAAAGTTTAAAAAATCAGTTGAAGGGCTTAAACATAACACTGGAAGCTGCCAAAGCAATATAAAAGTTGAATTGTTAGTGAGCAGTGTGCGGATTGAAGAAAATCGTAATACTTCGATCTGTGGCAGTTAAAAATATTTTTAAAATAATTCTGTATGAGAAATACTTGGAGGGCATATTGCTCTGGGGATGGAGTCGAATTGGAATTGAGCTTATTAGCCAGTTTGGAAAATGTTTGATACAAAAGGCATCAACAGTTATAGTTTACGAGTATGTGATCTAAACGTGTATACATATATAAATGTAAAAATGTTTTATTTTCTGACCTATTTAATTTTTGTAAAAGTTCTTTACGCTGCCATTGGTTAGTGCTGTTACTTATGAATTCGTTTGGTGTTTCTCTAACACCGCTGCAATGCAATAAGTTTAACTCACTTTAATTAATATTTTGCATTTCGTATTTTGGAAGAAAAAGTACTAGAGTAGATAAAACATTAGTAGTTTGAAAGTTTGAGTGTATATAAATAAATTAGTTATTAATCAACAATATTTGTTTAACTGCTCATGGTACAATTCGTGGCATATTTATAATATTATGTTTTCCTTAAATGTGTTAAACTTAAATATTGATTGTTGGTTAGGTACAAATAAAAATCTCATGGCTTATATTATATACCTAATCAATAAGTATTTGTTGTATCAGATTTTTGAACGGAAATCAGAATAAACTAAAAACTGATGTAAATCTGTCATGAAGCTGCGTTTAGTATAATCCTATAAATTGCATAAGAAATCGAATTGGATTGCTGCATAAAATTTGCTTGCGACTAGATTGAAGTTTGTTGCTTTTCGACTTGCCTATGCGGTGTATATTATCGAATCATATATGTATATCATATACGCATACGTAAATATAGTTAGATGGATAAATTTGTTCTTATTACACTTTAACTATCGCGGCTGCTTTGGGTATCATATTGAGAAGGGAAGAAAGATTCAAATATTTACGATTGTTCCCTGGTTTGCCAATTAATGTGGCTTTTCATTCACAAATGTACCACTCAAAGACAATATCTAAACTTTAAAATTAGTTTCAAACTACTTTTGAACAATCGATTCCCTCCTAAGATATCGCTTTACTATGACCATATTCGAGACTTCATTAGGTAAAACGGGTTACGCATTCTTTTCTTAAAAGCGAGCAGCCACGAATAAATCTACATGTGTTGATAGGTTAATATATACTTCTGTGCCCAAACCACTAAAAGCCTGTTAGACAGTTGTGCCGTAGGCGTTATTAAAAACGGCACGAGAACTATCCGTATCTAGCGATATATCTTCGGGACTAGCCAGGTCCACGCGAACATTCGAATTAGTTCGACGTCGGGCAGTTTGCGCAGCGCCCCAATTACTGAGAGTCCAATGGAAACCGGACGAGCTGGCAGCCGGTTCAGCGTCCACCTTGACCTGCGTGCATACCTGCGGATTAAATGGAATAATTAGACAACTGCTATATTAGTTAACTTACCAATTTTAAAATTTTCTTTTTTAAGAATTCTTTATTAAGTTTATGGGAATAAACTTTAAACTAGGAAGCATACAACAAGGGTGTATGTATTACATACTATGTATGTACAGTGGTGGCCAGAAGTTTAGCACACCATGCTCCCACCATTTTATTTCCTCTCTATCTTCCTTTCCGTTAGAGTTTTCGACTTCCTGTTTTCACCCACCTTCGTGCTATAAATAGAACAACTGTAAATATTGTCGCATTCGCATTTAGCATTGATCTTTGGCAATCATTTAAGTGGATCAAACTCTAAAATGAGCTGGACACGAGTTTAGCACACTTTAGGAAATTTATATCCTTTTCACACTTCTGATTATTTTCCTTGACTTTTTACTTCGTATTCTGGTTAGTGAACCTAAATAAGGTAAGAAATTGAAGAAACGATGTTTCTAGATACATCACAAGGACCCTGGAACATAAAAAACCAAAGGGGTCAAAATATCCTGTTTTTAGACAGGATAAGTGTCCAAATGGATCTCCATCAATTTTATTTACTTGTTATCCTTAAAATTAAATAATTAAAAGATAATGCGCTCGAAAACATAGAGCTGGGACCTGATAAATGGTGATAAATAGACTCCCCCTTTCATGGCATTTCAGCAGATCCTGATTTTCAAGTCCTTTCAAATGGTCATGGACTCTCTCAACCAACTTTTTTTGTAGCTCATAAACGGCCAAAAAAAAATGAGGTATATATCATCAAGATCGGTCAACTACTTCCCGAGCAATTCACTACAACACTTTCATATTTAAAATAAAGTCATAACTGCTTTGACTTATAGGGTCTTCCCACAGAGCTCCATCCACCGTCTACCATCCGTTGAACGGATGGTCCGTAAGGTTTTGCCGTTCCGAAAATTTCCCAGTTAGTCCGCCATCCAATTTTAACGGACTTTGACGGGCTCTTTTATGCGATAGTTAGGCGATGTTTTTTCGGTGCAACTCTGAATTCTTCCTCTTCACTGTGAAAAATGGAACGTTGACTACGAGAACAAATCAAATCAATGGCGGGAAAAAATTAAATAATGCTCAAGTTCATTGTTTTTTGGCTATTGTACAATTATTTGCATTTTGTTATGAGCGGAAAAGCATTCGCCAACAAGTTGCTATGTGTGGGCCAAAATTTAAGCTGTTCTGCAAACGAAAACATCAATGTTTGCAGCGAAGTCTAAGAATATGTTCTGCAATTCGTAAATACTAACAAATATTAATTTAAAGTGTACTATGTACTCCTATAAAGCTCCAAAGTTGCTATAAATTACCAAAACAGCATAAATTTGGTTCTGTTTACAAAATGTTACATATTAATATTGGCTAGCCAGAGGCGTAGTAAAAGCGGAGTGTGGGGTACGGGGGGTTAGGCTCTCCCCCAGTCAGCAATATGTATGCATAATCGTTATAGAATGTGTTATAAAAGCTCAGATATGTTTTAAACTATTATCTTATGCTATTTATTATATTATTTTACAATAAGTTTAGGAAAACGCAATTTTACGCCAGTTTTGCCGAGTTAAAATCCCCCTTCGTTAATGTTGAGTTGAGCAACTGCACTTAAGTCAGCTGTAATCGGATGGTAGATGGTGGATGGAGTTCTGTGGGAACACGAGTTTCACATTCGTCAAAAATCCCAACCGTTTCACACGGATGGACTCTATGGGAAGAGGCTATTAATGGACGTTTTTAATACAAAATTCCGTATACGGAGTATACTCTCGAGACTTTGATAGGAATATAAAAGTGTTGTAGTGGAGCAAAAACGGTGTCACTCTGAAAAGAAAACAAGAGAGAACGCTATAGTCGGGTTGGTGTCCCGACTATCTAATACCCGTCACTCGGCTAAAGGGAGTGCAAACTCTGTAGTCGGGTTGGTGTCCCGACTAAAGGTTGTAACTCAGCTAAAGGGAGTGCGAGGGAGATATAAACTTTGATCAGGCTTAACTTTTTAACGAATGGTCCGATTTAAAATGTCCGATATTTGAAAATGTGGGCGCCAGGCACATTTTAGTATGGTTTGTGGGCGACTATGGGCGATTGTGGGCGTTAGAGGGGGCGTGGCGGTCGCCTGAAATAAACTTGCGCTGCGTAGGAAGCCCAAGAATATGTGTTGGTAATCCCAATATTCTAGCTTTTGTAGTTTCCGAGATCTCAGCGTTCATCCGGACGGACAGACGGACAGACGGACATGGCTAGATCGACTCGGCTAGTGATCCTGATCAAGAATATTTATTTATTTATTTATTCCGCCAATGGATTAAATCCTTATCTGGCTAGTAAGTATAAACTTAAAACTAAGACTAAGAACTACATAAAAAATATTCCCTAAGTGATTGCCTAAGCATATCCTTCTTGGATCCCCAACCTAACCGGATGCTGGCTGGTAGGGAGTTAAATAAACGCAAAGCCCTTAAAAGTGGCTCATTCCGAGCATAATTGGTTCTAGCAGCACTTTCAAAAAAAGGGACCATGGTACGGAGATTCCTGGCTGGGGCATTAAAGGTAATTAAACTCAATAGGAAAGGACTATCAATGTTACCAATAATTAAGTCGTTCACGAAAAGTAGGCCCGCTATTGAACGCCTGTCTTTAAGACTACAAGTATGTAGTAGGCGGCATTGGCTGGAGTAAGATGGGAATGGATCAGAAAAATGCAACGGCTGGAGTGAAAACTTCAGAAATTTTTTCTGAAGTCGCTCAACCCTATTGCTATGCACTGCGCTTGAGGGATTCCAAATAAAAGAAGCATATTCCACCCTTGAGCGAACAAATGCAGAAAACACTGACTGTCTGGCGTACGGGTCCCTAAACAGTACAGTATTACGTTTGACAAAACCGAACATAGCATATGCTTTGGGCAAGATGTAATTAATGTGGTGATTGAAAAGGAATTTGCTATCAAAGAGGACCCCAAGATCCATAATTTCGTACAGCGCTTGGAGTGGGTGATCGTAAATATAATACGTTGAAATAATAGATAATGAACATTTACTATAGCGGACCACATGACATTTGTTTTGATTAAGTGGCAGTTTGTTCCGAGTACACCATAAACTAATTTTGCTTAGATCAGCCTGCAGCAAATAAGTGTCACTTATCGAATTCACCGAAAGGTAAATCTTGAAGTCGTCTGCATAGAGAAGATATTTGGCTGACTGAATGCAGAAGCAAATGTCATTAATGAAAATGATAAAGAGCAAGGGCCCCAGGGAACTTCCCTGAGGAAGCCCAGATGTCGCTTTATATGAGTTTGATACAGATCCACTGACTTCAACCTGATAGGATCGGTTTACCATGAAAGATGAAATCCAATTGAGAAGTGAAGAGTGAAAGCCCAGCTTGAATAGCTTTGCTTGTAAGGCAGAGTGGCAGACCTTATCAAAAGCCTTGGCAAAGTCAGTATAAACTGTATCCACCTGCGAATGGGACTCAAAGGATTGTAAACAAAATTTTGTGAAGATAGCTAGATTCGTGGTCGTAGAACGTCCAGTCATAAACCCATGCTGATTTGGGTCAATATAGGCACTTAAATGGAAAGATAACTTTTTAACTACGATTCTCTCGAACAGCTTAGCTATATTGCTTATTTTGGCAATAGGCCTGTAGTTGGAGATCTCAGACTTACATCCACATTTATGGACCGGTAGAATTTTAGCCATTTTCCATCTAGATATAAAATTTCCCTGAGCTAGAGAGGCAGAAAAAGGATTTTAAGAGGTTCAAGAATACCAGTATAGCAGTGTTTTAGAAAGAACGAAGATACTCCATCAACGTCGGGCTTCTTAGAATCATCAAAGTGAACTAAAGCTTCAGTGATGTCGGAATCAGTTATATCAAGGGAGCCGATGCTACTGAATTCTGGAATATTGTTTAAGACTTCCTGGTTATTCCAGCTAGACGCGGGCTCGAAGTTGGCAGAAAAAAAGGAAGCAAATAAGTTGGCAATATCAGCCCCAGAGTTAGCGACCATATTTTTATATGTCATAGTTGAAGGGATGGATGATGATGACTTTTTAGAATTAACGAAGCGCCAGAACGAATTAGGATTGGACTTTAGGCTATTTTCAATATCAGAAATGTACTGATTGTATAGAAATTTGTTAAAAAACTCAAATTCTCGCTTATGTTGCCTGTATCTATCGCCATCCACCGGATTACCCCATCTCAAGAACCTTTTATAGAACTTATTCCTTAAATTCTTATACTTCTGGAGGCCCTTAGTGTACCACGGAAGCCTATAGAACCCCGCACCTTAGTTGGGACAATGCTATCCAGAGTATTTTTGAGTGCAGCTAGAAAATTATTATAATTGGTTTCAATGCAAGCATCCGATAGTACAGAGACCCAATTAATAGATACGAGGCAGTCACTTACGGCAGCCAGGCTGGAATCATCAAAGTTATACATAGGAACTACATTAACTGTTGGTAAAAAGTTATAAAATTCAATATTAAAGCAAATTGGTTTATGATGAGAATCACAATTAGAAATAGTATATTCAGCAAGGCTTACCGAGGAATGAACAATCGAATTGATGAAAATTAAATCTAGTAGCCTATGCAAATCATTAAAGATATTATTTATTTGGGTGAGGCCCATACTATACAAATCATCAATGACAATAATTTCATGTGGCTGGTGGACATTACCAGGCACCATAAAGAGCGATTGCGGGTCACATGTCCATACAACAGATCCTAAATTGAAATCTCCTGTCACACAAATACCCACACCATCAACTAAACTGTCATTTATACTGGAAATATTATTCAAATGTGCCTGATAAAGCGAAAAATCGCTACCAGGGGGAATGTAGGAAGCAACTATTACAATCTTTCCTAACGAGCCAGCTACCTCGACAGCCAACTGGTCCAAAAGAGAGTCTTCGTTTTCAAGTTTAACGGCTATGCACGAGAAAGTATGGCGTACTGCCACGATGACACCACCACCTCTATCGCACTGCATTCTGCTAAAGTCTCTGTCCTTACGATAGACGTTGAACAGATTTGCATCGAAGAACTCGTTGGCGTTAAAGTTAGGGTTCAGCCAGGTTTCCACCAATATGATGACGTCATAATCACTATTGGATGTGTTCATGAAGACAGATTGGGTTTTGGTCCTCATTCCAGATACATTTTGAAAGAAAATTTTAAGAAGGTTTCCAATTCTACGGCTAGGCGCCCTTCCAGGAACTCTTGCCATGGATGCCTGGCGGTAATCCTGGAGAGTGAAATCAGCAGCAGCAGCAACAGTTTTCTGCCCTCCACCGCCGTAGGATCCATTAAGAACGCGGCGCAGTGATTCTGTACGAATACTTTATATACTTTATAGGGTCGGAAAAGCTTCCTTCTAGCTGTTACATACTTTTGCACGAATACAATATACCCTTTTACTCTACGAGTAACGGGTATAAAAACGCGAGGTACCAAAAACTGTTCATAAAGATCTCTGTATACGAGCATATATTTGCCTGATTTTATTTTCCACTCAACTTTGCTCTGGCGCTACTGAAACACAAATAAATTGAATAGGTTTGCTTATTTGTGCACCACCTTTTCAGAAAAAACTACCTCACGAACAAATAACGGGACTTATTAATATTACTGTAAATAATATTACTAAATATATTGTCGACACTATAAGAGGAGACAACTACATTTATTTGGAATTTTTGTCATCACGAGCTACGACTAGTTCGACATATTACCCTACTCGTCACATTACCCTGAGGGGGAATAAATCGACTAGTAAAATATGCCTAAATACGTAGTTTAGAATGTAACTTACCTCACGATTGCCGCACGGTAATGTTTCAGTGCCGTTGCCCAAGGCAGAGCCCGACACAGATCCTGAGCCCGAGTCGCGCGTGCTGCCAATGCTGCTGCTGCTAGCCAGCGAATCATTGCTGGATTCAATGACCGCTCCTCGATACCGTGCCACAGCCTGGACAGCCTGAACCAAGACAAGGAACAAATTTGTAAAATTTAAATCATTTTACCAAAAAAAGAAAGCTTACCATGGCATCACCGCCTTGACAATCTTCGATCGATTTGAGGATTTCCCAAACGAGCTCCGAGTCCAAGGGGATTGGCTGTTCGGTGTCGCGATTGTAAATGGCAATAGCAATGTGAACAGGATGTGGCACGGGCAACGGAATAAGCAGCTTTTCCGTCACGCTCTTCTCTCCGCATTTTTGCTTCCAAGGTCTCCAAACCTTTGCGGCATCTTGTGGCGTCTTCGGCACATGTTGGGCACGGTGGGCACGCACCCTCGGTGTGGTTAATCCCACAGACATATCCCTGTTAAGAACTCGTTTAGCATCAAACAAATTAGTTTTAAGAAAAGATTCACCTTTTTTCAGGCTTGCGGAAGGTGAGCGTTATGCGAGAACGTGGATTAAATGCGGTGACTTCTAGGAAGGGCAAATGCACCTGGACGTTGCCCCGCGGCGCGTACACATTGCCGAGCAGATCCAGGCCCTTGGAGCCAATCACATCGTTTGCATTCTTCACCATCTCCGTATAGCGCATCAGATCGAGCGAGGCATGTGGTTCTAGTTTAAAATGTGTATCATGTTCAGTCAATGGCGTTAGAAAATCTAAACTAAATATGTCGGTGTATATTAGACCAGCCAGTCCCGGCCAGTCGTTTACCGTGAGACCCTGAAAATAAGCAAACGAAATTGTCATTGCTATCTCCAAGTTTTGATGAAAGCTTTTTACCTTATTATCCCAGAATTCTTCTTCGCTAATCGACAATCTGCCGATAACGTGTGACGGATAATACTTCTCTAAAATATGGGCGGCCAGTTGTATAGCAATCTAAACAAAAAAAATTAATTCGATGTAAACTTCAATTGTTTGGAGCACATTCGAACCTTTAATTCTTTGGTATTCAACTTAATGCGCGATTTGACCTGAGTGGTCAGCGCCGTCTGCAGTTCCCTTCTTCGCTTCTCTAGCTTCTCGTGTAGCGTACTCATCAGATCCTGCGCCTCACGGTCCAGCGATAAGTACGGACCGGTTTTACTGATTTGCGCAGAAAACGGTCCGAAGCAAGCCTCGACAAACTGGAGAAAATCCTGCTGCGGCTGTAAAACCACTCGCTCCGTGGCATGCTGATAGGCCTGCAGTTCATCCAGCTCCATTTTAGCCTCTAGAGCAGCCAAAGCCTGCTCTGGCCGGATGATGAAGTAATAGTCCAGTGCCAGTCCGGGTCCAGCTATTCGTTTTACAGCAATGCTATCCGAGGCTGGTACACGTCCACACTTCTTGATGAACAAATGGTATGTGAGCGAGTCCCAGACAAGGCGAAGGGAATATCGGACGACTCCAACTAAGTGGGGTAGATACGTTAATACATTTAATATTACAATTGAACACCACGTACCTATAAAAACGACTCCCGCTGCCAATGGACAGATCAACGTGGCCATTAGAACCGCCGCCACTGGCTGCAGCACTCCTTGTACGAGAAGATTCCAAACTATGGCTTCCAGCAGAATGCAGTAACGATTTTTCGTATTATCAGGCGCATCCAAATCATATATGATGATCATGTAGATGTGGAGCAGTAAGACAAATACGGGAATCCATAGAGGTGCAGTCACAGCCAATCCAATGCTCAGCAAGCTGGCGGCCAAACAGATAAGGGGAAATGCGAATAAAATGACAATCGTGCCCAGGAATCCTTTCACAAAATAGTTCCAAGTTCGATTTAGGTTGCGTGTCAATCCCTTGCCAATAAATCCTTAAAAGAGTAATATATATTGAATATTAATTAAAAACTAAAGACCAAAAAAACATAACTTGAAACTTACCAGTGTCCGGTTCTGTCTCAAAGTGCGTACGTGATTTTGATATATGTCGCCACAACTCGATTAGGCGTGAAGCCAGCGTCTGCGTGATGCTCGTCTTCCTCGGAAACAGTGTTCCGTTGATCTGAGATAGCTCCAGATCGGGCATGAAAGGCTTTACACAGCAGAGAGCGCGCAAGCCCAGTGGACTGCACCAGGGAACGAGTATGCCCAGCAGGAACATCATGTTCCAGGTCCAGCACCAAATGCGCTGGATCATGTTCAGCAGGCGCCAGAAAGGCCAGCGCGTGCTTGTTGTGCGGATTATCTCCTTTTCCACAAGAAACACCGGCTGGCTAGGGTCCGAGCGGGGGGTGACAATACTAGTCGCATGCTGGCTGATCACAGTGGGAATTACGTCTGACTGGCCCTGAAAGTTGCGACGGATGATCCACGACTGCGGCGACCAGATGCGACACGCCCACTGAAAGCTGCGCGTGGGAGTCTTGGCGTTCTTGAGCTCCTTAAGCAACACTGGCTCGCGTTCCTTCATAAAGGCCAAGTCACGGGACAGGAAGTAGGCTGTCTGATGCAGGTTGTGCTGGGTGCACATCTTTAGCGCCTCCTCATGGGCCGACCAGGCGCTTTTGTGAAGACGGTTCTCCTCGGCGTGGCGTAGCTTGGAGCGCAACCAGGGGGCAACCCGCGACAGAACGGAATGGTCATTAGCAAGACACTTCTTGTGGTCCTCACGCGTGCGCTTGATATTCTGCTCCACCTTGTCCACAGCCTTGTACATGATTACCACCGACTGGGCCTGCTGCACCAGAAGTTCCGGCACTCCAGCGCCCAGCTCTGTTAGCTTGACATTGGAGACAATGGAGCTATAGACACGCTGCAGATACTCCTTCATTACAGCCTCGTTCACCTCCTCCTCGATCTCCTTGTCGTTCAACTTTTTGGCCCGCAGCTCGGCAATCAGACGCTCGCGGAAATGCAGGAACCAGCCTCGCGTCTCCCTCTCCAGAATGCCAATCAGAATTGGAAGCGCCTTGCGCATAATGTCGCGGCAGAACAGGCGCAAGTCGATCTCCTGCCCCTTGGGCGTGAGGAATAAGTACGGCACTGGCTGGCTGACCTCACAGCTGTTAAAGTCGAACTTTTCCATTGTGGCGCGGCGCAACATCTTCCGGACATAGGAGCACAGGCCGTCAAGGCAGTCTTCGAACTCGGGCTAAAAAAAAATGGTACTTATCAGGGTAAACTAATGCAAATTATGGGTTAGTTGCAGATGCGGTAAATGTTTCTGATTAAATTTTCTGTTTGCCTTTTATTTTAATTGACTTTCATCCTTTAGTTATTGCTAAACATAGATTATATGTCCACTTAGAAATGCTTACCCGACAAACCAACTCCGCTATGAGAAACCGACAGCGCTCCTCCTTGATTTTGTAGTCCAGGTTATGGGCCAATAAAGCCGGTACCCCGATAAACATGTCCGCCAGCTTTGTGAACGATCCCAAAAGGCCGTGCATCGCCTGCACTACGGAGAAAAAGTGCGAAAAGATCCGTGCTCGGGCTGTGACCACCACAAATCGGGCAGCCAGAGCCAGGTCGCTCAAAAATGAATCCTGGGCCCGCAGCTTTCCCTTCTGCAGCAGTTGGGACAGACGCCACTTGTGCACCTGGCCGGGAAAATGAAGACTGGGCACATCGAACTCGCTGTGAAGGAGTACGGTTACGAATTAGCTATTGAGGATACAGATCTTAAAATATCGAGGCAACATAAAACACGTAAATGAACTAGATTAATGACAAATTGTTGGCATGCACAAGCGTGTTCCAGATTCAGAATTATAGTTGGCCCGATTCTAAGTGATTATTATATGTTTACATGTTTGTGAAAATGTGTGAGCGTGAATTGAGGAGAGTATCTTGGGGTCTGTGAAGAACTCGATTCCTAAAAGTACACATAGGATTACCTTAGAATTGTATGGAAGCACAGCGCTTTCAGAAAATAATAAAACATATGAACTTATTAGAGGTTACAAACTACATTTGCAGAACTTATTTTTGTTCCGGGAGTATCTTGGTTTTCTTTAACATTCTTATACATATGTATATAAAACAGGTCTTCAACATGCATATTCGCTTTTGAACTTTCGTTTCAGTTTAACCAGCATGCAAATTTATAAGAGCGGCTTTGGATAATGACTTAAATTCTAAACAAATAACATTGAGTAAATAATGGTAATGTATGTACAAACGGAAGAACACCGACTAAACAAATTTCAATGCGGTGGCAGAACTTTGCCTAGGCTTTTGTTGATCGCCTTGTTAATAGTGTTTATTTACCCATTTTTACGTATAGATTCCAATTGTTCCAAAGTTAATTTCTTCGGCTTTCCATATTTATCCTTTTGCAAGCTTTACAGAAATATGTCACACACAAATTGTTGTTTACCGTTTCAAGTTTCATTGGCAAGTGATACACAGAAATAAAAATCTCAATAGTATTGGGGCATGCGTTTAGTTTAGGTAAGAAACAAATAAACAGACTACGATAGCTGATATCGTATTCATTTTTATAAAGATTTGGAGCATGCCTTAATTTGATTTTTGCGTTTGCTGGGTGCAAAGTGTCGCATAATGATTGGCAATGGTTAAGGAACTCAAGAAACGAAAGAAATCACTATCAGGTGTGGGGGGATGTGGCAAAAGCACTGTTAATCAGCTGGCTGTTAACTGCTGCACAATAGCTCTTTTTGCTTATTTAGCTGGCAATTGCAAGCCGCTCCATCCATCATCCGTCATCCACCATCCACTCATCCATCAATCTATCCATCATCGCACTGAGCAGCTCTGTCTCGTGACCGCAAACTCACCCAGTTTCCCGCAGAGTCTTTAACTGGGCGCTCGTCAGCCGGCGGGGCTCTCCACTCCCGTCCGAGGCCACGGCGTCCAGCTCATCAAAGGGAGGCGCTATAAAGAGGTCGCGCAGATTAATGGGACGCGTTTTGCGACTGCTCACGCTGTTGGTAGCGTTCCTGGCCGTTAGATTCAGCCCGCTGGTGGCCAGCGCCTGTGGCAGAACTGAAATGGGATCCGATTAGCATTGTGCATCACAGAGACCTATATGGGTACTCACCAATGGGAAAGCTCTTCCAGTGGTAGAGGAACTGCTCGGCCACGCTCTTGATCTGCTCCACCAGCTGCTCTACCTCGGGCGGAGCTCCCACAAGGTTGATGTTGAATTCGATGGGCTCCCGCTCGGGAGCGGCCAGTGTCTGGGGGCGCAGCATCTGGGTGCCGGAAGCACTGACCGACAAAGTGGCCGGCACAGCAGCCGGCACCGGAACCGAGGCGGCCTGCAGGGACATGGGCATGGTAACTGGACGCAGCCGTTCACTCTAGTATAGCGTCCATTCCTGATGGGAATGAAAAATGCTGTGAAGTAAATAGTCGGGAGCTTCTGAAGAGATTATCTTTGTTTCAACATAAATATTTTTTAGTCGGGAAGAGGTAATATAATTAATGGTGTAAGCTTGGTAATAATAAAATGGAAGGGTTGCCGCTTAAGTAAATTAGAGTAGAATATTAATAAACTATTCTAGGCTACCTTAATAGAAATCAATTCAATTCCAAACCAGTTTAAATTAATACTGGTTTGAACTCTTAAAAATATAAACATTTTAAATTTATTATTACCTATTGAAACTATTATTCTGAGTTACCCATTGCAGCGGATATGTATCAAATAAGCCGTATTAATTTTTTAAATTTATAAATTTTATACTATTCATTGACATTTAAAACCTAGACAGACAAACCGTATTTACTAGAACTCTCCTGCCAATATTGTTCCCCGGGAACTTTGATGATTTTGAAGAGTATCAAGAGAATCGGCAGTCAAAATGAATCTACTTTATTCCTGTTATTTTGATGGCTGACCAAGCTAATTGAAATCGCACAAGCGCGCGCAATATTAAAATTAATGATCTAATTGAAAATTCACTGGCGCATGTGTAATGGTGAGAATAGTTCGGATTCCATGGGATTCAGAGAGAGGAAGATGGTCCAGATGTAAACAAATATGCTCTGCTTTAACTTCGTCAGCTCCTCGCCCTAAGCATATAAGTTAATAAGTTTTGCACACTACCAACTGTGTGGCTTCAGAAGGGTCGAAGCGGACTGAAAACTCTAGTTTCACCTGCCGCAGGGGAACCTGCTGACTGCAGACTGCAGACTTCAGCCACCTACCACAACTTACACCCAATTTCGCGCTTCGCTTGCGTTAATGGGGTCCCCAAATGTGCCGTTCCACGCCCATGAGTAGACACTGTACTGAAGACCCCCGCCAGTTAACCAGCCCCACGTCCCTGCCCCAACGATTCTTATTGTTTAATTGCCGCACACATACACTCGCACCCGCGACGACGCACACGCACACCTATACTGCGCACACAAGGCGTTCTGTGTTGTCGTTGTCGGTTTTGAGTTACAACTGCCTTTTACCTCGCTTCCAATATCAAATTGCTGGAGCCTCGGACCCTGCAGGCATCTTAGTGTCGATTCGCGAGATCACAAAGCTGCGTTTTTCCGATTTTAGACTTTATTGAGCGAGCAGACAAACAATACACATACGCTCTTTTCATCGTTGGCTGGAGGTGGCCAAGTCCCCTGATTGTGACTATCGATGGCTCAGGAGGATATCGATGGTTCGACTGACCAGGGCTGCGTTGGCAGGGGTAACGGTAGCAATTTAAATCAAATTCCAAATGAAGAACCACTTAATAAAAGATTTGTACTATGATACGTAATGTTAACTAACCCTAAACTATTACACTATTTTAGATGCTTCTACCAAATATATACCATTTTGATCCGACTATATCTGCATCAGTTTTCGGAAAATTGAAGTCACAAAGGATTATTATTATTGCAGTCGTTAATATGTGACATATATTGAGCATGTTAAAACTAAAATGATCAACTAAGTTTGTTTAAGAATATTGGTTAAAGGGCGTTTTGCCATTATTGCACTGTATAGGAACTAATCCATTTTTGATAGGTTGCACAACGCACAGGTTGTTTGGCTTTAAAAGTATTCCATTAATGGGTGGCGCAAAGGAGCACATAGACGCGGGCGCAACTAAAACGTTTCTGAATTGAGGCATCTGCGCCTGTGCCGATTCACCAACCCCGCAATCCGAGGCCTCGGAAATGATCATCTGCTTTTGATATTGAACTATTGTATTGCACGATATCCGCGGAGGGAGCGTGACAGTCTGTCCCTTCATTGGCAGAATTTGAGAACCACATTGAAGTACATCGTTGGTGAGATAAGCACCATTGCTGGGCAGCTGGTTGATAGACATTGAAACTTCCGGGCCGGCACACCCAGCTCCTTCAACCTTAGATTTATTGTGCTGATCGGCAGCCAATTGGCCTTGGTACATTCTTGACGCCTCTTCTGTCTCCGCCTTGGCTTTAGCAATCGCTTTCATCCTTATGCGAGTTACGATAACGGCGTCGCACAACGGCGGACCCAAAAATCCGTAAACGACTGTATACTGCTCTAGGAAATCAGGAGCTTTGTGGATAGTTTTCAGCACCGGGGTGCACATCTTCAACAGACGATGGCGAATGTACTTAGCAGCCTGTCTGTCCAAGCTGAAGCTGGGGAGCCCATCACTAGCAGTCAGGGTCTGATGATGCTCGATGCGCTTAGATAGGTATTCTATTTGGGGCACAATGCAGGCTCGAACCACGTGATTACCCATCTTTCCCAGGCCGATAACAGCCCCATAGACCGTTGTCAGTGGCTGCATAAGGAGAGCATTTTTGTAAAGCCTGCAATATAATTAAAAAGTACGTTTAATTAGATTTAGATATTTAAGTTTTTTAAAATTTTTTAAATATAACAAAAGCTCGGCAGTGGCATTCGCAACGCAATTTAAAATTCAATTAAACAACAATTAAATCCGACGTTTGGTACCAATAGCATTGCATACGATACTCCATTGCAAAGTTATGAATTTATAGCAATTTTCAAATTAAGATCAAAGAGTAGGTTTGTCTGTTTGCCTTATTTTTATACCCGTCACTAGTAGAGTAACTAGGCTAGGATTACTAGCCGAGTCGATCTAGCCATGTCTGTCTGTCCGGATGAACGCTGAAATCTCGGAAATTATAAAAGCTAGAAGACTGGCATTTTCTAGGAGTTCCTACGCAGCGCAAGTTTGATTCAAAATGGTGCCACGCCACCTCTAACGGCCACAATCGCCTCAAAGGACTCTAAAAAAAGCCTGGCGAAAATGCCACTTTGTTGTTTATTAATACCTTTTGGACCATTAAAAAGTTAAAGGCATCGAAACGGACAGCCGGGCATGGCTAGATCGACTATTTTAGTAACTTATAAAAGGCAAGAGTCTTAAAGAGTGGCAAGAATAGCTACATTTTCTGTACTTGCCCAATAACTCTCGGTAGGATACTTTTGTCGGGGGTGTGGCGCACTATGTGGGCCATTATGTTGCCAGAGTACTCCCTTAAAGCCCAGTGATCCGCTTGGTAGGGGGATGAGCAGTTCTGTTTGGTCAACAGGCAGGATAGAACGGCCGGCAGGATCAGGTGGAGCTGAAATGCAGATGCATTTTCAGCCTTTGCCATTCCTCAGTGCCAAATACTCACATATGGTAACAAGCTCAATCTGGGGTTTGCCAAAACGGCTTTGACCATACGCAACAGGTAAATAAGCAGCGGCTCGTTCTGCTGGGCTACGTTGACGACCACTGCGTCCGAGATGAACTCGCTCAACGTGGGCAGCAGCACCTTCAGCGAGGGATCAGTGAACAGGGTTTGAAGCGCCCGCTGGCGCCGGGACTCTGAAGGGCCCACGCAGGCCTCGGTGATCAGCTCGTAGAAGGACTGCTGCTCCTTGGTCAGTGGATAGCGCTTGCAGGGCCTAAGCAGCACCTGCTCCGCCTTTAGCCAGCCTGAGTGGCAGGGAGCCGGTTCGATAGAAATCTCTGGTTCGGATTCCTGACCGAAACCGAGTGGGACGGGAGCAGAGTCTGCAAATACGGCTCCGCCCACGACACCGGGCTCCTCTTCGACCAGAGGCCTAGGGCAATCTCCGCGAACGACCAGCCTGAAAAAAATGTCCAGGCGTAGGTCGTCGTCCATCCGTGCAGCTTGCTGGATGTGCGACAGACACAGCCTGTGCTCCCGGATGCGCCGCATGTATTTGCCCGCCTCGTTCAGCAGGTTGGAAATGTCTTCCTTGAGATTGAGCGACAGCCAATGGGATACTCCGTCCCCCAGATGCTGACCCGTGCTGTGCAAGGAGATGGCGGCCAAAGAACGCGGCGACAATGACTTTTTGCGGAAGCCCTCGTCTTCATCGGCGGCTTTCATTTCAGTTGTCTTTTTGTTTTTAAACTGCCACATTCTAGCACTAGAGATGGCACCGGTCGATAGGCGATACCAGTCCGATTACCAGTCGGACAGGGTCGTCACTCGACTCCCGCCAATAGGATTTTCAAATATATCAAAAACAATTGAAACACGCAGATAAAAAGTTACTGAAGCACCCTTTTTATATTTTTGAATGTCAGTTTAACGTCGGCACGGCATGCCACAACTTACCAGAGGAGCGAAATAGGCTCCCAATAAAGAAATAACTTGGATTCCAGAAACCATTATAATAAGCAATGGTCGACGGACGATAGTTTTAATACATTTATAGATAAATGTATGGATTGATCTCGACTGGTAAACGGTTGTATTGAGGCGCCACGATTTGTCGCCGTGAATTCAAGCTTTCGCATTGATTGTCGCGTGGTGAAGGTATAATGCGTTAAGATAAGTTGACGAAATTGTGTGTGTTCTAGGTGAATATTTTCAGAATACAACGGCTCTACAACGGCAGTAGCCTCTCTACTCGCGGGGTGAAAACTGGCCGTTAAATGCAACTCCGGGGCCAGCGACAATTATGTTTAAGTACATCAAGCAAAATAGAATTCCCAGTAAGTTAATTATTTCGTAAATGTACATAAATAATATTCTACCAAGCCATATTGATGAAGTCCTTTTAAAAGCAAACACCTACCTTATCCTGGAGGATAATCCCGACGGCTTACCGCCATACTTCTTATGATTTAGTTCAGTTTTACAAATTTTAATATAAATTAAACGTTTATTTTATAACTCGCGTTTTTACTATTTTTTTTTATTATTTTTAACCGCTGGGAGAACCTACGATCGACTCAGGTCGAGCTCCCTTTGAATACTGCCCTTTTAGGATTTCTACAACCGACATGAACTTGACTTTGACATTAATGTCAAGTCAAATGAAGAAAAACGCCTATTACGAATGGTTTTAGAAAAAACTAATAATTTACATGAGAAGGCCAAATAGACAAATTTTTTAAAAATATATTTGCAAAATTTTTTTTTAAGTTGAAACCTAATTTTTAGCATATCCATAATTGTTTTCAGCTCACACTAAAAAGTATATACATACATACATACATAATTATAGCTTACATCCAATTTAAAATCATTTAAATTTTTTCCGATTATACAAAGGTCTTGCTTCGAAAATCTCTTCCAACCAAATTTGATTGGAAACATAAACATAAATTCTAACCGTTGTTGGTTGGAAGATTTTTGTGTCAACCTGATTATATCTCCCTCTATCCACGTTATCCCAAACAAAACACTAAACGGATCCACATAAATAGACTTTAAAAGCGTTTGTTCAGGAAACATATTTAATTGGACTCAACGTGAAAACAAGCATTTCAATTTCGTTTAGATGATTAATACTATCGAAAATAAGCCCATATTTGGTAGAGAGTAAAGCCGAGCAGCAGCACCACAACCAGCATTCTTCCCACTCGGTGCAGTCAGGAGCGTAGATCCGTGAGAGGCACGTACATCACGCCCATGAGACGTGTCATCTCCACCTTCCCATCGGCGCCCTTGTCGTACTGAAGTAACGATTCAAATTAGTTACTGGAGTGGCCAGTTGATAGCTATGATTCGCCCACCTGTTGCATGTACTGAGAGCCGCCGTCAGGGCCGACGGGCACTATTAGGCGTCCGCCGTTGGCCAGTTGGTTTATCAGTTCGGTGGGCGTGTCCGGAGCAGCAGCTCCCACATGGATGGCGTTATAGGGGGCACTGCCTGGGTAACCCTTGCGTCCGTCGCCCTCGACGATCACCAACTGACCAGAGTCGAGCATGCTGCGGTCGTCTGTGTTTAAGTTGGCCTTGCTAATCCTTACCAAATCCGCCTGGTGCTCTATGCCCACGATACGGGTCTCCGCATCGGTGCCCTTAGCCTTGATATATCGATAGAAGCAGGCCGTAAGGTATCCCGATCCAGAGCCCACGTCAAGAACACGTGCTCCAGGCTTCAGATGGTCGCGCAGATACTCCAAGGCGAAGGCGTGCTGAGTGGTAAATAAAAATAAGCTACTGAGCAGGTGATCAAGTCAGTTTTGAAAACAAATTTTACGCATTATATGTATGTACAATGTACATTGTACATTGTACATATACATAAGTCGTTTCGAATAACCGGAAGGCTACCATTACATTTAAGGACACACGATTTAGGAGTCGGAACTCGGAATGTTTCCTAAGAAGGAAATTAAATTGAATGACAAAAGCTAACATGACATTGTAAAATCGGTCCTTTATCAGTCATTATAAACAAAATACCTTAATATTAAATAACTAAATTTCGAAAACAAAGAATATATGGTCAAAATCGACAAATGTATAAGTTTCTTGCCTATTCATTTTAGGATCATTTCGGATCAAACAAGACTTTTGAGAATGTTTTGACCAGAAAAGACATGTTTGCATAGAAATAGGCAGAAGGACAGATGGACGTACAAAAAATCTATCCACTATCGAAGCTGATCAAGAACGTCTTCTTCAATGCGTTGCCAATCTATTGCAAGGCTATTTTCGGCACGTAATTGCCATCCCATGTAACTGAGGAGCGTTTTAAGTTACCATATGAGGAGCACTGATGGTGACACCTCCTCCGATGGGTTGCGGGGCGTCCATGTAGGGGTTGCGCGGAGAGTAATGCTTGCGGTCTGTTTCCGCCATCGCCTTGGCCACCGCATCACTTGCTATGACGCCGTGATCTTGGGGTTTCGGTTCTATTATTAACTCTTCCTGTTAGGCAAAGCGGATAGAACTGCTCACCCTTCAGTTGACGAATGAGGTCCTCATTATTGGCTCCCACGGAACGCCACGCCATGCCGAAGGCGCGGGAAAACAGGCCCAGCTTTATAATTCCCAAAACAAATAGCCTTTTTTGCAACGTTTTGGCTTTGTTTTGTTTTAAATAAAACAAAAAGCAAAGGAGCAATGTGTGACCGTGGCGGTGAAAAATACCGCAATTCTGAAAAGATACCAAAACGGTTTACTAAATATTTGTACTTTTAAATTCAGGGTATTCCCCAAAATGTTAAATTGCTGAATTGTTGAAAAAAAACGGAAAATTTCAGTAATAAAGGTAACGATCCTAATAGTTCCTGTTGGATAATTAAACAGCTGTTATTTGTTGACAAATTTTACGGAACATAAATTTGTATATTTACTGTTTACTGTCTAAAATTATTATTAAGGTAAAAATAACATTTAATAAAATTTTAAACCCCTAAAAAAACTACACAAATTTCCCAATTAAATTTCTAAATCTTTTATGACTACTCAAAATCACCATCCATCACTTTTGGAACCCCCTATATGTACCTTTTACAATACATATATATAAATGTTACAGAATTGCCATGACTTTTAATAAAATAAAGTGGTTTTCAACGATTTAACAAAGTGTTCAATAGCGTCAAAGTTGTTGAATTGATGAAATTTCTGAAAAAGTCCGTCATATATGAATGTTTGAGTATCACCCAATGCACCCAGCCGCTAATATACAGCGAAAAATTAGAATACTCTGTTTATACAGTCGCCACTTTTACGAAATCGTCCGATTGCATACTCCAAAGAAGTACACATTTTTTTTTTAATTTAATTTTTTTTTTTGCTTTTATAAGGTTACATTTCTGTTGCGGAATTTTGTTGCTGTAGCATGTCTGAACTCCTTTTAAGACCCCTAGTGTGAACGTGGCATACAACTACTTTTTCAAAGTTATATTTTACATCTTTTCTAATTTAAAGTTCGCGCTCGATCTTGCTCAGTTTAATGGGACCATGTGTGCAAAAACGGTCCTATTGTTCTTCGATAGCAGGAGGCACTATTTGTAATCGGAACTGGCCGATCCTTGCGTGGAGTTGTTTGTAAACAAGATGTCCAACGTAGGAAAGATAAAGATAAAAACATTCGCAGAACTGCAGGCCACCACTGGCATAAATGTGGAACCGGACCCACCGCCCCCAATCAATAGCAGCACGCCCGAGAAGAAAAGTGCGGGAAAAGCCCGCGCGGCTACAACGACCAAGAAAGCGCAGGCGAAAACGGAACCACTTGGCGGTATGATCACTGCCAGCACTGTGATCAAGCGTTCGAGCAAGAAGACCCCGCTGCCGGGCCAAACGCGCATCGATTCCTTCTTCAAAAGCGCCACCAAGAACTACAAAGTCAATGTGGTGCCAAAGTCATCCGCCAAGACGTTGGATCCCCCAGTGGCCAAACGCAAAGGAACATCAAGGGGCCGCAAGCGCCTGTTCGACGAGTCCACCACCACATCTACCGGGTCCACAGATACTCTGGATCTTAAGCCTCCCCAGAAACGTGTTCAGCCTGGTCGCCGGGCGAAGGGCAAGGAGAATGCGAGCCTCTCCGAAGCGGAAGTGATTGACCTGTGCTCTGAGGACGAGCAAACAATCAAAGAAGAGCCTTTGGCGGAGGGCTCCCCCATTGCAGCAAGGACTCCAAAAAAAGTTCCCATTCCAGAAGCGAAGCTCAGCAGCGCAGAGGACACTGTCCCAGAAGCAAAACCTAGCAGCCCAGCCAGCATGAAGACCTCCCCTGGCCTCCTACAATCACTACCTAAAACCTCTTCCCACCCATCACTGGATTCAAACCCAAGGAACAGCCCCATACCCAAAAATTCCAAAAAAGGTTCTGGACGCAGACAAAAAAAACCAAAGCCATGCCCACCCTACAAAGTCGTAGAGGGAACATCTTTCTGCGTAGACGGCTTTCAATTTGGCGAAGTAAATGGAGTCACACATTATTTCCTCACTCATTACCACGCGGATCACTACATCGGCCTTACCAAAAAGTTCTGCTATCCGCTCTTCATGAGTCCCACTACTGCCCGCCTGGTGCGAACCTTTATCAAAGTGAACGAGCTGTGCATCCATGAAATTGATGTGGACCAGACGCTGACGGTGGAAGATGTCCAAGTGACCGCCTTAGAAGCTAACCAGTAAGACCAAATACATTTTATTTTTTCCGCTTAGCCATATTTCTGGTAACCCTTTTCAGCTGCCCTGGAGCTCTGATGTTTTTCTTCAAACTGAGCTCTGGCAAATGCATCCTGCACACTGGAGATTTTCGGGCTAACGCCGAAATGGAATCCCTGCCAATCTTCTGGAACAACGTTAACATCGATCTGCTTTATCTGGACACAACCTACATGAACCAAAACTACGACTTTTGCCACCAAACAGAAAGCGTAGACCGAGCGATTGACTTGGTGCGCGCCTTTATAGACAAAAATCCAGCCAAACGAATCCTCATCGTATGCGGCTCCTATGTGATAGGCAAGGAGAAGATCTGGCTGGCCTTGGCAAAAGAGTTCGCAATGAGTGTCTGGACAGAGGCACATCGTAGCATGGCAGTCAAATGCCTGAATTGGCCAGATTTGGAATTGGTCTTAACTGACGATCCCCGTAAAGCAAACTTGCACGTTGTTGCCATGGGGAAAGTCAGCTATCCGGTAGGTCCCATCATTTTTACAAATATGTGTATCTTAAGGTAATGGCTAGTAATCCGGAAAGCTTGAATATTTTAAAGTTGATCTTCGCGTTCAGATCTACGCTCCTTATGAAAAACGATTCACAGTGCACAAAGTCCTAATTGTTCGCTATTTCGTTTCAGAGTCTGGTTGAGTACTTTAGTCTATTCGAGGATCAATACGACATGTTGCTGGGCATAAGGCCCAGCGGTTGGGAGCAGAACAAAAAGCCTTCGTACGGCAAGCGAATCAGCACGATCGGCATTGAGTACTCGGAACACTCCAGCTACAAGGAGTTGGAGCGTTTCGTTCGCTTCCTTAAACCAAAGCGAGTCATAAGCACCGTTCCCGTTGGTAGTGATTTGTTTGTCACTGGAGAAGTGCCTACACAGTGGTATAAGTTTGAAGGCCGGGCATCAATGCTGAGTACAGGTTATCAGCCATCAATATCTACCTTTTTAGCCACGCCACATCGCATTGTTCCACAAATGAGTTCAGAGACTGCAATGGTCGTAAGCCCACTGGAGGAGAAAGCTTCCAGTGGAGACGGGGTAGAAGACGACTGGAAAACCGCCGTGCCAGCGGATCATGTAACTATTTTATCCAGTACCTCGGAACAGGACTTTCCTAATGATTCTGAAATAGCTGTTAAAAATGAAGCCCTGCTACAAGACACGTTACCTGATTCTGAAATAACTATAAGAAACGAAGTCCTGGACACAGAAATGTCATTTGATATTGCAATTGATGTAAAAGACGAAGCCCTCGAACAAGATCCTGCTAGTGAGCCAGCTTTACTGGAGGAGAAAGCTTCCAGTGGAGACGGGGTAGAAGACGACTGGAAAACCGCCGTTCCAGCGGATCATGTAACTATTTTATCCAGTACCTCGGAACAGGACTTTCCTAATGATTCCGAGATAGCTGTTAAAAATGAAGCCCTGCTACAAGACACGTTACCTGATTCTGAAATAACTATAAGAAACGAAGCCCTGGACACAGAAATGTCATATGATATTGCAATTGATGTAAAAGACGAAGCCCTCGAACCAGATCCTGCTAGTGAGCCAGCTTTACCAGACATCTCAGACGAGAATGAATCCCATGCTCTTGGGATAGCAAAGGATTCTGGGAGCACTTGTACGGTTATCGTTGTCCAGGAAAGCGAGAAGCAAGTTCAAGCCGATGAAAGCCCGTGTAAGGCAGTTGTTAGTAGACTGACGTCCGATGCCTCCGACGATTGGCTTGTATAGTGATTCCATTGAAGCTTACTCGTTGTCTAATTGTTTAAGTTCTTAGAATTTAAGTGCCAGTTTCTCGATATTTTGATATTAAATAATAAGTTCAGGGAAATATATGTTCCTTAAAGATCTGTAGTTTCTGTTCAACTGTTATAATAGTAATAATTTTTTGATGTTAATATAAGGCTTGCCTTTGACATAAAATAATATTATATTTACTATAAGTATTTTTGCTTGATATTTATATTTCCACAATATTTGGCTGCCCTCCTCGTTCAACCCAACTAGTTTGTTGTGCAGGAAAATCCGTACATTGTAAAATAAATTAAGTTTTAGTTAAGGTAAGGAAACCATTAAATATATGTTTATGCGAATAACAATAGGCATGTTTGATTTGAGTAATTCCGAATGCTAACGAATGTATATGAGTTTTGATTATTTCACTGATATGCTTTATGTAGAATAATAATTAAATAATAATGAAAATAATCCGCTTGAGCGTTTGGTTTAGAAATGACCTCCGTAAGCCGTAAGCTCTTTTCTCGATTTCCTCTTATTTTATGCATAAACAATTGACTATACAAACACTTGACAAACAAAAAATATTTTCTACATATACATAACCATGGTAAGTGTAAGCTAATCCATAAACACGTAATTAAAGTAATTAAATTATTGCATATGACATTTGGGTCTTTTGGCCAAAAGAAAACTAGGATATACAACAAAATACATTTCTGGCTCCTTGCCGACAGCAACTGATTACGATTTGGAAATATACTAGACAACAACGAAGCGCATATACATGATGACGATGAGGCGGGCAGGACCGAACTGCACGTTTTGGTTTTTGGTGGGGTTAGCAGGGAATCCTCCATGGCTTAGCTGAAAAATGAAAGGAGTTGGTGAATAAAGTAGCTATGGAATCAATAAATTTGTAATTTACCACCAAGAGAAGAAAGGGCTCTTATTTTGGAAGCGCTGCGTAAATGAAAAGAATCGACTGCCGCTTGATCTGTAAAAGAAAGTAAACGTTTGAATGAATACTCCTTGTTCCCCATTTTGATATGCTATTGAAAGAAATCATTTTAATATTTTAGCTATAAAGATCTGCACAAAATTAATTGGGTAATAGGCATTTCTGGCATAATAAAAAAAAAATTATAGATCAATACTCTTATCAAATGTGTACGAAAGTAAATAAATACACTTGATGAGCTAAAAACCAAGTTGAAGTTCACGGATCACTCACCTCTCTACAATCACGGCTGGCATCTGAACCAGTTGTACGGGAGACTTGCCATCTCTTAGAGCTTGGGTAAGATTAAGGATCTGACCTCGCATTACGGACATCTGGCGCTCAAACAGACGCTTGTCAAAACCACGATCCTGCTGGAACAGGTACAAAAGGTCTGTGCAGATCTCCTCGACAAAGTTCATATCTGACAGCTGCGGCAGCACGTGTTCCTTTATTTCGTCGCTAAATGGAATTTTTGCCTGTGGCAACCAGGCCCAATGGTAGGGATAGGCTCTCCAAGAGTCCGGATGCTTGAAGGGAAAAGCGAGGCCGTTGTCAATGGCAGCAATTCGAATAAAGGCCGAGTTCACCACATTCCATTCGGGTTCAGAGGAAGGGGACCTCGAGGAGGGCTCATCCTCGCTGCTGGGCAGACTGCTGCTGTCATGCAGTCCATTCGCGGTTGCCCCACCTGCCAGGTGCCCACCATCGGTCTTGGGATCCCGACTTCCCTGCGGCTCGTTTAGATCAACGAATTCCGAAACCCCTAAGGCATTGGGCAACTTGGGACGCACGACACCGTGCATAGTCCTGCCCCCGGTTCCGCCCACCTGGCTCTTGATCTTGGGGGCAACGTACTTTATCAGCCAGTTGTCGTTGCCCCGGTCAGTGTTGCGAATGATATAATCTAGGACGACAAGGCGCTCGAACTGCAGCTGAAAGGACTTGGCCACCGACGGCGGTAAAGGTTCGCTGTCAAAGCGCCGCAGCCAGTAGTCTGCATCCTTGTAGCCCTCTACGAAGAGCTGAAAGGAGCCAGTCTGCAGAAAATTCGTAGTTTTATTAATAAATAGTGGGTTTATTTTCCAAGTTAATGCTCACCTTTAGGGGAAGGCTCATTCGGTTAAAATGGGCCGATGGATAGTGCTCCTTGATGCGCTTCTTCAGTTTGGCCTTCTGGCGATCAATGCGGGCATAGTTAAAGCTCTCGGCCACCAGCCTGACCACTCGCGTCTTTGGAACCAAATTCAGATTAAGCTTTCGATCAACCAAGCTGGCGCCGGACTCGGACAGGTACCTAAAATAAAATCATTAATATGGAAATATATCGAACCCAAAATAAAATATTATTAAAAATAATATGTAACTTACCCCTGATTGGGAATTAAACAGGCGCGACCAAAACAACAAGGACAGCACAGCTTGTGCATCCATTTGGTCCACTTTGGATTCAGTCTGCCATACGGCTCCTCATCCTTAGGCTTGAATACAGCCAGGCATTGCTTAAGAGAGGAAAACAATTACTTAAAACCGGATCTTTGTACAGCCCGTAAATAGCATAAGACATTGTAAGCAGACTGTTTCAGGGATAAACCAAAAGTTCTGCAAAAACAACATAATTGTAGAACTTCCCCGAATTCCTGATTTATTTATCTTTGCGCCAATTAGTGAAAATAGAATGAGATTTAGGTCTACAGCTCTAAGACCAAACTTCTACCGTGCGCAAGAAGGCTAGAAGAACTCTGCCATCATAATCTACTCACATGGGAGGCATCCTTGACGAAATAGGAACCACTGCTACCCTGGTAAATGCGCTCGGGCAGCACACCATGTTCGATGGCTCCTTCTGCCTTCGCCACAATCTCCGAGAAAAGTGGATCATCTGTAAGAATAGAACATACCATTCATTGAATTTAAAATTATGATAAAAATGCTTAAAATTACTTATGAAGTTTGTGCGAAGGACAAAGATTCGCATGCCTCAAACAGCGCACTGGGACAGACTGTGAGTTTCTCAACCAAATTGGATAATTTCCTTTGGAACTGTATTCTTTATAATTTATTAATACACCTTTAATGAGTCGGCAATGCCTGGCCAGCTGTCGGATAAAAATAACTATAACGAGCCTACACGAAAGCGGGAAAAAGACAGCCCTACCCAACTTAAGGGAAATAATGTTAAAAAAGCCATTAGTTCTATGGCAGGGTTATCCCTATACTTGTAATAATGCATATAAGAATACACAATGTCTTCTCCTCAAAGCCCCCTAAAACGGTATAATAACTCATCCCACTTTCTTGTTCACATTCAAAGCACAAATGATAACCCGAAGCTTCTCCGCGCTACCTATGAAGTCAAAGTTTTCGTTAAAATCGCCTTGCGAGTCCTGGCAAATGGTGAACACTTGCTGAATAAAGTTCTCGCGACTGCTGCTCGACAAGCTCGACATGGAGCCAAAATTAAATTGAGTGCGTCGGCGGCAGTTAAGAGTCGACGAGTCGGTTGGCAGTTGATAAAGGCGAAGCAGGTCACAATTAGCATAGCCAACGCGTTTCGATAAGGGCCGAGCACACTTACAGAAGTTCCTCAGCGGACAGTTGGCACAGTTGCAGGGCGGAGCCACAATTTTGACGGTGACTGTGTCTTTCGAATCGCGCGCCATCGATGGTGAGTTGACCAGGACCGGAGGATCGCCCTCCAACTCCGACTGCGTCTCCAGATAGTCCTTGTCCAACTGGCACTTGCCCTCACAGCAGATGCAGGCATAAGGCGCCGAGGCGGAAGCCACCGAGGACCTGCTTTCCAGCGCATCCTTGCTCGTCGTGGGCTGCTCATCGTCATTCGGCTTGAAAGGAGTTGTTTCTGCACTTGGTCCTGGGAATTGCTCTTCGCTGAGAACTATCTTTTTCTTGGTTTTCGCCATGGGGCTATGTCCAATTGGCGACAGTTGCCAACAGAACAAGTTCCATCTTTAAAGCGCCTGTCTTGGAATTATGAAAACGCTCCAGCACCAAATTCAAACCAGAGCAACGAGGGACCACGATCACATTCAAGTGCACCAACATTTACAACACAAAATTTATTGTTTTCGGTCGAAAGATACTAGGACTTACAGAAACCGCACAGCTTTACAAAATATTTTGAATTTTGGGGCAATGACGATAAGACAAGCGAACAGTGGGGAATTTTTTTAGCTTTAAGAATAGGTACTCACTATTAAAACACGCCCATTTTACTAATCTAAACTTGTAGCTTTTATCTACTTCAAAATTCCCACAAGAATTCAAAACTGCTCTATAGAAGCCACATATCGAAATGCATGCGAATAAATGAGATGCTATTACTCATGACATGATGAAATGCAGTAGTGCGAATCATCTCAGTACACAGGTCAACGAGAATGAGTCGAACACGCGTGTCGAGTTACAGATTTAGTAATGCAAATTGCGTCAGCCAAACTTTTAACATATAGTCGTCCTGTCATTGCGTGACTATTGAGACTTTTGTATTAATTTAAGATTAAGATTAAAGATTTGGTCTGCTTAGACATTACTTATTTCTAAATACGGAATCTTTAGCTTTCAAAGTTTAGTCAGTTATGAGCCTTTTTCTAAATTTTCGATATGCTGATCTCGACAAATATTTAGACAAGTGGACAGACATAATCTTTAAGCATAAGCCTCTGCTTCCAACTTGCTCTACTATTTTTATAGAATTCACAAAATGGGGGCCGTAAAAGTGATAACGCATGAGTAAACCCCCAAAGCAAACAAAGGAGCAATCTAGTTGAGTATTACAGGGTACACTCTAGACCCCTGCATGAATTCATTCAATGAATTATTTCAAATTTTTTTGTTTTATGTGAATGAAATAATTTAAAATTTGAGTTTCATAGAATGAATTCATGAATGGCACGAATTCCGAAATAATTCGAACGACCTTCCATTTATATGAGAAACGACCATAAATTAGTGGTTCAATCTGCATGAATTGCATTGTTATTTCGAAATTTGTTGACTATTTGTTCTCAAAAACCAGCACAAAAAAATTCAGACAAATTCATAAAAACCATTCATTAGTTAATTCGATTCGAAATAAATGTGAAAATCATTCAATCCGTGCCAAATGGAATGGAATTGATTGAATCAAAAAGTTTATGATAAATAAAATTGAATGATTCACGCAGGGTTCTAGTACACACTGTGTACTAGAAGGGATGGGGAACCCAGAGTTTGAAGCCGCACATATGGCCACTTGTACGACTTCGTTAGTCTGCTGCGCACTCACCGCCAAATGTGTTCGACACGAATTCCACATGATCGTGCCCGCGTCCTAGTCCGCCAAGCAGCTCGCTAATGCGGCTTCCGTGGCTGGCACTGCCTCCTCCCAGGAGGGGCTGTGACTCCCGGTTGTCGCTGCCCGCGTCCGTGGACATGCCCTCGAAGTCGATTTCTGGCACCAGGCAGATGTCGTCGGCCTCGTCATGCGGGTGACGGGCGAGGGCAATGTGCGAAGTGGCTTTCAGCGGAGATGCCGATGTCGATGCAGATGTGGTTACCTTCGCGGATGCGATGTGACTAATAATCGGTGGCTGTTGGCTGTTGCTTTCCATGCTCTCGTCAGCGCGACCTTTGAATCTCTGGTTGCGCAAGTTTGAGCTTCTCCTTAGCAGCACTTCTTCCTCGCCATCTTCATCTTCGCCGTCGTCGGTTTGGTCGTCGTGGAGCATGACCAACTTATCCAGTTGCGGTTTCTGAAGTGCGGCATCGCCCCCGGCACTCTCCTCGCCTGGAGGCAGGCCATTTGTGTGGTTTCTCTCCTCTGGCCCCTCCTCCTCGTCCTCGTCGTCGTCCACGGACAGTAGCATGGGTTCCCGTTCCTTTCTGCCTCGTCTCCGAGTCCTGCGTTTGCCCATGCCAATGGTATTGATCTGAGGAAAGAGAACACATCAAATTACAGAGGATTGTGGAGGAGAACTGAGTGCACCCACCTCTACTTTGGTGGTCAACTGGTTGGTGGTCGACTCGAAGCCATTGAGGAGCGGGGCCAGCTGGCTGCTAGGGGGCGTTTGGTCCTTAACAAAGTCTCCAATGAGATCCACCTCGTCCTCCAGCTGAAGCAGCGGTGGATCCGCTTGATCCCGTGCGCTGCTCATGGCCAAAGTGGGTGGCAGGCACGTGGATGGTTGGGGTAGGAGTTGGTGGTGGATCCGTGGTAGACACAACAACAAAGACCCGCGCCCTGCTGCAGCTTCTTCTTGCGCTTCTATCTGTCACTTTTTGGGCGTCGCTTTTGCTATCTGTTATCTGCTCCTCCGCGCTTCCACCGCTCGCATGTTCCCGCACAATATGCTTCTATTATTCGGGCTGGAATTTGATTACATTACTTGTTAATTGCTTCAATTTTATGCTTGTATTTCATTTGGCAATTATCGATTTTTGGGTTTGAGGGCTCTGCTCCTGCCAGAGTTAAATATGTTTAGTTCGAGGAACACATCTGCGGGACACCGAGGACCTCGAAAACACATGCAAAACAGACACTCACCATGCACTCCTAAAATAACAAGGGAATTACGCGTTCGATTCAGTTTCGCCAAGAAAAAGCGAAAAATGGTTGGCAAACCAAACAGCTGACGAGTAGAATTCGCGGTGCTGCCCACTTGCGGGTTCTGTTCTCGCCGAGTGGCAGGGCCGGCCATGAGAGCGCAGAAAACCTTAACCCCATGATGCCATAAATGAAAGATTAGCTACAAATTTTCGAGAACCCATTCGAAAATTGCGCACAAAATCAGATTCTTCACCATACATCAAGTTATAACAATTAGGCTGCTAAGAACTTGAAAGCCGGAGTTGTTACGTATTTCAATTTTTGTAAATTTGTAGTTTTATAATTTTTTTTTTTAAGTTCTTTTGTGTTTATTAATAATTTTAGATGTGGCAAAAAATTTTAAGTTTTCATGTTCATTTTAGCATCAAAACTGTGGAAGCGGCGCCACAGTGACCTTTAGAGTGGGCGTAGCAACAAAAGGAATATCTAGAACTACTTAGTTAGTCTCAATTTTCTCATTTTTCCAGTTTCCGAGATCTTAGCGCTTATAAGGACAGACTGGTGGACAAAAGGACAAGGCTAAATTGACTCGGCTAGTGATCCTGAATAAAAAGTTTATAGGGTCGGATACGCTTCCTTCAACCTGTTATATACTTTTCGACGAATACAATAAAATTGTTATAAAACTGGTGGTCCGGAACGCTTCTTACTGCCATCATTCATTCTACTATAAATATTCCCTTGAATATTTTGGGTGGGCAGCAAACTTATTGGTCTTATGGACCTCTCCACTATGGTTTGAAGTCTACTTTATTCTTAACATTGTATGGATTGTGTGAAGGTGATTAATATTTAGTTTAGAAGGGCACTCTGGCGCAGTTTGGCGATCCAATCCAGGGCTTCTCCTAGCTGCCGCTGCAGATTTGTGCTCTCCGCCACCAGCTCGATGCAATCCTTAAATTTGGAAACCGCATTGCGCAAACTCATCGGCGGCAGAACCCTGAAAGGAAGGGGTATTTAACACAGTGACCCAGTTATGTAGGTGTTATCAGTGCTTACGAGAACCAGTGCAGGGGCTCCACAAAGCCCTTGGACTTGTCCACGGACTGTCTCTCGATGGAGATGCCATCTCCGGAGTCCACGACCCGACAGAGGGCATTGAACTCGGCACTGTTCTCCGTGGGAATCTGCGCCGTGGACACGGAGTTACTGCCTCCGTGTTGGAATCGGGTGCGGGCCAAGAGAATCGCACCACTAGCGTTGCTGCGCTCCAGATTAACCCGGCACTGGGTGTGCTCCTCGACTAGGTGGAACATGTCAAGGTACAAGTCGTCCAGCAGTTGGCCAGCGGCCTCTTTTTCGGTTATTCCGGCAGTCATTGTAGACGTTATTTATTTACCTCGCGACTGAGAATTTTCAATCCAATCATATGATTTCACCAACAACCCTGTTCTCGACACTGCTTTGCGGCGAGTTGGCAGCCCCGCCGATACCAATCGTTATCGCTAGACCAATTCTGCTCTGCAAATTTCCAACCGAAACGAAACGTTCAAAAGATGAGTGTTTTTGTCGCGTGGACGTTTGAATCGCAATGAGTTGTAATTGTGGCCGCCGCGAACATGTTTAATTAACAGGTAAACCCGCCAAACAGCCTGCAAACTGCACACTCTTGTGGAATCCGACTAACCAAAAGGGCAAACAGCTGTTGTTGTTTTCTAGTGTAAGCGGAGCGGGCGGGTGGGAGGTTACTTCGCTGTTTGTTTTACGATGCTGTCGCGAGATTAGAGAAAGTTTATAAAAAGCCCTGCAATTAGCATTTAGCGGCAGTCGAAAAGCAGCCCAGTGGAAAACACGTCGAGAGGAACAGCAACAAGTGGATGCCACAGTGCAAACAGTTCCAAAGTCAACTCAAATATATCCAAATCCCAAGAGATCGGGTGATAATGCCCGGCAGCTTTACGGCGGACTTACGTAGCCGCCGCCGCGAAAATCCAATCGACCGCAACGGCAATATCGGAAGTATTGGCAAGGAGCAGGTGCGCCAGACAGCCAATATTGTTTATGACGCCTAGCTTATTAAAACCATCGTGTGTGCATTTGGCATCCTAGGCACTATAACTGAATACTATACATATGTACACCTCTGCTATACGTAACCGCGTTTGATGACAAACATTGACGCAAAGCGTGGCCGAGTGTGCACTGAAAGTAAAATCAGTGCTGTATCAAGCTTAAGTTAGCCAAAAAAAATTTGAATTCCATGATGGTCACCAAACTAAAAAACAGATTTTCAGTTTTTTATCAAAAGCAGAAAGAATATATATTTAACTAGCGCATTTCGAATTTGTATTCAGCCACTTTTTTCCCGAGTGTACATATATCTAATCGTGAAAATCGGAGGTATTCACACCTTGCCTATTCCCTCGTCAAACTGAGGGGATTTGGCCTAGCCACGCTTCGGAATACTCTCTGAAAACTCTTTTTAATAACCAAAAATACAAGTCACCGACTGATAAGCCTTCGAACTTCGAAGTGAGTCAGTCGTGTACATCAGATTCACGGAAGCACAGGAGATACGGCCTATTATTTAATTCGGCCAACAGCTGGCGTAGTTAAAGACCTCTTATGTTTACCTCACACATAAGTGCAACCATTAATGACTTGTCGTTTGCTTATCTCTTCAATTATTCAGGCGACAAGTACCGAACATAAGCTGACAACCGAATATTCCCAAAGGGCTGGCGAAATGCCGTCGGGCAAGGAAGGTCAAGAATCCAGACGAACCCTCAGCGAGAGTTCCGCCGAGGACGTTGGACGCACAGGATCAAGGACCACCGCCGAAGGAATGTGGCGCAACGAGCTTCCCCTGAATGCGGACAGCAACTCCGCTCAACCCGAAAAGGGAGAGGAACGGATTCCCAGCTCCTCTAACTCCAGTATAAGGTTCAGCGATGCAGCGGACGTGGTACTCCGCGTCCTCCTCGTCATGACCTTCTTGTGAGTTGTTTTCGACAAATTCCATCTGCTGACGAATTCAATCTCTAATGCATGAGTCATCCCTGCAGCAAGCTGGAGACCATGACAGCTTTCAAGAGGGAAATCCACGAGGAGGAGCTCTGGCTGTACAAGAACCCCAGAAGACCGGACTTCGTCAGGGGCGGAGAGCTGCTATTCTGGGTGATTGTGGCTCCCTTCCTCGTCACCGTTGCCTTCTACTGGTTCACGAAAGACAGACGCGACTTCAGAGCCGCCAGCTGGGCCTGGACACTGGCTCTGTGCATGAACGGTATACCGACGAGCGTACTGAAGATAACAGTAGGACGGCCCAGGCCAGACTTCTTCTACCGCTGCTTTCCCGACGGCGTAATGGTCCTTAACACAACGTCGAGCGGTCTGGACACTTCCATCTTGGACTTTAACTGCACAGGGCTTCCTGCGGACATAAACGAAGGCCGCAAGAGCTTTCCCAGCGGACACTCATCGTGTAAGTGGAGACAGAACCTTTGTCCTCGAATGCCCAGCCAATAGCATTAATTCGTCGTTTCAGTCGCCTTTGCTAGTTTCGGCTTCATCGCCTACTACGTGGGCGCCAAGCTGCACGCATTCGACATCCGGGGACGTGGCCACACCTGGCGACTGTGCATCGCAGTGATTCCCTTCCTGATTGCTCTCTTGGTGGCAGTCAGTCGCACATGCGACTACCACCACCACTGGCAAGATGTGACCATTGGCGGGCTGATTGGCCTGTTTGCGGGTTATATAAGCTACAGACAATACTATCCCTCTATATTTAGCGCGGATGCTGGCAAACCGCTGATCCGGTGGCGCAAGAGGGAGGGAAGCCAATACAAGCGGCTAACAGGGAAGGAGAACAGCGAGGTCCGTGGCGAAGGCGACGAGGGCGATGCGGTGCGGAGACCTCTACTCGCGGCCAAGGAACAATCCAAATGGTACTAAAAGCTTTACATAATTTATAGTCAATTATTGCTTTCCCGTCTAAGCTCCTCTTAACTTATCAAGCCATCGCTGTATTTCCAATTTACAATCGTGCTGCTGGGTTACCTCTTAATGGGTAGGGTTAGTTAGTAGTTTCTACAATAAAACATAGCGCGTCAATTGCTAAACATAAATTTATTGCTCATCTTTGGCAGCAACTCCCAAAACAAATTTGCTACTTCAAAGCGACCGAAACTAGCCTAAAGGACAGCGGATGCACCGCAGATTCAGTTCATGGAGTTGAACGCCTGCAGCAGCACCTGTTTCTCGCGCTCCTTTTTCTTGACCACGTCCAGGCTGCGCTGTCGCCAGGTGCTCTTGCGCAGTTTTATGGGTCGACTGCCCACATAGCGTCCGTCCATCTCCTTCATGGCCCGTATGAAGTCGGCGGGCTCGCGGAAGCTGACGAAACCAAATCCTTTGCTTTTTCCCGTCCGCTTGTCGCGCACCACACGAGCTCGCTGGAACGAAGGGAACTTGTTGAAGGTCCTGGTCAGCACCTCGTCGTTGACATCGTTTCCCAGGTCGCCGCAGAAGATGCGGAAGTCATCGTCGGGCCAATCTGCTAAAGAGGAATCTTCCCAAACGCTGCCTCCTGCGATCCGCACGGTTTTGCGATCCTTCTTCTTGCGCTCCGTTGTCTGGAAGGATTGTAGGGCCGAAGAGGCGCGAGCTGCCTTGATGGCCTCTTCTGCAATGGGATTGGGGCCGGACTTCTCCGCCTTGAGCTTCTTCAGCTTCTGCGTCACGTCAAAGGAGACGGCGTTGATGTCAATGGATGGTGCTGCGGCCACCGTGGGCACGTGTACCGACTGTCGACACTGGTACAGCTTGGGCGCACTGCTCAGGACCACGGGCGTGGCAGAGATCGGCTTGGAGCTGGAGGACGAGCCGCCACCACTGCCCGTGGGCACAAAGGTGGACATGAAGGTAGGTGGCGGCGGGATCGGGGGCGGCGGCACGGTCAGTCGAGATCCTCCATTCCCTTGGTGGTGCTGCAACTTGTTCTGCACGTTGTGGTACGTGTTGGCGGCAATGATAGGACGCACTTGGTTGGGCACAAAGAGGTTGCGGGCGGGCGGCTTAGAGATCTCCGCCTCAAAGCGGGAGAGCTCGTCCTCGATGTTGCGGCGTTTTGAACCCATTTGTAACGGGCTCGAATCTCAGGTAATTCAAAAATTCTCAAATCAAAACAAATTTTCACGAATAATGCTGCAGATAGTAAATCAATTAATCGATAATTTTTATAATCGATTTTTGGTTGTTCTTACTGCAGTCTGTTCAGACAGGGTCAAGATGACACATGACACAAAGGTTCAAAGGAACCACAGTTGGAAAATATAATTAAAATTAAATTTATTTGTATATAAAATCAAAAAACACAGTAATCCTCTTAAAAGAAAAATTACAAGTAACTGTGATTAAAATTATACAAATAAAAATATATAATATATAATAAAAATATACGAATAAAAATATAAAATATAAATAAAATATATTATTTATCAATTGTCAAAAATGGAATAGGTGGTCGATAAGGTTTTGTCGTCACCGAAAATTTCCCAGTTAGTTCGCCATCTAAATTAAACGAACTTTTTAGTGCGATATTTAAGAGATGCTTTTTGAGTGCAACTCTGAATTCTTTCTCAGCAACCGAGGAAACTACCCTAAATAGAGCCTGTTGAATTTTGTTGTCAAATTAAATTGTATTTCTGATTTTTGGTTGCTACTAAATTTTATTAAAAAGGCATGCAAAACTGCAAATGTACTTTCTAATTTGAACTGGTGATACTAAAAGTGTGGCTCTTTTCAAACGTTAGACCATCGGTTGATGCAGCTGTTCACACAGCACATTATTTGCCAGTTGACCGGTATGACCATAACTCTATTGCGGACAAAAGACAGATTTTGGCCGACTTTGGAGTAGTATTTCGGAGTCGCCCACACTGACTCACTTGAGAATCGCTGTTTTCTTTTCATAATACATAATAATTGAATTAAAATTGTCGGAGAGTCCTAAGCTGTGATAGCAACAAGTATCCCCAGCAAGCAAAGTGAATCGAGAAGCAATATTCCCCACATACCCAGTCACGGGCACACACACACCCAAAACACATTCGACAGGGGCAACAACAATAAAAAAAAAGTGTGGAAAAGCCCCAAAACCAATAGTTTTCTCGTTTTATTTGAGAGCATTCGGACCCTGGAATATGCCGACCAAGGAGCGCAACATAGCCATGATGGGCTACCGATCAGTGGGTGAGTCTTGGGAGCGAATTCCATCAGAGCCCGCAGACGTTGTTGCTGCTGGCACTTGTAATTGCGTAGTATTTTGACAACAGCAACAACTGCGAACAATTGCCCATAATAATTGCGCTTCACCTGCAGGCAAATCGTCGCTCTGCATACAGTTCGTGGAAGGCCAGTTTGTGGACTCCTATGACCCTACCATCGAGAACAGTAAGTGCTGCATCCCATCCCAATTTCCCCGGGAGCCAGAATAACACCATCGGAAGACGTAACGATCTGTAATTCCCATTCGCAGCCTTCACGAAGATCGAGCGTGTCAAATCGCAAGACTACATCGTGAAGCTAATCGACACGGCCGGCCAGGATGAGTACAGCATATTCCCAGTGCAATACAGCATGGACTACCACGGCTATGTCCTGGTCTACTCGATAACCAGCGAAAAGTCCTTTGAGGTGGTCAAGATTATCTACGAGAAGCTGCTGGATGTGATGGGCAAGAAATAGTAGGCATCTCCGAGGTCTCCGACCGCGAGTTTAGCTAATTTTCATTGCCTTGCAGTGTACCTGTGGTGTTGGTGGGCAACAAGACCGATTTGCACCAGGAACGAACCGTTTCCACGGAGGAGGGCAAGAAGCTGGCCGAGTCCTGGCGAGCAGCATTTCTCGAAACGTCCGCCAAACAGAACGAGGCAAGTACCAGGACCCTTCCAATTGGGTGAATGCTACATAGAATTTCCTCCGCAGTCCGTGGGAGACATATTCCATCAGCTACTGATCCTGATCGAGAACGAGAACGGCAATCCCCAGGAGAAGAGCAGTTGCCTTGTATCATAGAGCGCCTGGCCAGCTAGAACTACGGCCGAACTGTTGGGAATACGGCGAATCGCTATGGCAATACGAAAATCGATTATCTCTTATCTACACAGTTGGGCCAGCGTGCACTGGCGGGGGCGGGCCGTGCCCCTTGTGCGCAGCAGGAAAATCTAAAAACCTAATAGACCTAATAGCTTTAAGTCCACACAGCAAGTAACCAACATCGAGCGACTTAGATGCGTCCGCTAACGCTGCCCAGCAGGTTTTGTGGTTCGCGTTTAGCGCAACACAACAGGTTTAAGTTAGTACACTTTTTCACAACAACAATTCAGTTACAAAAATCATATACAAATTCTACCAACATTTTGTTTTTAGTTTCAATTTAAATATAATTTTTCCAAGTACTATGCAAGTTGCTGTTTTATTAAGGATGAAACTCGTTTTGAAGGACCAATTCTATATTTTCTGGATTTTTTCAGTGGTGTGGATAAACATGAATAATGATTGCTACGTTTTAATAAAATATAGATTCCGAGTATCCACGTTTATAGAGTTCGGCGTTACTGGAGCAATTCATATGACTGTTGTTTTTATTTTAGTAAATTAAAAAAGCAAAAAAAAAACAAATTACAATTTTTAGAAAAACTTTATTATGTCTATAACTTTTTTGTTGGATAATAAATGTAATTGTAGTTTTCTGTTTCACGTTGGAGACCGAGACATAGGATCACACTGTGCCAGATGTTTCGAATCTTACAGTAAAATAGTTTCGAATCATTCGAATACTGTACAAATGTTTCGAAACATAAAATGTCTCGAAAACTGTTGATTCTTGCAAGGCTCTTTTTTACAGTATAACAGTTTAATTTGTTTGTCTAAAAGTGCTTTATTACAAAATTATCCGTACCAGCTTTTATTTATATTTCGAATCCTACGGTAAAAATGTTTTGAAACATAAGATGTCTCGTAAACTGTTAATTCATGGAAGGCTCTATTAGCCGTGCAGGAATAATGCGAACTAGTCTGAAAATCCATTTATTCTGGATGCATTTTGACTACACAGGGCTTAGAAAATTTGTGCTAGTCGAAAAAATAAATAGTACAAAACTAGTAAAAAAGCAAATTGTTAATAGGACCGAGCCTTCCAATTGGCTACCAATTAGCATTTTACTGGTCCAAAACTGATCCCGTTTCCTGCTGGGAGAAATCTAGCTTCTGCGATCTAAAAAATCGGGTTAATCTAACCCAGAATCCGCAACTAACTTTGGTCGAAGGTAACTAGTAACAATATGCTTTTGTTAACGCTATTAATAAATGCTATGGTTTAAAGATAACGGAGATTTCATTTTAAAATTAGAATTTGTTGTATTTAGTATTAGTATCTAACAATTTAAATTTGTATTTTAAAAATCTATAAAGAGTGGCTAAAGTTGATTTTTTTATTTTTGATTAAATGTATAGTTAAGTAGATTGTAAATGAAATGTGAAGATATCGTCGGAAGAAATCAAATAATGTTAAATATTTGCCAGGAATCCCCCTAAAAGTAATGTGGTGGAAAAATACCTCACAACAGTCCCTTAACAGTTAACAGAATGTTAGGCATCAGCTGCGAAAACCCACCACGAGAAAACGAAACACACCACAAGGCGAGAGACCAAGAGAGAGCCGTCCGCTCTCAATTTAACATAATGTTAAGATACAACGTTTTCTTACATTGGCAGAACTGTTGCGCCTCTGCCGCTGCTCTGCCAATGTAAGAAAACGTTGTATCTTAACATTGCTGTTAGAAGAACCATGAAATCTAACATTTAGGAGCGCCAAATTGGCGGAAGGGGGAAACTGGCTAGGGAAACGGGCGCCCTCTATGGAAATAATATCGAAAAATAAAATATCGATATCACAACAGTCCCTTAACAGTTAACAGAATGTTAGGCATCAGCTGCGAAAACCCACCACGAGAAAACGAAACACACCACAAGGCGAGTGACCAAGAGTTAAATGTTTTTCGATTTTCAAACAGTAAACTTGTGCGGTGCGTGAAAATTCAATTCGTTCATAATTTAAATCGCGTGAGATTGTAGCTGTTTAACGGTAATTTACCAAAAGAGAGCAGTGCGGACTTAATTCGTTAATGTTCCCAATGCAGAAGAAAAGCGAATGGGTTTTTCTCTATTTTCTCTATTTTCTGTATTGCAATTGTTTTTCTGGCCGAGTTTGGGTGTGTGTGTGTTGTATGTGTATACTGGTGCGCAATGCGTGGGTATTTTCTCAGCTTTTCATTCTATTTTCAAATTTTATTGGTCCCGAGCATTGGGATACTTATGTGTACATATGTACCTTTGTGCTTGGCCGTTAATTTGAAATTTCTCCAACGCTGTAAACAGCATTCGCGAGTGCGTTTTGATTGAATGACGGCATTTCTCAGTCCCAATATGTGCAGGCAGTAGGCTGGATGTCGATATGTTTGTACAACTACATCTACCAACCCGCTAATCAGGTGCAATGTACACATCTCCGCCGCCGTCGCCGAGTCGATTCCGAATGGGTGGGTACAGGCTTTTCTTGTTGCTTCCTTTCCGGGCCACAGCCTTTTATCGATTTAATAACAAACGAGGAGCCAAGTCGTTGGACTCTGCAAACCGGCAATCGCATAACCACGATGTCTAATGTCTGGTGGAGATGGCCCGCGGGGAGTTGAATTTATTGACGTACTGAGCCGTATGTATATGTATGTACAATGTACATCATGCTCACATGGGCGCCTCTATTTGAGGTCAGGATTTGATTTCTAAGTTCATCAAACTGGCCCGCGATAAGTGCTGCACGTTTGTCAATAATACCAGCCCCCCAAGTGTTCCTGGAACTACGAAACCAGGCTCTGCCCATCTGGACGATGGACCCATGACTGATAAGATAAGTCCAGATTTTATAGCGGCCATAAAAACCTCGCCAATGAATAAAACCTGACGATGGTGCTATCAAAGTTGCTATCAACACACGGGAAAAAAATTAAAATTATATTTAATTTAATTATTATATACTAGATTAATTCATTATGTACCTAAAAGTAATATTTTAAAATAATAGTGAATAAAATAATGAAAATAATAGAATAATTTCTATTTGATCCGAAAAGTCCCATTTAATAACACTTCAGTACAAGCTCTAGAAGTTTTGAAAGTTATTTTCTATTTATATGTTTATATCAGATTCCTGAAAATTTAAGGAGAAGGAGCAAGATAAAGTGGCATTGGTGTCTTTAAACTCCGTTTTTAAATGCTTTTAAACTATCAAGTCGCAAATTCATATTTCTAAGTGTGCCACCATTAATATTACTCACATTCATCATCTAGCTGGCCTAGGAGTCAGTGACTGATGCAAAATTGCATCCATTTAATAGGCAGCCAGCTTACGGCCACCACTGAATAAAATAAAGGCGGGTACAAAAACACTCGAATGCATTTTTACAAATTAAAGAGCACTAGCGACCTACAGAGAATGAGCTGTGTACATTTTCCCCTACATTAATACGGCTGCATTAATTTCATTACATATGTACCTACAAACCCACTTGTCTGAGATATATGTATAGACAGCCGTACGTTCCGCGAGTGTACATATGTATGTTATACATGCTAGCAGATAATCTAGTTCATTGCATCCAAGCACATGCACTGGCGGAGGGGCTCTTTTTGTTTGGGATGTGCGCCACCAAAGGGGAAAGTGCTCACTTATCCAATGTTGCCCGGCTCCCAGTCGAAATTGAATAAATGAAATGTAGCCATCGTCAAACACGTCATGCACCCCAATAATCATTACCATAACTAAGTTTGCAGACGCACAGTTGCGGTAAAAGCTATAGTTGCCAGTAGGTAAATCATTTCGAATAATGTCAAATACACTCAAAAAACTCCATCCTGGTTTGGAAAAATCTCCTTATTTTTGAGACGAAGTGAGCAACTTTTCCGTAGTTTTCTTTTTCTTATATGTATAACAATATAACTTCGTTAGTGTAATAATTCAAAATTTGTCACTCTTTTAGTTTTCAAGACTGTCATGATCTCTCGAGTTCTGATAGAATATATAAATGGTTTTTGAGTACAAAAAATTGTTACACATTCAAAAACACCCAAAAACTAATATTTGCGTTTGTTGGTAGGTTTGTCATTAAAATTACTCTACCGATGTTCAAATTTTTTAAATTAAGAGCTGAAGATCAAACTAACTGGAAACTAATATCGGGGTGAAATCATATAGAAATATGTTTCAATCAAGATTAAAGCTTTTTGGCTTGGGGGACTTTTTCGTAAAAATGCCCACATTCGACTTAGGAACAAGTGTTTTTCAATTTTTTTCATGGTTTTCATACATTTAAAGTTTGCTAGTAATGATATAAATTTAGCCCAAGGAAAACCCTTCGCTGACACTTTTCAAAAGCAATGATAATAAAACAAATCATTTAGCCCACTTATTACCCGTGAGGTTCTGTCCCATTGGCCGCAGTTGGAGGGAGCTCCACAACAAACGCTTTCCGCACCGCCCTGACTTACTCTTTCTTCAGTTTGTTGTGCCCGTGTGGCACAATTTGAACTTAGCGGCTTTGGGGCCATCGTCAATGCCATTCTCGAGCCACTATGACTGTGGTGATACCGCTTCCGATGTGAGAGAGTGTGTGACGAGGGCGTAGTACATCGCATTGGCACTCATCACCAAACACACACAACATACAACATAATACATAATACTTGAGAGGGCCACCGGAGGCGGGGAGAGCAGGCCAGCCAACCAAGAGGTCGATGTCCGCTGGCCTGCTTGGCTGACTGGGCTATAACTGCAGAGCTGCAGCCCAGACGTCGGAAGAGGTGGCCCTCGTGATGGCTTAGGCGCAACATTAATATTCTGCCTGCTATGCAGTTACCGTATTGCGTTGAGTTGCCCGTCTGCCGGCGGAACAAAACACTTTCAGAGTGGAGGAACCAATCTGCTGAAAAGACAAACGAGCTGTGCGATGTCATTTGTGTCGCTGCACTGTGGGTCACAGCATCGTCAACCCTTCCAAAAGATCTCGTAACACCCCGCAGCATAAATACTTGTCGATTCCGAGTGCATACACTCAAAACATATTAAACTTTTGAGTTCTCTTGTCGTTCGAAAGAGCATGTACATTGTACAAACTAAACTGTATTCAGAAAATGTCGAGAATAATAGAATGTGAATGTTTGATTACAAATGAATTATGATTATACATGGCGAACTATTTTATTTTAGTTACTATATAACTATTTTTAATCTGATATCAATTGTAGTTAAACCTAACTTACTGACGAATTCCGTTACTGCCCACCGTAATTGGAATAACCCAGTTTTCTTAGTTAAAAATTATGATATTTTTTTAAATAATCTACTCGAAAGGAAATGGTTGTTTTTCGAGTGCATGGGGTTAAGTTCAGTTTGCGCAGTTTAATGTACGGCACGTGTCTGGAGCCTGTCCTAAAGCGATGCCTCCGATGACTCATAGCCCACCACAAAAGGCCCAACAACCCCAAGCGGACGAATGAATGAAAAACGCCAGCTCGCGTGTCTGTGTGTGGGAAATGGGGAAATCCTCCCCAGTCTAGTCTAACATTCACTCACAGCACTCATTTAATTGCAGACTCTCGCCATGTCGACTAGCCCGAAACCGGTTAAGAAGGTGCCGATTCACTTGCAGAGCGCCCAGAATCGTGTCTACATAAAAAATGGTGAGCTTATCAACCGACTCCGTGTGAGAAACACCAAATAAAAACATTGATTATTACAGGCGAGATCGTCAACCATGATAAATCGTTTAAAGCGGACGTTTACATCGAGGACGGAGTTATCAAGTATGTGCAATGCGTTTATAAAGAAGAGCTAAATTCTTTAGTATTTAAGTATTTTGGTTCGGTTGGATTTGTCAACGTAATTTTCTAATCATCTTCTTTTGTCACATTCTTCAAAAACGGAAAACATTTTATTATTAGTATTAAAACAAAAAAAAAACAAAACCCTAAAACCAGACCTAGAAGTACCAGTCATCCAAAACTATATGAATTATTTCTAGCATAAGCTGATTTCTTTAGGGGTGTTGGCCCAAATCACACAAAATTTACTCAATCCCTTAACCCTTATAAGAGAAATTTTACCCCGTTCATCCTTTAAGGTTTGTGGGACCCTCCTCAGAAATTACGATACCGGGAGGAGTTCGGACCATCGACGCCAGCGGTCTGATGATCATTCCCGGTGGCATCGATCCACACACCCACATGCAACTGCCCTTCGGAGGAGCTGTGGCCGTTGATGATTTCTACCATGGAACCAAGGCTGCCGTTGCAGGAGGCACCACCATGATAAGTAAGCATTGGGATTTCAATATTTAGGTAATGGACTTACAACTGTCACTTCCCCTAGTCGATTTCGTTCTGCCCAACAAACATGAGTCGATGATCGAGGCCTACGACAAGTGGCGAAGCTGGGCAGATCCTAAGGTGAGAAATATGAATTGGTTTATTACTTACCAATGAATTACATAATTTTAATTTCAATTCAAAGATAACTTAGCATCTATCTATACAATCATTGTTTAATTATTTAACCGATTGCCTTGTACCTAAGTAACTTCCGTATTCGTATTTAAGGATCAAGTCTAAAGATTAGTTAATTGATCCTATTTATTCGTAACTATATATGAATGTATACTTTTTTAGGTTTGTTGTGACTACGGATTGCATGTGGGTATCACATGGTGGTCCAAGTCGGTGTCTGAGGAGATTGGCATTCTGTGCAAAGAGCTTGGAGTAAACTCCTTTAAAACATTTATGGCTTACAAGGGACTATATCAGGTATGTCTTTAAAAATAGTTTCATAATCTATAAATAATTAAATACGCCTTTTAGCTGAACGATTCTGACCTTTTGGATGTTTTTGAGCGCATCAGGCATTTGAATGGTGTCGCAATGGTAAGGATAAGCGAATATAAACACATTCCTTAAGAAAGATCACTTTCTAACCAACTTGTGCCACAGGTTCACGCGGAAAACGGGGATATCATTGCAAAGAACACGCAGCGGCTGCTGGCCGAGGGCATCAATGGCCCGGAGGGTCACGAGCTGTCGCGACCCGAGGAGGTCGAGGCCGAGGCGGTGCACCGCGCATGCGTACTGGCCCATCAGGTAAGACCACTCCCAAGTCGCTAGTTAGCTAGGAGGGACGGAGGAGGAGGAGGAGGAGGCGGTGTATGTCCATGCCGGTGGAGTGCCAGTCACTGTACCGCGCTGTAATTATGGTTTATTTATGTTACACATTTTGATTTCTTATTATTTCCATTGTGTATGATGCACCTTGTACATATTATGCGGTATGCGGCACTCGATATAACCCCACAATAAACGTATGTACATTAGGCCGATTGCCCGCTCTACGTGGTCCACGTGATGAGCAAGTCGGCGGGCATTGAGCTGGCCAGGGCCCGCCACCGATACCGGGGGCGGTACATTATGGGCGAGACCCTGGCCGCGGCGCTGGGCACGGATGCGACCTGTTGCCAGCACCTGGGCTTCGATCACGAGGCTGCGCATGTGCTCAGTCCGCCCTTGCGGCCCGACAAGACGACCCCCGAGTTCTTGATGAAGCTGCTGGCGAAGTAAGTTGTGCCTGGGTTCAACTCCGGGCCGGGACCGTAAATATCAGAGGGGAATTTACTGGGGATACTTCAGATATATCCTTCTTGATTTTATTCTTGATATTAATATTAAATGTTTTTAATAGAGACCAGCACGAGTAATTCAAATCTGCATTGTTTGTGGAAATTACATTGTAAAAATAAAATCAATTACCAGATTTATTGGACTTGTCTACCTTATGACCTTATTCAGACCATTATTAAACATAATAGGACTACTCACAAAAGAAAACTTGATAGTTTGAATTTAAATCAAATGATTTTGTTGAATTACTACTGGAATCGTACGATTTCGAAGTGGCAAATACTTTTGAATGTCTATAAACCATACAAATAGTTAAGATTGTCCAAATGATTCATCAAAGGAATTTTCCTAACAACCTCCTTTTGCTTAAAACATGTGTTTTTAAATTCACTTGAACTTGTAATGATTACGGTCTCTGGTCCTGGGATTACTTATCTATGTTGATGCTGGTTAATCTGCATACTAACCGGGCCTGTGCTTTTGCCTGCTGTTATCATATCCACTAACTAACTAACTGCGCTCTTTTTCGATCTAACCCACTAATCCGATGACGTTTCCATATTTGTCATTGCTTCACTCACACGCTCACACATCGTCCAGATGAAGACCCCGCTCTTTGTGTCCGGCCTGACCAGCAAATCCTCCGCGGAGCTCGTGGGTCGCGCCCGTCGCAGTGGCTACTGCGTCTTCGGGGAGACCCTGGCCAGCTCCCTGGGTCGCTCAATGAGCGGTGTTCCCAAGGGCGACCGCATTTACGCAATCACCAGTCCCCCGATCCGCGAATCCGCCGAGACACCCAGGCAGCTGATGAAGTCCCTGGCCTAGTAAGTACTCTTCAATCGCAGGTGGAATCGAAGAAAAATTGGGGATGGAAAATACTTCTGTCTTTTTTATTGCAAGACTTACAAGTATCCGTTACTAGTAGAGGGTATATTGTTTAATAGAGGGTATACATTTAGAGAGGAGCGTTTCCGACCCCATAAAGTATATACATAAATTTTTGATCAGGATCACTAGGCAAGGCGATCTGGCCATGTCCGTCTGTCTGTATAAACGCTGAGATCTCGGAAACTACAAAAGCTAAAAAGTTGGGATTAACAATACATATTCTAGGGGTTCCTACGGAGCGCACGGTTGTTTCATCCGAGCGCCACGCCCACTCTAACGCCCATAGTCGACTAAAACGAGCTTAAATTAAATGCAATTTTATTGTGTTCATTAATACCTAGCGAAATGTAAAAGACATTTTTCCAATCAGATTCATTAAAAAGATATGAGCAAATAATGGAATTCAAACAGCGTAAGCAGTCGCTTTGCTGCATGCATATCTCCGATCTCCTCGCACTTGCCAAGTATCTGAGTAACGGGTATCTGATAGTCGAGGTACACGTTTCTAGAAGTAAGTACCCAAACATCAGAACATGTTCGTTACATTTCCCACCCTGCGGTGATTGTTTGTTTCGTTTCTTTTAACCGACAACGCCAAATTACTAACGGTATCCACTCACACTATTAATTGTATCCTCAGTGACGACCTGCAGCTGACTGGCAGCGACAACTGCACCTTCAACAAGGAGCACAAGGCTTTGGGCAAGGGCGACTTTACAAAGATTCCCAACGGAGTCAACGGAGTGGAGGATCGCATGTCGTTGGTCTGGGAGAAGGGCGTCCACGCCGGTCTTCTCGATCCATGCCGCTTTGTGGCCGTGACGAGCACAAATGCGGCCAAAATATTCAACATTTATCCCCAGAAGGGACGTATTGGTAAGTGATAGGAGTCAAGGAGGATTTAAAATGCACATTCAAAATTTATTGACTGTACATTGGTATTCACATTAATGTAATACTCGATAAAACCGTAAAATTACACAAAACACTGTAAATTGAACATCATCAATCACTCAACAAGATGCATTATCCTTACAATTGCTTTTGGGAGGGCTTTCTGTTCTCAAAATCAGCTACCGAACCCTTTTTGTTTCTCAAGTTAAATTTTTTCTTAAATCTAAAAGATGTAATATTGTTCAAAAATAACATTTAACTGACCCTCTTCCTTCTTCGTTTAGCTGTTGGATCGGATGCGGACATTGTGATCTGGAATCCGAATGCCACCCGAACCATTTCCAAGGACACGCACCACCATGCCTGTGACTTCAATATTTTTGAGGGCATGACTGTGCACGGCGTCTGCGAGTTTGTCCTGGTGCGCGGAAGAATCTGCGCCGAGGGCGGAAACGTACGAGTAGCGGAAGGCTTCGGACGGTTTATTCCCACACCTGTCCGACCGCCGTTCGTCTATGACATCATCGAGGGCAAGGTGCAGTCGCCGCCGGAGGAGCAGCACGAGGAGAAACAGAACGGCAACGTGGCCAAGAGGTTTGCCGAGTTGGATATTCAAATCCCGGTACAGGAGCCAATCAGCGTCATGCTGGCTGGCAACCTGGCCATGCCAGCGGAAGGATCACTGTGCAGCACGCCTTCAGTGCGGGGCCGCGTTGACGGCAAGCGGGACTTGCAGGAGTCTTCCTTCTCCATAAGCGGTAGGTTAACTTTTAAATGCCTTTTGAAAAGGCATGCTGTTTCAGCTAGCTGGCAATCCAAAAGTCAAGCTTCTGATTCAGCCGAGAGTCACGCCCACTCTAACGCCCACAATGGCCTCAAAGGATTTTTTGTTAAAGTCGGACAATCCATTAAGAAGTTATAAGCAAAAACAAGAACAGCTCCCTCGCACTCCCTTTAGACTTCTCGTTCTCGCGTTTTTTTTAAATTTAATTGTCTGCTCGCATAAACACCGAAACTCAGGGATGGCTCGAAAATATATCAAAATATCGATATATCGATGCCATATTTTTACAGATTTTAAAAAATATAATCATAGCGATATTTTGTTAGAGTCCGAAATATCGAATATCGATATTATTTGTAAAATCAAGAATATTTTTGTCTCCCTTTAGACTAATCGGTCTCGGTCACTTTAAAGACTTAGCCCTAGCTTGCCTTATTACTCCTGAAAGTTCAGTTGCATCTGAAAGATGGTCTTCTGCCATAAGATGGCGTGGTTTGAGATGCCCGCAGTTGTATGACGGACCACCATATAACAGAGCGAGTATTTTTAAAGTCTTTAAGTACAGATTTCTTTTCCTAGCATTTCATATCATTTTATTTGTAATTTACATAATATGCCTACTTTAAAAATGGTGATGTGTCCAAAAATTTGAAAATGTATATATTCATATATATATATATATATATATATATATATATATTTGTTGCACTAATCACGAATCTGGCCAGGAAAACGGTCTCCAAGGGAAGGATTTCGAATATTTCTCCATGAAAGTCGAAAAATTTGTAAATTTATAGGTGTTTAAAAAAACATTGTGATTTCGGGTTTTTTTAAACACCTATTAATTTAAGAAAAACATTAAAAGACCATTTTTTGTTTTAAAAAACGAAATTTTTTTTTTAAATTTGGACCGTGGAGACGGTTTTTTAACCAAATTCGTAATTATTGCATCAAAATATATGAAGAACATAAGCTTTCATTTTAGAATTCTTGTATTTAATAAAAAAACGTGAATTTGATTTGATAAAATTTTTCGCTTTCTTGAATTTCTTCATATCTGGTATGTTAAAGCAACATATTAACGGTAATGTGCGCTGTGAATTTTAAATGAACAGCCTGTGATGTCCTCTCCCATTAAAATTTAAATATTTTGAAAAAATAGAAAATATCATCGATATATCGATATTTTAAATTGATATTATCAAATATCATTAATGATATTTTTTCAAAAACCAAATATCATCGATACGATATTTTTTAAAAATTCGACAACCCTAACCGAAACTACAAACTTCAAACTCAAGTCGGTTATAATTCGTATGTACGGTTTGGATTCCACCACAAATGTTTGGAGGATATTTCTGTGACACCTTGGTTAAAAACTCACTTTTGGCAAAGAAAAATCTCATAAGCCTAAAATACACCAAATCTAAATCTGAATCTAAACTTTATAAATATTTAATATTTAAAAAACTTTACAGAGGAACTCGACAGATCTGGCGTTCGAGCGTGCATTAAAGTGAAAAACCCACCTGGCGGAAAGTCTTCCGGATTCTGGTAGACCACAGATCTTAATTTGTGTGGATGCAGAATCGCACAATCTTTAAGGACAGTGTAAGCCAAAGTCTGCGCTTAATCGATAACTAAACTGGCATTTAATATAAAACCCTAAAACAAAATCGTAATCTAACCAAATTTCAAAATAAGCAAATACGAGTATAGCCACAAACCTTAGAAAAAGAATCATACAATCTGCTTCGTCATTAAATATTTAGAACCGATTGCCTCATGTTGACACAATTTTTGTTAAATTCTTCAACTTTGTAGCCCATAAGCAAGTATTGGTGAGGGCTTGAATAGAGTACTATGAAAACAAAGAAATTTGCGCCCTTAGGTATTTTTTGTTGAACAGTTACTTTTAAATACTTGAATAATTACATGAAGACTTAGCACAATTTTTTGTACTCTTGAAAGCTAACAGGCAATCCAAGCAAAATCAAAAGGTTCGAAAGAATAACAGTTGAGTTGAATGCTTAATAATTATAATTGTTTATTGATATCCCGCTTTAAAGTACGGTAATTGGGTCATGCCAAGTGAGACAAGATACCGTTTGGAAGCAGATTCGGCATTTCGAAAATTAGATACTTCAATATTTTTGAAAAACATAAATGTGCAGAACTATTTATTATAAACACATACTTTATATACATATATTTAATAACAAAAGCAGAACACAAAGATCAAACTAATAAACTTTACCAACAAAAATGTAATTTCGTGTTTTTATATCCAACCAAACCCAGATCCTCAAGTATTTTGGGTAATAAATAAAACAACAACCATCATCAACCAAAAAGACAACATATTTGGATTAGTTATTGATCGCTTTTATTTTTATTTATATGATATTTACAAAACGATTTAGCACAATTTGTATATTTATATACTGTTAGCAATTGTGTTGCAATGCGAACACTCTTTCTCTTTACTCAAAAGTTATGACTGACAGACTATGCAAAATCAAGTGCCTAATAGATGAACTGCATAACTGGCCATGCAGTTATTCATATGAATACATAATTACAATTGTTTGATAACAATCTTCGTTCAAGAAAAATACTCGACTGCATGAACGACATTTACAGGAATTTTCTATGCCTTATTCAATGCAAGCCCATGTATTCAGGCTACCAATAAATTTTTACCAGATGTGATTTAATTTAAATATTTAAATTATCAGAGGTAAAATACAATTTTGTTTTGCCATCACTTAACTACTTACAATTGGTTAATGCTCATGCAAAACAGTTATATTATTATTACAGGTGTTGTACAAATAAACAATCTAATGAACTAGTCTTGATATAAATAAAGTGTTTTTGTAGTGCTTTGGGTAACCGAAAATTAGGTGGCAATCTTGCTACTGCTTATAATTTAAAAATCTTCACTTCTGTGTTTGTCTTATGGTCTAAAATCATTCGTAAAGTGACCTAAAATTGACTTAACAACTAAATTCCAATAGTAAATGACAGTTTATGAGTTTTCCATTTATTTTCCCTTACATTTGCGATGGTGTCTGGTGAATATTGTTGTTTTCAATTGATGGTAGATTGTAGGAATGCATGCGACCGCAAAGTTCTTTATACTTTTCTACCCGATTCTGTAAATAGAAAAATATTTAATTTTTTCGTCGAACCGCTAGGGTTCTGAATTGGAACTTACTGCCAGATCCTATGCGATCGCTTGCGCGCTTAAAGTTTTTTTAAATAGGCGGCACATTTAACCGCACTGCTAACTTGTCCTGTATTAAGGAGGCTCAACTTCTTGTGCTTTGCTCGGAATTTTCGTACATAGGCGTCTATAAGATTTTTAATCTTGTGTGGATTAATTTCACCAGACCGACTGTGGCAGATCTAATAAAAAGAAATAATATAATTGGGGTATTTAAAAAAATGTTTGGTAAATATATAAACAAGATAATATAAAGAGAAACCGGCCCTTACTCGTGTTATTAGACGCGATTAGAAAAAATAAAATAAATATATGAGTTATGGCACTCACCTTGGGCACAGCTCTCCGCATGATGTCCTTGTAGTCATCCTTAGTAATCGCTTTTTTGTTAAAGTAAGGCTTCAACACCAATTTTACCTCCTCAACGACACGTTCTTGTCGATTTAACTTTCGTAGCAGCTGCAAAGCACAAACAAAATAATATTTTTTCTGTTTAACCCTGTGTTTTTGAAATGGACTCACTCTATCCTTATTTTGTAGATCCGTTGCCGAATTCGGCACATCGTCATAAACATCAGGATTTCTTGCGCCTGAAATCAGAAAAAATGCAAATGTATTATACTATTCTTGCAACCATAAAAACTAACTAACTTATGGCTAACATACCTTTCAATTTTGATTTTCGGTCGCCTTTGCTGCGATGCGACTTCTTGCCCGCTGCTGTGTTGTATCGCGATGACATCCGGGTGTTGCCTACGGGCGAACTGCTTCCAAATAGGTTATCGAAAATTTCAACCTTGCCCCCGGAAGCTCCACCCTTCGCCCTCCTGCTGCCCTCCATTAAAGTGGGTGGCTCGAACAGATCCTCGTAATCCGCCGACTCTGGCGAGTAGGGGCTCTCCAAGGAGTCGTCCAGAGTGTTGGCGGATCCTCCGGCATTCCCGATGCCGCTACCGTTCCGCAGGCCACCTACTCCGGCACTCGTAGTGGGCATGTTGCCAACGCCACTGCTGCTGCTGGCCACACTCCCTCCCCCCTTGGGCAACGGAGTGAGCTTCTTCGAAGGAGGCGTGGGACTAGAAATAGAAGGTATGTGCTGCGAGCTGGACACCACGCTGCTGCTTGTGAGCAGCACATTGGAGAGAACGGTAATTGTCTTGCCATCGGAAGCCTTGTCATGGCTATCACCTCCGCCAGAGCCGCCTACGCCTACACCCGTGCTGGACCCAACGCCTAAGGCCAAGCTGACGGAGCTGCTGCTAATATACTGGGCGGAGCTCACCTCGCTCTCCTGCTGGATTGTTGCGCTCTGGTTAGACTTGTTCATTAGCGCCATTACCAGATCCGCGGGATTAAGGACGCTCGTTTGGGTCTGAGTGCTGGTGCTCGCATTGGACACTGTTGCATGGGCGCCATCGCTGTCCGCCTTGTCTCCAGATGCCGATCCAATCGCACTGCTCGCCGGCATGCCAGCTGCTTGCTGATCCAGGCTTTGGCCCGGAGTTGGTGTCGGCGATCGTGGCGAAAGAGAGGGCGACTTGGTCGGCTCGAACGGATCGTAGGCATCTGGCGAGCACGGTCCCGACTCTGGAGGTGTGTTGGGGCCTATCTTCTGGCCGCCATCGTGGCTGCCATGGCCGTGCTGAGGCGTTTGCTCCTCGGGAGCCAGAGAACAGGCGGCTTCCAACTCGTCTGCAGAATTAATGTCATCCGCGTCTTCGTGAAGCGGATTGTTGCGAGCCTTGTGCTGCATTTTTTTGGTGGGCAGGTTAAACTTGACGAGAGGCGGCTCGGGGGGCGTCTTGGGTCCTGTCGACTGCGTCATGTTTTCGTACGAGGCTTCCATAATTGTGTCCAATGAGCCGACCTGCGGGGTTTTTTCCCTTTGTCCGTTTTCCCTCATTATATCATGTTCCCTGTCCCGCTCTCTCTCCCTTCTCGTCGAGAGTTGGTCTGCCGCATCCTCGCTATCTGTGAGCACAATAACATCTGCCGGCTCTTGGTGAACTTGGAAGGGCGAGCGCTCCAGATCGATGATAGCCACAGGCTTAGCCTCCAGCTTCTTACGCTTGCGGGTCTTGTCCCGCTTTCCCTTCTTGATTGCGCCCACAGCACTGCTAATGTTGCTGTTAGCCAGGTGGTCGATGGTGGCCAAGCGATTGCTCAACAGATCCTCCCTGCCGGAAGCCATTGTGACTATCGACTGCTGCTGGGAACCCATCGTGGAGATCGCATTGTTGGCGGTCGACTCCTTGTTAAAGCTCACGCTCACTAGAATATTGTTGCCTGAGGCAAACACTTCCTTCGATGGCAAGGGCTCTGGCGTTTGGGTTCGACGCTTGCGCTTCTTCTCCTTGCGTTGCTTCTCCAGCGGATGCTGTTTTTTCTTCTTTTTGCTCTTGTCCCGCTTGCGCTTCGCCTTCTTGGGCGTCAAAGCACCATCATAGTGGCCGCCTGGACCTTTTGGTGATCCTAGTGGCGGCGTCCAGGACGGGTTCTTATCCTGGCAGTCGCCATCATGCAGGAAATCGCAGCGACCGGGTGATGGCGAGGGAGACCACTGACCAGTTGGCATTCCACCCTTCTTTCGTTTTCTCTGCGGGGCCAGGAAGTCGTCAGCATCCTCGAAAGGATCACGTTGCCGCGATATGCGCCGCATCCGGGCAGCAGTCGTCGGACTGGCGCTGCCCGTCCTTTTTTTGTTCTTTTTCTTTTTATCTGACTTCTTTTTCTTCTTTTTGGGCGGATCCTTGGGACTCTTGGAACGACTTCTGCTTCGGCTGCGACTCAACCGTGGAGTATATCGCGGGGAGCCAAGATAAAGCGGAGATCTATTACCTCCTCCGTTAATGCGATTGGGGGTGCGCGAGCGGGATCCCCTCGAGTGCGCAGACACTGGACTATGGGCCCTTTCGGTTGGAGGAGGTGGTAGCGCCGAGGGCGAGCGGGCATAGCGTCTGCCCGGTGAAGTTCGACGACCCCCGCCTTGTTTGTGGGGTGAAGGTGAAGTTCCTGGCGGTGGGGTCGGCGAGATGGTAAAGCTGCGTGGCCGTTTGGGCGAACCAGAACGAGAACGCAGGGAGCCCCTCGATTCCCTCGAGACGCTTCGCGAAAAACTGCGCGAACTGCGCCTTCCCGAACGACTTCTGCCCGACCGCATTGCGTCACGTCCGTAGCGATCCTTTGCCTGGTGTCTCGATGCACCCACCACATTCCGAACATCATAGCGAGGTAGTTCTCTTCGTTTGGGACGCTGGAAAAACTGGTGGTGCTGACCATGCTGGTTATAATGAAAGTAATGTTGCTGCTGATGGTGCTGGTGGTGGTAGTTTTGGTTCTGGTGGTAATTGTTGCCGTAGTGCTGGAACGGCCTGTTGTGGAACTGTTGGTTGCGGTAGTTGAAACGCAGTCCTCCACGGCCACGGAAGAAGCCACGCTGGTTATCCCGTCCTCGATAGGCAAACTTCATGCGAACAAATGAGTTGGAACGCGAGCGAGACCTTGAATGGGAGCGGGAATAGGATTTGGAGCGGCTTCGGCTTCGGCGCCGCCTGTTTCTATTGCGGCTGACAGAACGACTCCTGCTCTTACTCCTACTACAACTGACGCTCTTGTTGGCCTTCGGGCTCTTGGAACGGAGCTTCGGAGTACGACTTCTAGAACTCGAATGAGAGATTCTCTCTGGCTCCGGCTTGTCGCCACGGTAGTTACGACCCTTCTGTCGCTTCCCTATTTTCTTGAAAGTTTCGTCCTGGCTGCGTTTTGAGCGCGACTTGGACTTTCCCTCGTTGGCCGCCCCTCCGCGGCTTCGACTGCGTCTCTTCGAGGCCTTCTCGTTAGTCAAATCGTCCTCTGACACAATATCTGTACCGACAGCCTGCTCTGGCCCATCTTCGTCATCGGAAGCTTTAGAGGAACCAGGCTTAGGACTGCTACTGGCATCATCCTGATGCTCTACCCCAGCTGTCACCTCCTCCTCCTCCCCCTCCGCCAAACTCTTTTCGTCAAGACAGGGCGTGTATGAGCGATCCTGCTCATGATCACTACCGCTTGCGTTGCCATCCTTATCCGATTCTCCATCCTTACTAGACGCTGGCTTCTTAGATTTCACTGGCTTAGGGCTGGCTTGTGCCTCAATTTCTGCACCCAGCGCCTTTTCAAATTCCTTCGGTTTGTCAATGTCCAACTCTTCCCAGTCGCTCTCATCATAAAGCTCTAGCACACCCTTGGCCCGGTCTCGGTCCACAACTCGGTCCTCCTTAACCACTGGGCTGGGAGTGCTGCGCATATTAGCGTCCTCTGAAGGAGGTGCAGCCAAGTGGGAGTTGCTGGGCTCTTGATCGGAGGCCTCAGATTCCTCCATGGGTACACCATCACAGGACTTGTCGTCTACTTCCTGGTCGTCCTGCTCATCGGTTGGATTCTCTGGTTCGTAAAGATCATCTTTCTCGGGCACGGGTTCGGGCTCCGGTCCCAGGGGTAACGGTATCTCATTGTCCTCTTCATCATCATCTAATTGTACTAAATCTTCATTCATATCATCGTCATCCTGTCCAAGGTGAAACGAGTAAAATAAAACGGTTAGTACGGTACCACGAACCAAGGGTATTAATAACTATTAATTGTGACTTACATATGTATCTATGTTATATTTTCTCATATCTTCTTAAACTATACGACTTGCTTTGCTTTCAATAATATTCCAAGAACATTACTATAGTCAAATCCATTTAATTCCGTTACATTTTAATAACAGGGCCTCAAAAAGTTTTATGAAAAAAATCATTAAACTATAGACGCCTTCGGTTCCGATTTATTTTTTACGAACTGAAATTTATAGAACTTAATATTTTTGAAAATACTCCTAGGAATGTTAACAAAATAGTTTTAAACAAATATGAAAAGTTCTATTCTCAAAATACGTATTTCCCACTAGCACCAGACAAACTTGATATGAAAGAGATTTTAACTCTAATGCGATTTCTCGCGGCAGGATTATGGTGTTTTAGTAGTTTTTATTTTGAATGAGGCTTCAATGCTGCTAATAAATTTCATTTCCTAAGAACGAATTTCATAGCTTCAATCAATTTCCAAATCGTTTGACTTTTCCCTTCTAATGCCCCTCTCATTTTGTTAGTCTTCACCTACGGTCTGACAATCAAATTATTTTAACAAAATGATCAAGGATTGCCAATAAACTCCCATAGAAAACTTATAATTTTGTTCCAAATTTACAAACATTTTCTATGGAAAGTCAGAGCCAACGCTGATAATTATACTCAAATAGTTTGATCGTAGCCTTGGGCTTAGTTATTAGTTAAATATTTAATTCAATACCATACCTTATCAGATACATCAGCTGGTCCTTGTGCAACGCTCGGTGCCATTGCAGAGGCATTAGCCACAGCCTGCGACTCCTGCGAGTAAATTGAGAAGTTTGGACAATTGTCGACATCGTCATCTGCGTTTCGATCGTTGGCTTTCAACGGTGGCTGTTGCAACGTGTTCATCTTGAAGATCGGATTGTTCCAAGAGAGGCTAGCGGGTGGCATAGGCGGTGGTGGTATTGATAGCACTACTGGCATGCCCATCACTGGTGGAGTATGATGATTTACAGGAGGAGCGAACATCGGAGGCCGTCCTGGAAAACTGTTCGATGGGGATGCCACTGGGGCTGAAGACGGTGCACTTCCACGAAAAGGTGGCGTTGGTTGGTTGGCAGAGGACACGTTTTGCTGACGTTGTTGCTGCTGGCGGTTGGGCGTGTTAAAGCGTAGGTGGAAGGGAGTGAAGCTTGAAACATTCGTGTTGCTATTGTTGTTGGGGCTGGGGCTGCTGAAGTTCTGATTACTAAAACCGCCGGCCCCTTGGCCATCTCCGCCACTGGTCGCTTGACGCGATCCTCCGCCACTGCTGGATGCTCCTCCGCCACTGCTGGACTGTCCTCCGCCACCTCCACCACCACCCCTGTAACTGTTATTGCCGCTGTAACGACTGTTGTAGTTGTCACCTGTACCTGGTCCTCCGCCTCTGTTATAATTGGGTCCTCCACCTCCGCGCTGATAGAGCGGCGCGTGAGTAAGATGCTCTTCGGGTTGAGAAGTAGCCGCTGGCGGAGCTGCTGCTGGTGTCGCCACAACCGAAGGTCTCTGGGGGAGATTAAGGGTGCCATCTGCCCTAATATGCACATTCTCCAAGTTACGCGAAGCGTCGTGCCAACGATCCTGCATGTCCAAAATGCTCGACAGAATATCTCCAGCTGAAGCTGAAGTGGGGACTGAGGGTGTGGCTGCTATGCGTGCCTTGCCTTGGAGCAAGGCTTTGCGGATACGCGGTGCTCCAATGCTAGCAATGCGCACCGAAGTTTGAACTGCAGTCGATCCGAGCCCAGCAGAAGTGACACTGCCGCCCAAATCAGGCTCACTGTCCGAGAAATACTCTAGGTCATTGGCGTTCCCAAAGAGGGAGAAGCTGGAGGCAGTTCCGCCATTTAAATGAGAACGCTGCACTCCGTCTGATTTTACTCCCAACTGCTCTGCGAGTCGTTTGCTGGCGGTGAGACGACGGCCAGGTCCCTCACTAGAGGCAGGGGCCACGACACGACGACGGCGACGTCGACGTCTTCGGATCACCTTCTTGCTTGTCTTCAGGGCGAACTTTTCGTCAAAGTTGTTTAAATCATACTCGACCACATAGGTGCGTTGGCGAGTCCTCCTCCGTCGGCGACGTTGAACGGGCCGTTTGTTGGTGCTAGTGGTTGTGCGCCGAGTAGTTGTTGTAGTGGTTGTGGTAGTGGTGGTAGTCCGGGTACGAGTTCGGGTTAGAGCGGAGTCTTCAGCCGAGCCAACGCCGGACCGAGTGCGTCTCAGAACAGCCGCCCGAATACGCTCGTTCTGGCGGGTGCGTAGGATTCTTGGGGGTTGCTGCACCTCACGCACTCTGAGCCGAGTCTCTGGCAAGCCCATACCCCGAATATCCTCATACAGCTGACTCAAATCGTCGGCCAGCTCTAGTTGCTCGTCAGGATCCTCGCCCTCGGAGTCAACGCAATTGTCGCAGTACCAGGAGCCTGCGGGAATCTCGTGCAACGGCGGGTCCAGGCAGTCCATGTGGTATCCCTGATTGCAGCTATCGCACAGCAGCATTACATCTTCCCGCTCCGGACTTTCGCAGACCTCGCAGTTCGTAAGCTCCTCTTCAGAAACAGCAGCGCTCTCCGCCTCGTCGTCCAGTGCCAGCTCGGTCTTGGATTTGCTCAGATCCACCCGCACTTCCCTCACCACCTGCCGGCTGGCGTACGAGTCCCGCACCACAATACGGTCGAATGCGATGCGGTCAATGGGACAGGTCTGGACATTTCGGGACCAGGCGTCGATGCAGGCCGCGCAGAAAATGTGCTCGCATGTGGCAGGCGTGCCGATCTCCTGCTGCCGGAAAGTGAGCAGGCAGATGGGGCACTTCTCCAACAGATCGTTACTGCTGCTGTCGGAACTGAAGCCAGGATCGGCCTCAGCGGCGGTGGGCTGGAGCCGACCCGTTGCGCTGGGTGTTTGATCTTGCTCTTCTTCGTCGTACGATTCTACCTTCTTCCGTTTGCTGCTGCGCGCAAGCCGATGGTTGATCTGGAATCGAATTTATGGAACATTAAAATGTTGTGCCGAACTGCTTTTGGGTGGAGTGAACTAATGGGGCTGGGCCTTACCTCGCTGCCACTGGATGAGCAGTCACTCCGTGGTCCGTGGCGAGTGCGCAGCTTGCGCGTTGACTTCCGGGTCACCGCGTCCGAGTCGGAATCCGCCTCCTGGCGACGGGCACTGCGTCTCAACCGATTCGCCGTGGAGCAGGAGGGACGCTCGTCCATGTCGGGATCCGAGGCCGTGTCCTCCGAGTCCTTGAACTCGATTCGCATAATGATGCGCCGGTTCCGCTGCACCCGCTGGTGACTCACGGGCGGACCAGCGTCGGATTCGGAATCAGAATCACGGTCGGACATGCTGATGCAACTGCGTATGTGTGTAGCAAGCCGATATATTGATGTATGTACACTGTCGGCGGGGCAGGCGCGTGTGTATTACATATATATTGCATATAGGGAGTGCTCTTCGCTGAATTCTCATCTAATTATCCGCTCCTAGTAGTTTCTGCTCTCGGCCTGGTAGCCACATTTTCGGTACGATGACCAGCCGGAGTCTGAGAAGTCGCTTTTTGGCCTGGCTTGCCTGTAATTGCAGGCCGCTGTGAGTGGAGATAGAGTGGAGTGCCGATTTCCGAGAGTAGCATCAGTTGCCAATTTTCTGACGCTCCACCAGACTTTCACCACCTCGCCTACTCCGTTTGGAATCGTGCGAGTGACAGCTGCGGTGGCCAGAGGACAATGGAGCCTGATTTTGTCGCCGCAACGCCGATATTTCCAAATTGGTAGCAAACGCAAATTTTTCTCACACAGTTTCCTTCACACACACTTGGATTTCAGCCATTTTTTCAGCTAGAGGTGGGAGAACGCCTGTGAACACTTTCGATAGTTTTCTGCCGCCGCCGATGCCGATGCCTTGACGCATTTTGTTATTATCGTTTATTCGGTTTCAATAAGGAAAATCGGCGGATTTTTAAGCAAAAGAAATGAAGTAAGTATACAGAGTGTCAGCCAGTAAAAGTGTATTTCGAAATTGATTTCTAAATTTATTTAATAAATTCAAAACAAAAGTATTTCTAGATTTTATTGCAAATTTGTAATCTATTCATTTTGATTACCTATTCGTAAACACGAATCTTATTAAACATAAAAACCACGCAATTAATTTGTAAAAGAAAATAAATTATTGCTAAGAATCTTCTTAAGAATCTTCTTAAAAAACTATGCATAATTAATGTTATATAATTGATTCGTGTATCCAGTGAAATTCTTGAATAAATTTGTAAATATCACTCTGAATAAAAAAAAAAGTGGTGAATAAAAGCCTATTCACATGGTCTGTGTTTCTGCAAAAAATATCTAATTCTGTAACAGTGAATTCGTCTCCTATAATATCCTAGAGCAGATCACTGTGAAACGGTTAAAATTTTTGAAAGATGTGAAACTCCAGCACGTTCACAATTCGCCATCTATTATCCTACATACCGACACTGGATCAGATCAGATCACAGGGAGTACCTGTGCTAAATAAAGACGGAAAAATTAGTAACGCATCAGCGAAAAGTGAGTATTAATCAAAAACTTAGTACAATTTTTGCATATGCCCTCTGCACACAACCGCTTTAAATCGCAAAAGCGTTTCTTGTCACCTGGAAAATTGCTGATGTGAAAACAGCTGCCCCGTGGGAAGGGGCATGACAATTTAGTTTTCCTAAAAATAAAATAATTACAACGCAAAATGATATACAATTTGAATGCTAGCATGTGAAATGTGGGGAAAATGTAATAGGAAGTAATGTGGGCCAACAGTGACGCCACGAGAGTTTCCACAAAGTATACAATTTTGGATATTCGGTGGGTTATTCTCTTAAAAAAAAAGCATTAAATATCGTTTGCTGAATTTCCTTATGACAGCTGTATAGGGCCATTGCATTGAAAAATCAATTATTTCCCAAAAAGTTTTAGCGATTTTTCTTGTTTCTTTCTGCCGGAAGAAAAAGTCTCAAGCGAAATTTGGTAGCTGAAGCAGAAACACCTGCTGTGTGATCACGGTATTTTCCTGCAGTTCTGCAAAGCATCCGTGCCAACCAAGTGTCATCTGAAAAATTATTTGGTGTCGTCTGCCTTATGGATTTTTGTTACTCTTCGTCTTTTTCTGTTAGCTTACATTTTGTAAGCCGGTCAGCTGTTTTTGCAACAGCGGAAGTCTGTGTGACTCAGTTGCAGCAACAGAAAATTCTGTTCAGAGTGTCTCTTTCCTTTTTAGTTAATTTTTTCGCAGAATTAGTTTGTTTACGTTTTAGTCCCGTATATTCCAATTTTCAGTGTCAAGTATAACCATTTAGGGTTCGCTGGCGAAATGCAGGCGGAGAATGAGGCCGACATCGTCGTAGAGGCGCTCGAGGTGCTGGTCAATCACATTCTGTATGTTCGTGGTATTTACCCCGCGCACATATTTAAAATGAAGCGAATGTACAATACGCCGGTCTTTGTCTCCATCTTCCCTCCGCTCAATAACTACCTGACCGGCGTTTTCAGATCCGCTCAGGAACTGCTCCGCCACCGGGAGCTGCAAGGCCTAGAGCTGATATTGTTCCAGAGGGAAAATGAGCAGTTGGAGAGCTACAAACTGTCACTTGAATGTCGGGAGGATATCCAATTGGCGGAGGATCATTTAATGGAATTCGAGCAGAAACTGCGCTCTGCCATCTACCAAATATCCGAAAGGCTAAATCAGGTCCGCAAATTACCTACAGGAAGCTGTCAGTTTAAAGTTCACCTGCACACGACGCAGGAGGCGTTCATTCGCCTCAGCCATGAATCCCAGTACCAGGAGTTTCCATGGCTTCAAGCCCCAAGTGCAAAATCGCAATTGCCGTCGCAAACCATTTCCCTGTTACCCTTGGCTTCGGTGGAGAGTGTGGGGTTGAAAATGGAGGCACTAATCCTTAACTAATGTTTTCAAAATAATCGTTATGTATTAAATAAAAATACAAAGGTTACAAGATGTGGGTTTTATTTAAAATTACATAGACTACGCTGGTCGCTAACTTTAAATCGTATAGTAATCTTAGAATATTTATAGACTTTTTTCCAAAAGTAACTCGCTGCAAGTACAGTTTTAAAATTACTAAGCACCGCAAACGGTTGAGCGATTTAAAGGGATATATTTACTCTAAAGCAGACCCTGGCGTTTCAGATCCTCGAACGTCTTCCGGTTGACTACGTTTCCCAGCGAGTCCTCGAACTCCTCCTCCTGGTCGGCGATCCAGCGTTCGCTCTGCTTCTGCGACTTAAGCTTCTCCCACAGGGTAATCGCGTCTTCTATCTGTGTGACATTGGCGAAATGGGCGGTGTTCGGGATGCCGAGACAGCGCATGCCGTGCGCATGGCGCCACTCGGCGAAGTGGCGTTGGAAAGCCTTGGGACCCTTGTAAGTGAAGTTTCCGCAGATCTCGCAGTTGTAGCTGATGTTCAGGCCATGCAGCTTGTACAGCCAGTACGGGATTGGTTTTCCATCCCATCCAAGTGGCAGGTTCTTGGGATTGTAGGGCACATCGTCCGCATCGGGATCGTCATCGTTGTCAGACTCGCTAGCCTCCACATCGCTGTCATCCCGCTCGCCTCCGGTCCGAGCCTGCTTTCTCTGAACATTCTCCTTAGTGGCCGCCCTCTGCTCTGATAAAAGCTCCGCATACTTGTAGAGCAGCGCCTCCAGCTGGGCGATTTCCTTGTGGCGCTCGTGCTCCCGTGATTGCGCACTAGCGGACTTGGCGCTGGGTTTCTTAGCCATCAGGGCAGGATCCAAAGTGCTCTTCCCCTTTGTCGAGAATAGCCGCTGTGCACGCTCCTCCAGGGTGCCGCCGCACTTAAGCCCCAAGGCCACAAGAGCCGACTTCAGACGATCCAATCCCAAAGAGGCCAGCTCCTCCCAGCTGGAGAAGGCGGAGAGGTCGAGATGAGCGCCGGTGTTGGCCAGCGCAGACTCAGTCTCCTTGAGCGAGAAGCCGGGGAATGTGCCCAGCAACCACTGGCGCTGGAAGTCCAGCTCCACCTTCAGCAGCTCGCCCTCCAAATCGAGCAGGGGCTGGATTCGCAGGATAAAATGGTGCAGGTAGTCGTTGAGGGTCTCTATGTACTTGCGGTACTCGCGGTTCTTACGCTCTCGCGGGATGTCGAAGACGTGGTCGAAGGACATCAGGTAAGTTAGGTAGTCCAGCTTCTCCACCGCCCGCAGGTTAAGATAGAGCTCGTAGCACTCGTTGAGGTCCAGATACCGGCCGCCACCCTCCTCATCCGTGAACTCCACCAGGGCGCTCATGTCGTCCGGATTGTTGTACACCCGAATCATCTCGTCGAACTCTACCGACAGCGGCACGCTGACCTCTGCCGGATGGGACTTGTAGAACTGCTTGATTTGCTTCAGGCGGGCGTAGAACTCGTTGAACTCATTGGGTCCCGAAAGGGCGGCGATCTCCGCCTTCCGCTCGTTGTCCTTGTCCTCGTACAGGTCGCGCAGCTGAGACGTGGCGTTGTGGTGGAGTTCCATGAGGTACTTAAGCCGGTGCTCAGAGTGGATGCGCTCCTTTTCGCCCGGCTTTTTAGTCGCATGCTCGTCCACCATCAGTTTGACCAAACGCTCGCGCTCCTCGTGGTAGCGGCGCTGTTGCTCCAGGAGCGTCTCCATGGCTCTTCAGTGCGAGTATTTAAAATAATGAAAGTTCAAGTAGAAGCCCTCTATTCTTCAACAAAATCCAAGCGAAAAACAAAACTGCTCTTAAGTTAGCGTGTGTACATTAAAAAACAGTCACCACGAAGTAGGGATGGCAAAAACATCGAAATCTTTCTTTCACACCGACTTTTAAAATCGCATCAGCGAAGATGTTGTTACAGAGCGTTCACATTGGTCGTAGCTGGTGGAGAAGTACCACAAGAAAGTAAGGTGTTTTTTTATTTAAAGCATTTAAGCACTCCTGTGACACACATTTCAACAAAATGAGATAACTATTTAAAACGCTTAAATATACTTTGAATAGCTCTAACTGCTGGAAATTGTTTATTCAATAGGTATTCAATCGATATTTCAGTTAATAGGTAATACCAAGTCGAGTGAGAATATGTGACCCTGTTACCACGCGATAACGATATCACAGTCGATAATCTGACAGCTCCAACAAATACACATTTTTACCCATCCAGGCGCAGGGTCACACTTCACGTGAAATCATATGATCGATTTGCAGTGAAAATTTTCAGACGTTGGGCAGAAGGCAAAAGTAACTTACCGTTTTCCACTTTCCTCGTGTTGGCCGCAGTTCCCAACCGAACTCGGCTCTGAATTTATTAGTTTTATTAAATTTGTAACCATTGCAGGCACGGTTGTACGTGGACTTCTTCGAAACACTTGAATTTCCTTTCGGTTCGGTTTGTGCAAGTGAAAAAACCAGTCAAGATGGCACTGAGCGATGCTGATGTACAGAAACAGGTAATTGGGAGCGGGAAAGCGACGAGGATCGTTCCTGGACGTAGTGGATAGGATAGGGAAACACTTAAAACTAGAGATTCCTCCTGGTCTGGCCTCCGCAATAAAGATGGCGAAGTCATGGGACCCGAAATGTTCCCCGAGTCATGTGAACTTTCCATCCCCAGTCTTATTGGCCTGACATCTGCCCAATTGGCCTAAATCGTTCAAGTAGTTGTGGAATTTAAGCAGATTTATTGGTTATTAGGGACCTAGCAAAGTATTTGTCCAAATACTTTGCGTAAAAAGTGAGTAAAAAATTCGTGCTGGTCATGTGACACGGCCCCCGCAATGGTCCAATGTGTTGGAGCGAGACGACTAGCCCTGCGCCCCACACACTCGCACTCTCTGTCACACGACCAGCAAACCCCTTACGTTATCAAAACTTTAACGAAAATAAATAGAGGCTAGGGTTTTGGAACGACTCTTAGCCAATGCAGTTATCATGTGACGAAAGGGGCAACTACTAAACAGGACGAGTTTTTCAGATCAAACACATGATGGCATTCATTGAGCAGGAGGCCAATGAAAAAGCCGAGGAGATTGACGCCAAGGCCGAGGAGGAGTTCAACATCGAGAAGGGACGCCTCGTCCAGCAGCAGCGCCTCAAGATCATGGAGTACTACGAGAAGAAGGAGAAGCAGGTGGAGCTGCAGAAGAAGATCCAGTCCTCCAACATGCTCAACCAGGCTCGCCTGAAGGTGGGTGTGTCTTATCTAGTGGTCTTGGACCTGCACCTCAACTCGTTTGGAAACCCGTTACAGGTGCTGAAAGTGCGCGAGGACCATGTGAGCAGCGTGCTGGATGATGCCCGCAAGCGTCTCGGCGAGGTCACCCAGAAGCAGTCCGAATACCAGACTGTGCTGACCAAGCTTATCGTCCAGGGCCTGTTCCAGGTCATGGAGCCCAAGGTGATCTTGCGCTGCCGCGAGGTCGATGTGCCCCTGGTGCGCGATGTCCTGCCCAATGCTGTGGAGCAGTACAAGGCCGGGATCCAACAGAACGTCGATCTTATCATCGACGAGAAAGACTTCCTCTCTGCTGATACCTGCGGCGGTGTTGAGCTGCTCGCCCTGAACGGACGCATCAAGGTTTGACCTCCCCCGAGCAATGGTAAAAGCGCTCTCGAAACTAAATTTAATATTTCCCGCAGGTGCCCAACACCCTGGAGTCTAGATTAGAGCTCATTTCGCAGCAGCTGGTGCCCGAGATCCGTAACGCCCTCTTCGGCCGTAACGTCAATCGCAAATTCACCGATTAAATTCTTTAAGTGCAAAACAAAACATAACTAATCAGAAAGAGAACCAGCATCAACACCAATCCAGCAGGAACAGTTCAAGTTATTACAACAGAAGCTCCACCCACTAAATATTGAACCCAAGTAAACTCATCCTTTGGCAGTCAGGCAACAGCTAGGATTATATTCGATTTCAAAATACTTTTGCCGTTGTCTTTGTATAGGGAAACTGAAACACTCAAGAACATTTCGGTCCTTGTGTATGCAACAGTTATATGATACCCACACTAAACACACATATATATACTCCGATATATATGTTTGTATGCCAATACTTACTATATAGTTTAGAGGACACGATCCTAGGAGCATACGAAAGCATAATACGAGTTTGTTAAAGTTTGTTCGTTTTTTTTACATATGCACATATTTCTGAGCAGTAGGTCAAGGCATGTGCTTATATTGTATACATACACTTTAAAATTTGCATACATTCCTGTCCAAGAATTTTGTTTTCAAATTTGCCCTCTTTTTACGTTGTTTTTGTACATTAATTTCTGTCGTCTGTAGTCTTTGTTGAAGTTTTATATGTCTATGTCGTTTATGTTTGTAATTATCAAGTGCAGCGATTAGGAGGAACAACGGCAGTGGATCACCCTTTTCAGTGCCGCTGGCAGCCTGCGCACGTAACCACTCAGCATTGTTGCCCGTCGAAACACCGAAATGGACCCAAGCGACCAATTTCGCTGCTTCGAGGGCGGCGGACGCGTGTGCAGCTTCCACTGGCCCATCAAAAGCCCCGAAAAACATCAATGTCTGTTGTTGATCTAGCGAAAGTAACGAATACACACAAATTAGCACGCAAACACCTAAACCACATAATTCACCGCACCCAAGACGAAGAAGTATTGCCAAGCGGCCCAAGTAGCTAAATTTGTTGACCCTCAAGTTCAGCTTCCACATTATAAAGATATATAATTACTTAAAAGAAAATATAATAAAACGGAAATTAGATTCGCAATTTAGGGGGCTGCCGAACTGCCACCGTTTCTTCTCTACGCTGTACCATCATATCAGTCTCTAAAACAACACCACGTTCATACACACGACTAACACGCAGGAACTACAGCTAATTTGAACCTTGTATTTGCATGTTCGCCAATGTTCATAGTGTATTCTTCAGGCTCATTTTCTAACCGTTACCAAGTAAATTGAAATTGTTCAAATATGATGAATAACTACAAATTTAGCAAACAAATACAAAATAGCATATGCGTTATTATATAACATCGAGTACTATATACATTACATGAAATACGAAATGCAAGAAAAATTACTTTTAAACAAAATTTATGTTGAATAAAAACAGTATTTCCAAAAACTAAACCAAAAAAATAATATTGCTAGGGAGGTTTTTTTCTTTAAAATTCTATACTCTGGCAGATAGGTCCAATTGAATTACAAATACAATGCATTTTGGGTTTAGATTTACCTGGGTATACGTTACAACAAACACAAGTATAGCAGTTTTCGTATTATTTTGACATATTTTTCGACCCTTCCTATGGCAGCTATATAATATAGTCGTCCGATTTTTGTTATATTTTATTCGAAACTCTGAAATATTAAAAAAACGGTGTATCTCAGAGTAGAAGAAAATGTAATAAAGATCAACGAAGCTATAATTTTTCCGATGAATTTATGATGTAGTCTTCCGATTTTTTAAAAAAATAATTTATATTTTAATTAATATATTATATAGTATGTATGTAGTTGTTCCATCCGTCTGGTTCCGACTTATATGCATACTACCTGCAACAGAAAAGAAGGCTTTTGGAAAAGTTGTATCCCTATAGCTTCAAAACTGAGAGACTAGTTTGCGTAGAAACAGACGGACCAGGCGGACAGACATGGCCAGATTGACACGTCTAGTAATGCTGATCAAGAATAAATATACTTTATGGGGTCGGAAACAGAAACGTCATTGCGTTGCAAACTCATGACTGAAAACATTATACTCTCTGCAAGGGTATAAGCCAACCAGATGGCTTTAAAGTGTTATTACTACTACTACTGATTGCATTAACATAATGGCAATTAGAATGTCCTGAGGAAGTCAAAAAGGACAAATAGTTCAAATTATCCATTTGAATCCGGCGCTCTGTTAGGCCCATTCCCCACTATGGAGGCATCGCGTTTGCATCCATTTACCGTATAACGCGCCTCAAATCACATACAAACTTGTGGGTGAGGGAGGAGGGGGAGGGTGGAAAATTGTCGCGTTACAGGGCTGAGAAGTCAAATTTGTGGTATTTTTCAACAGTATTAACCAGGCATGATAATTTTTCTGGGCCCGAAACTGATAACATTTTGTTGATATGAAAATATTTACAGATTTATATTGAGGGGATTCCCTAAACTGTTGAATTGCTGAAATATTAATAATTCAACAGGAAATTTCAGCAACTAAGGGAACGACCCTAAATGGTTCCTGTTGAATTTTCAAACAGCTGTTATTTGTTGTTATGGGACTTAAACACCTAAAATTTGATTTTTTATAGTTAGTTACTGTTTAAAATTGTTAGCAAGGTAAGAATGGCTATAAATAAGCTGTCTAACTTAATTTTAAAGTAAATGTGGGGTACTGGTGATACTAAAATGTAGCAGAGTTGCCATGACTTTTAACCAAAAACGTGACAACTCTGGTTTTCAACGATTCAAGAAAATTTTCAACAGCCTCGAGGTTGTTGAATTGCTAAAATTTCTAAAACTTGATTTTGTATGGAACAGCTGACCAAAATTCAACCATTCAGGAATTCAACAGTTTAGGGAATCCCCTCATTATACATTTTTTTTATTTTTGATACACTAGGAAGAAAAAGTATGCGTACAAATATTTTCCGCAACTTTAGAGTTAAAAAAAACGTGTTAAAAAAAGTGGTAAAAATTTCATTATAATTTTAGCATTTAGTACACATATTAAGCTTTAATTTGACGTAACTCATTAATTTCTAGCACTTATACTTTTCCTAATATAAACAAAAATGTGCAAAATGGCCGCATTTCGCCTGAGAAAAAGTATGCGTACAAATGCATATAGTATTAGAAAAAGCCATATTTTGGGCAAAGTACGTCGAGTTTAGTACGGAGTTTGATACCCTTCATGTTTTATAACATCAGTGTACATATTTGGCATCGATTGGACCAATGTCCTTGCATCCTTCACCGTTATTTGATTCCACTCCTCAACATTGATTTTTTACACCATATCCTTGGCTGTAAGGGTGTGAAGACGAGTCCTGCCCTCCAGGACATCCCAAAAATACTTTACGGGATTGACATCTACTATTGTGATAGCGAATGTAGCTGTTTTACACACAAAAGCTTTGTTTTGTGGGCGCAATGTTTAGGATCGTTGTCCTCTTGGTACCAAAAGTCCTTTTAGAGTCCTGATTTCAGGGGGCTTTAATTTCTTGTCTCAAAGTGCATGAAACAACCAACAAAATGAGGTATGGTTTATAAAAATCGGTCAACAACTGAACGAGAAATGCCTAGCGATATAACCAAACAAACAACTTCTTTGGCGTAATGCATGAATTTCATACAAATTTCATACAAATTTCAATAAAATCGAACCTTCTATCTAAATAAGAAAGTTTTGATACCAATTTCTCGTTAAGTTGCTGACCGATTTTTATAAACCATACCTCATTTTGTTGGTTGTTTCATGCACTTTGAGACAAGAAATTAAAGCCCCCTGAAATCAGGACTCTAAAAGGACTTTTGGTACCAAGAGGACAACGATCCTAAACATTGCGCCCACAAAACAAAGCTTTTGTGTGTAAAACAGCTACATTCGCTATCACAATAGTAGATGTCAATCCCGTAAAGTATTTTTGGGATGTCCTGGAGGGCAGGACTCGTCTTCACACCCTTACAGCCAAGGATATGGTGTAAAAAATCAATGTTGAGGAGTGGAATCAAATAACGGTGAAGGATGCAAGGACATTGGTCCAATCGATGCCAAATATGTACACTGATGTTATAAAACATGAAGGGTATCAAACTCCGTACTAAACTCGACGTACTTTGCCCAAAATATGGCTTTTTCTAATACTATATGCATTTGTACGCATACTTTTTCTCAGGCGAAATGCGGCCATTTTGCACATTTTTGTTTATATTAGGAAAAGTATAAGTGCTAGAAATTAATGAGTTACGTCAAATTAAAGCTTAATATGTGTACTAAATGCTAAAATTATAATGAAATTTTTACCACTTTTTTTAACACGTTTTTTTTAACTCTAAAGTTGCGGAAAATATTTGTACGCATACTTTTTCTTCCTAGTGTATGTCTATGGAATGGCCTGGCTAGATAGCTTCGGGAACGACCTATTGGTCGTTGCACCACAGGCACATGCCCTTCTTCCCCGGCTCCACGCCCTTGACGCTTGATGCTTGATCACGTGCGACCGCAATTCGTCCATCAAGGCGATCTCCTGTTCGCAACTTGGGCGCAGAAACAAAATCACCCTCAACCATTGATGACCATTCCATATCCAAGTGACACACGTTGCCAGGCGACGATGCAAAGCCGCATGAACCACCAGTTCTTTATGTCTTTTTACTTTTCAGGTGGTGCTGACGGCGTCGAAAAACTGCTGGCAAATGCTTTCCCTCCTTCTTGCGCACAATGTCCTCGTAGGCGTTTAAGCCCCGGTTCACAGTCGCGGGTCGTGTCAGAGAACTATTAAATTGCCTTCTCCAGCATCAATGATTCCACTTATTTATATTTACGCTGTGCAAATGCTGTCCTGCGATTACAATTATTTAAAAATTTAATTTTCTTAAGCTTGCGATTGAGAGCTGTTCAAATGCGTTTGTCAATAGAAACACGTTGTCTATCGAAAAAAAATACCAAAAAAAACCGCATAGTGGAGCTGGCAGCTTTTTTCCAGCACCCGCAGTACTGTATACGTTTTTAACAGCGACAAGAATGAGAGAGCAACAAATTGCCTTGATATACAATACAATATACCATTTTACTCTAATCGTAAAGGGTATACAATTTATTGTAAAGGGTATATGGTATGCGCCCACCCTAACGCCCACAAACAAACAATATTAACTGAAATGTATTTCTCTTCAATACCTATCGATTGACCTTAAAAAAGATTGCCACGCCCACTCTAACGTCCTTAACGGTTAGCGCCCACATTTATGCCTTGCAGGGCCACTGCCTCCCGCTAGGAGGTGCCGTCACCGTGCCAATAGCGTCAATCTACACGGCAAACGTTTAATTAAGATTGACCCCTTTACAGATTGACCAACCTTAGCGTTATATAAAATACTATTTTGTGTTGTATCTCATTTAATGGTTGTATACATATACATACATATGTACTTCCATGCTATTTATATTTTGTAATTTGATCGATTCTGTTCAAATATGTTGCGATGAAACTAGCATAAAATCTTTGTTCCAAAGATAGGCTTCGTCAATCTCGTCGTCTGTCGACTTGGCTAATCATTTCAGGGTGAATTCTACTTCTTGATGCTATATGCATACATATGTTGGGATAAATAGTTAAATAATGAAGCGAACATACAAACGGGACACAGCCCTTTTCCACATAACGCATTTCTATCATCTCTATTTACGATAAAGATTTCCGCACATGTTGACTTTGCAAAAGAACTTAAGTCGACCTCGAAATTTCAAAGTGAATACATCCTGTGTGAGGTTATTTTAGTCATTACAAGTTTCCACCACCGTTTCCGATTATATTTGGTACTTGTAAAACTTCAAACTTTTATTAACACATGTTTATCAGTTTGTTCCTATATATTGATCTTGGGTATGTTGCCTTTAAATTCTTTTGCCTTTAAATTTTAATGAATTCACGATACATAGAAATCAGTTGAAAAACTAAAATATCTGACAGTGGACTACAAACTTTGAATTTCTAGCACGATAGTTTGTTTTACTCTCTCCTTTATTGTTGGAATTTTTTGAGTGTTATATAGGTGGAGTTTTTCATAATGACGTTATTCATAGGGGTGGATTGTATATATAGTTCGACTGGCTGTTGCAGATGTTGGTTCCGAATTATCGGATGGGGATGGTAAAGGGCGGCTCCGTTTGTGTTGTTCCTTTTCTTTTTAGCCATTAACCAATGTGTTACTCGCCATTCTTTTGTTCGTCCTCAGATTCGGATTCTGTAAGCAATAAGAAGAAAACATCAGTATGCTTTTCAATTATTATAAACTAAGTTTATTTGGCTATGTAGTACGATTGTCCAAATGATTATTGGCCAAATTTAACTATAAAGAGTTATTTGGACACCCAACCATTCAAATGCTCTGGCACAATTCCCTTTTAGCTCAATCGAACGAGGCAACCGTTCTGAACTTATACAGTGGGAATTGTGCAAAATGAAACCAATGCAGCTGTCCAAACGATTATTGGCCAAAATGAACCATGGGTGGGTTATATGGACACCCAATCATTCTTTTGCTCTGGCATACTGTTCATAAACCCTTTAAAATTGTCACCAAATTATGGATGCACTTCAAAAGCTTGGTAAGAAGCATGCTCAGTAAAGACAGATTTTTGTCCAAGTTTTCATTGGCCTGTGATGCTCAGGGATTTGTAAAGCAACAAGGCAAGCAAAAAACAGATATGCTCTTGCAATTTTGTACAATGAAAGTGTCATCAGAGACAAGACCATTCTCAAAAAGTGCACTTTTTAGTATTTGATGAAATCAAAGACACTTTAGAACTGTATTGTCCAAGTTTTCATTGGCCTGCGTGTTTCACTGATTTGGAAAGCAACGAGGCAAGCAAAAAACTCAAATGCTCTTGCAATTGTGTACCAGAATCAAGCCATTTGGGGCAAGACCATTCTCAAAAAATTGCACTATTTGTTTTTCTTAAAAATACCTACCTTCTTCGGCTGACTGAAGCCATTCGACAAACTTGCGCATTTGTTCGAGGAAATGCATTTTGCCCTTATTTGAGTGACCATCCTTGTACCAGCGCAGAATGATCTCCTCGGACAGAACCTCCGTCTTGTAGAACAATAAAATGATCTTTTGGAAGGCCTTCATGAAGTTCATGTTTTCGTAGCAGAATTCCTGCACCTTTAGGATCAGGGCCAACTCCGAACGGTCTGTTGAGGCGAAAGCCTGCAACAGTGTGCAGTATGTCTTCAGGTGACGAACAGCCTGATCGGTAACCAGCTCCTCCTTCTTGTTCCATTCCCCCAATGACATGATGGTAGACCAAATCTGAGAAAGAACATTGATGCGCTTGCGTTAGAGGAAACCCAGGTCGGTATTTTTTACGGATTAACACGACTTACAATGACAATTATTTCATGATCGGGAATGTTGGTGCGTTGCGAGAATTCCTTAATGTCTGAGGCTATCTCATTATGTGGCTTCTCATCGTTGATATCATCGATGAGCGCCTGCTGCAACTCACGCTTTGCCTCCTGGCTAGCCTGAGCCTTATGCAGCTTGATGATCTCATTGAGTTCTTTGTCAAGAAAAACTTGTTTAAAATATTCCTCAGTACGTTTGTTTGGTGGGAAAAAGTCCATAAGTCTGAAATGAAGCACGAAAGAAATATAAATGAATTAGTTTAAAAAACTCGTATTTCATAAATATCTTAATTTTTTGAAAGTGTACGAAATTAAATCGGCACCCAAATGAAGAGAAGGTCCATTTGCGAATTGGGTAAAACTCCGTCGTAACTCTTATTCTAGGAATGTCAATTAAAGATGCACAACTGGCTGATTGAATCATCTTCCTGAGAACATTCCAGACTAATTGTAACTTGACCATTAAAAATAAACTTACTTGCTTTCCAGTCCACCCTTCTTAAGCGCCTGAATCAGATATGCAATGCCCTTCTCTTGCTTGAACGTCTGGAACAGCTCTAGTAGAAACTCCAGTGCAATGCCATCCTTGATCAGATGCTCGTTGTTTAGTACCAGTAAGACATTTGGCGGTACAGAGCCGTTAACTGCGGATCAAGAAAAACGGTATCCAATCTTAGTCAGTTCCGAAAAAATAAGTTTATAGGTCCTAAATGTAAGCGTGTCCTTGGGCTCGTGGCTTTTGGATGTGGCTAAGTCATCCAAGAGTCAGTATACCAAGAGTGAGTTTACTTTAGCCCCTCAGCTGCAAGTCGAAAAAGGGTTCATCCAGACTCAACTAATTGGATAACTAAATGGGCCGGCTATAAACATCAAACAGATGGTTTTTAAAATAGGTGTAACTTACCTAACCAGAGCGCTGTCATACGCGCAAGCTTGATGCGTTCACTTGGGGTAAAGCCCTTTACGAATAATAAAACTTTTCCCATCTCCTCTTCGAACATTTTCTCAAGGTACTTGTACCGTCTGATGAGCTTAACAAATACCTAGAAATCGGAGAAATCAAATTTGCACAAGTTAGTTGACGGTTAAAAAAGTCGGGAATAATTGTATAAGCTTTAGTTGTTGTTGCAACATTAGAAATCTTTAGATTGTTGGCTTAGTAGCTTCACAAAAAAAGACAAGTAAAATATGGCTTTTTATTTTGCATAAATTGACACCGATTACATTGTTGAGATGCATAACCGGTTCTAATAATATGCATTTAGATTCAACAGCGCGACCTTTCAAGTGTGTTTGCGTACATAGAGTAATGTAGATAGAGAGTACTTGTTGACACATAAGAAATCTCCAGAATGTTGGTGTTTATAACAAACCAAAGACAAGTAAATGTGACAATTTATATTGCATATTCTTGACACCGATTACATTTTTGAACTTTATAATCAGCTCTAATGATATGCAGGCACAATTAAAAATGTATATTCAATAGCGCGAACTTTCAAGTGTGTTTGTACACATAAAGTACTGTAGATAGAGATTAGTTGTTGACACATAAGAAATCTCCAGAATGTTAGTGTTTATAACAAACCAAAGACAAGTAAATATGTCCATTCATATTGCATATTCTTGACACCGATTACATTTTTGAACTTTATAATCAGCTCTAATGATATGCAGACAAAAATAAAAATACTAGTCAAAATACTAGTTTCAAATTTTATCTGGAATGCTTAAAAAAATGAATTTACTGGCTTTTCATCTTAACTTGCGATGAATTGTTAAAATACAACAGTAGAAAAGTTTTTGAAAGGAAACGTTTTGACTAATTTCTAGTATTAATGTATGTAATAAATTTTTAACTTTCAAAACTGTTACAAACCTGTTCATGGTTACGCATTGCCTCCATGCTCTCGGGAGCATCGAAGATGCAGTAGTTTGTGCGCGGCTTTTCGCCATCCTGAGATATGGAACCGCCAGGCACTGCAATCGAAAAATAGTCAGAATAAAATAAATAAGAAGTCATTGTTGCCATTGGACTCACCTAGTAGACCTCCTGCAATCAATATATCGAAGAGAACTTCACCGTAACGACGATAGTCGAGCTTGTTGCCCGCGCTGTCTAGATATTTAGAGATTTGTTCCAGGTCGCCTTCAGTTTTTTCGAGACCAGCAATGACCGCATCACGGAATCCCGTTGGGTCATATTTTTCTCTTTCATCTCTTTTTCTGGTCTTGATGCGTTGACCCGATAGCACTGGTCTTTCAGTTTTTTGACTCATACAATAAATTGCTGTAAAGGTAAAAATCGATCAGAGATGGAAGCGCTTTTAGTTCGTCCTATTGTGTCTATTTAAAAACAGACTTAATACTCAAGGTCACTAGATGTGTTAGAATTTCTGTTTTTTTTTAAGTCTTTTTATTTTGTTATTCTTAAGAACAAACGAATGTAAATGATGACTGAGGCCTCCCGCACGACCAGAGTTTTTGGTATTGTTGATTCATTGGCAGAATGAATTTAAAATATTATTTTATCACCTTAGTTCGATGTTAAAGCAAACCCCCAATGATTACTCAGCTCGTGTAAGGGAGCCTTAACCTAAAAGTGCTCGCGTACATGTGCTTTGAGCACTCACACATTAACGACCAGCGAACGGGCACACTCCACTCCACCTCCACCTCTCCCTTTCTTTCTTCACAAATACACACGCACTCAATCTTTTACAGTTTGATAATGTCGAAAAATGAAATGAAAGGCGAGACGAGGAGAACCGCCCGCCCAAGAAATCGACAAAGAAACGCAGAATAAAGTGAAATTTTGACGTTGTTACTCTGTTAGGTAGCGCGCGGCAGGCAAACGAGGTCATTGTGCATGTAGTACACATACAAAAGCGGCCAGTGAGCTGACGTCTATGTATTGGCGGCTGGGGACTGTCAAAGCAGTGAAATCGCGAAAATGGATATACCCTGGTTTCAAGTACGCACTCGGCAGATTCAAGGAACTAAAACTTACACTTTCACTCAACGGAAATAAGTCTGGCCCTGTGCTCGGCGCTTCCGCGTGTCCTTGCTAGTAATCGAACTCGGGTGAGTGTATGCGTGCGTGTGCTGTGTGCGCCTGTTGCTTTTTCACAACTGACGAGCGTGTGAGCGTGCTTAAGAATGTGTAATTTAATTTAACCTCTCGCAGCGCTTACTAATACTAGTGAGTCGAGTCGACAAAAAACAAAGACAGATCTCTTCTCTTCTTTTCTTTTTACTTACGAGCTGTTGCACTGTAAAATTGACACGCACGCACACACTCAACAGCGACCGATGGAGGAGAGAGAAAGCCAAAGAGTATTTTTTGTAACGGAATTTACTTTTCTGCCTTTAATATCAACGTTAACAATTTTGCCCGAGTCGAATTCAGACTACGTCCGGAATTCTATTTTTAACAGCTATCACAATCGGTTACTGGGTATGTGTTGTTTGCCTCAAGTCCAGCGCCCCGTCTGCGCGCACCACTTTGTTAAATGAAATTCAGAGAGCGAATGAGCGAATGACACACGAGCGGACGGCCGAACGAGGCGAAGCGGACGAGCCGATAACGAAGACATGTGGTTCGGCGCCATTTTGAAGCGACACATTGACATGGCGAACGGATAGGGGATAGGGAGACGAAAAGAAACGGGGGGAAACTGCGAACGTAAAACGAAAAAAAGAAAACTGAGCGGGGTTCGGGGTCCAAAGTGTGCATATTTCTGTCGTTCTTATTAAATAATGTGCATGGTACAGTCGAACAAAGGCCCGCGGGCCACTATATGTTTTTACGCGTGAATTTATGGCTGCCCGATGACTAACCCCGTCATAGGTACGTACGCAGTTCGTACATAACCCCTTTTCTCACAAAGACAAAGGCCTTTTCATAGCTGTCAAAATGGCCAAAACCAAAGTTTATCGTCGCTAACTTGGTCAGTCCTAGCTTAGTGTAGTCTAGATTACTTGTGCACTTGGGTACTTACGGTTAAAACAAAAAAATCTGTTTTGCTGCGAATAGAAGTAACTTTTTGCGTAGCTGTTGGGCTTTCTTGTCGACGACTTGCAGTATGACCGCGGCAGGGATGTCGAAAATATATCACAATATCAATATATCGATATTTTATATTTCGTTCCGATTGGCAATTGTCAGCTCACAAATGTTTCCATAGAGGGCGCCCGTTTCCCTAAACAGTTTCCCCCTTCCGCCAATTTGGCGCTCCTAAATGTTAGATTCCATGGTTTTCTAACAGCAATGTTAAGATACAACGTTTTCTTACATTGGCAGAACTGTTGCGCCTCTGCCGCTGCTCTGCCAATGTAAGAAAACGTTGTATCTTAACATTATGTTAAATTTCTTGTCGACGACTTGCAGTATGACCGTGCTCCGCACAAAATAGGGATGTCAAAAATTTATCAAAATATTAAAACATCGATATTTTTTGCGAAAAAATAAATATTTTATTGTGATATTTTTTTTGAATAATGATCGATATTTTTTGTACATTTTTTTGATATTTTTAAGCGGTCACACTTTTCATCGGGAAACATACACTGTACTGTAAGGTACTCTTAAAGTCTTAGGCTCACAAAATCAAACTGAAACTGAAATGAAAAAGCCTTATATATTTAAGCAAATGTTTTTGTTATTTTTTATTTAAGGGCTAGTACTCAACTCAACAAAAAGTCGTCCAAAACCAAAAACTTCATATAAAAAAAAGTCACAACATTTTTGGTGGCAAATTTTTGGTCGAAGTACTCATGCTCACAAAAAAAAAATACTAAAATACTGCTAAAAAAATAAATAATTTCTTGAGCTATCTCACTCTCAAAGGCAGAAGACTAATTACAATGACTATCGAGGTCTGTAACAATGGATTATACGGTTGATTTGGCTTGTAAAATACAAGTTAAAAATTTTAATTTTACGTTTGTTTATGTTTTGAGCCAGTGCCTTGAGCCGAAAAATAACGCACGGATATTACCAAATTAAACAACACTGGACCATCAAGAAATAATTGACGGAAAATAGTAATTTTTTTTTGGGGCAGTTTGTGTTAGGTTAAGTACTAGCCCTAAGATACTCTTAAAGCCTTAGTTCGGCTCACAAAATTAAACATAAATAAAAGCAAAAATAAATATTGTTTTCTTTCATTATATATATATATCAAACTTATAAATAAAAGCAAAAATAAATATTGTTTTATAAGATCGTATATGGGTTAATGCTTAGTGGTTATTGCTTATGCAATTTAAAATTAAAAAAAAAAAATTTTAAAAAATAAAAAAATATCCGATATTTAGATATTTTTTTCTGATATATCAAATATTATTTTGGGTTTTATTTTTTTTAAATATTTCGACATCCCTAATGAGTTCAAAAGAAATAAAAACAAAAATCACTTTATATCACATACATAGCTATTTTTACAATCCCATCTATTTTTTTTTTAATTAATAAAAATGCAAACAAAATCGCTGGATTATCGAAAATCTGGCAACGTCGTTTAGTACTTCACAGAAACCAATTGGAACATTTTGGCGCAAAGACCCCGAAATCGTTTATTTTTTGATATAACTATAATGTCGTATTAAACGAAATGAACTTTGATAACGTAAATATACCTGCAAAACTAGTGCCCGACAACTATTTGCAGCTCGGACTGGCAGCTCAACGCAGCAAGCAGCGCTGTTTCAAGGAGCTCCTCGAGAAGGTAAACAAAAGCGCAAATGTATTTTTCAAGCAATTAAATTACATTTACATTTCCAGCGGAAGATTCCGGAAAATGGATGGCCCGATGAGCAGATTGAGGAGCTTGTGCTCCAGCTGGCGTCCTTGGACAGCAACAACTTTCCACACAAGGTCGGACTGGGAGAACGGGAGGCCCGAATTGCGTGTAGTGAGTTGACCGATCGTATGGGTTTTTAAAGATATTTTACCTTTATTTTTGGGAAACTGCTTAATGCCAGATAGTATTTAATAGCATTTAATTTTATATATTTAATAGAATAATCTGAATGATTTATTTTTGCCATTGAACTTCATACAGGGCTAGTGGCCCGCCGGCACTATAACTTTGGTCACGGGATCGGGCGCTCTGGAGATTTACTGGAGGCGCAGCCTAAGGCAGCTGGTTCCACGTTGCTCGCACGTCTTACAAATGCCTTGATCCTGGACCTTGTGCGGGGAATTGGACTGTCCAGTTGTGCCGGTTGCTTTCTGGTACCGATGTGCACCGGCATGACTTTAACCCTGTGCCTGCAGAGTCTTCGCAAGCGGAGACCCGGTGCGAAATATGTTCTCTGGTCCCGCATCGATCAAAAGTCCTGCTTTAAGGCCATCACAGCGGCGGGCTTGAAGCCCGTTATCATCCCTTGCCAAGTTAAAGAAGATTCCCTCCACACCGACATTAACTCGTTCCGGGAGAAGATAGAGTCGTTGGGAGTAGAGAACATTCTCTGCCTGTACACCACCACCAGTTGCTTTGCTCCCCGCAACAGCGATGACGTTGTGGAGATATCCAAGTTGTCACAGCAGGCACAGCTTCCCCACCTGGTCAACAATGCTTACGGATTGCAGGCAAAGGACATCGTTCGTCAGTTGGAGCGGGCCAATCGAGTCGGACGCATTGATTACTTTGTCCAGAGCAGCGACAAGAATCTGTTGGTGCCAGTGGGCGGTGCCATTGTGGCCAGTTTTAATGAGAGTCTGCTCCACGAAGTAGCCAGCAGTTATGCGGGTCGAGCCAGTGGCTCCCAGTCCCTGGACGTCTTTATGACGCTGCTATCGCTAGGTTGGAACGGGTTTCAGTCGCTTATGCAGCAGCGGGCTGAAAACTTTATATATCTCCGAGACAATCTTAAAAGTTTCGCAGAGAGTCGCGGAGAATTGGTGATCGAGAGCAGTTATAACTCCATATCCTTGGCAATAACACTGGGTACGATTGCATCGGATGGGAGGGAAAGCATAACCCAGCTTGGATCTATGCTGCACACGCGTGGAGTGTCCGGAGCAAGAGTAGTGGTACCTGGGCAAACAAAAACAATCGATGGGCACAAGTTCGTAGGTAAGTAGTATAAAAAATGAATTCTTTGCAATACTTAAATGTATTCGTCATTTTTGTTCAGATTTTGGCTCCCACCGCAATGACCTAAAAGTGCCGTATTTAACTGTGGCCTCTGCACTTGGAATAACTCGAGACGAGGTCGACAAATTCGTTGATATTTTTAGCAAGTGCTGGCAACAGCTAAGTCAAAAGTAAAAATGAAAGAAAAACAGAAAACCAACAAATGGCAAACGACTAAAAATTACATCAGCTAAATAACTGTACCTACTTCTGTATATAATAGAACAGTAGCTATAAAATATATAACAGAAAATAAATATACAAATAATGTAAAATATAATAAAATAGATTACTTTGTTGAAAACAGTTTCTGTGTTAACTTTATGTTATTAAACGTTAAATATTTACATTGTACAATGTACAACCCAAAACTATTGCCTATTTAAAAAAAAGGAAATTAACATTTCTTATTTAAACAGCTTTTGGGATGTGAGCTTGAAATACAGCCAAATTAATTAGTTTATATTGTTTTATTTTCGGCTTCACTTCACACAAAACGTTGTGGTTTACACACAAACACGTTAGGCAACGGCTAAACCTATTGTAGTTCTAAGCAGAATAAACAAATATTTAGGAATGTATAGTAACTTATATTTTTTTGAACAATATGGCGGAGCATGCAATAACGACAATTTACTAACGAGAAAAAAATATCTATCCTCTGCCCTAGCTTTTGCTGAGACCATTACATTTGGGTTTATTATTAGAGCTGCTGGTTGGATTGCTGGTGCAATTGCTCGGCACGTTTTCTTTGTCGCGGTGCCGTTCGCGACTCCGCCGCTCTAGGTGCTGGTTCATGGTCGCCTCGATCTTGGCCAGCGACAGGTCATACTCATGTTTAATGCGTTCATATTCGCGTTTCATATGTGCTTCCTTGTCCTCGGCATACAGCTTGTAGTTGTGGGCGGTGCGCTTGGCACTTTGATAGCGCTGCTGCGCGGATCGCATCGCCTCTTCGTGGTTGGTGCGCAGCGAGTCCAGCTGCTGGCGCCAGTGCTGCTCTACCTGGTCGATGGACTGCCGCTGTGTCTCCCACTGAGCCATCACAGCCTTCATTGATTGCCTTTCCGAATCGATGCTGGCGTGCTGCTCCTCCAGTTCGTGGAGAAGTTCGGCGATTCGTTGATTCTTTGCTTGCAGCTCCTGGCGGCATTTTTGCAGCATTGCCTTCTGTTTTTCATCCTGGCCGGCCAAAATCTCATCGATGTTCTCGCGTTCTGCCAGGATGGTTTGCTTGAGCAGATCCACCTCCGTTTGCCGCTGCTGTAGTTCTGCACACACCGCTTGGTATTCCCTTTGGAGGCACTGGCTCCGCTCTTCAGTCTGTTGAAGGCGGGAGGTGAACTTCTTCAGTTCGGCGGCAAAAAGTTTGGCCATCTCATCGCGAACACGTTGTTCGATCATTTTGATTCGCTCCTGGGTAAGTTCTTTCGGCGATGGGCTCGGCGAGGAGTCTGAATTGGATTTTGGACTTGGCGTAGACTTCTTCTGCTGCTGAAGCTTTTGATACTCCTCCTGCTGTCTTATGTACGCCTCAAATTGCCTGGCCTTCTCCTTGAGTTCATTTATAAGCTCGTCTTGCTTGCTGGAAAGCTCAATCTTTTCCTGCATCTCGGTCTGCAATAATTTGGATTGCTCCAGTTCAACTTCCAGTTCTTTTAGTTCCTTGGCCTGCATTGAGTTTACGTTTTGGAGCTTCAACAGCTGAATTTCGGACTGGAAGTAGGAGAATGGTTAAGTTGTCTTACTGTGTTGTGTTACTGAAAAGATAAAGAGTGGTTTTCTCGCTTACCTTGGTAATCTCTGCCAGGTTCTCGATGCATTTGCTGCAGTTATCAGAGCTTTCCTTGGCCGCCGCAGTGGCCCCCTCTCGCTTCTCCCGCTCGCTCTTCTGTCGCAGTGTCTGGAGCTCACGCTCGTGGCTGAGTTTTTCCGATTCCAGAAGCTTTTTAGCTCCTGGGACTTTAGCTCAGCTAGCTGTAAATTGCGCTGAACAGTGGCCAATTGTTGGCGTTGTTCCTGCAAGTCCTTGAGCGTGTCCGATTCCCTTAGCTTTCTTAATTCGTATTCCAAAGTCTCCTTGTCTGTCGCGATGTCAGCGTATAGTTTCTTAAGTCGCTCTACCTCGCTCTGAGAATCTTTTAGAAGTATCTTGTGCCTTTCCAGGTCTAAAAGCTGGTTGTCCGCGGTTGCTCGGGCTCGCAACTGGCGATTATCCTGTGTGAGCTGCTCATTATTTCGCTGGAGGCTCTCGTGATGCTGCCTTAGTTGCTCTAGATCCTTCTCGGCAAACCTGAGTTGCTCCTCAATGTGTTGGCGTTTTTCCTTCAGTGCATCTCTCTCTGTTATTATGGTATCCAGTTGTGCCTGCAACCCTGATTCCTGTTGTGTTTTCTGATGTTGTTCTTCCTAGCTCTTGCTGCATGGCTTTTACTTTGTTTTCTAGGAGCATTTTCCCTTCTTTTAGGGTTGCTAATTGAACTAAGGATTGGTTCTCCTGGTCTCGCAACGAGCGCAGTTCCTGGTTGCGCTCCTCCAGTTGCTTCTCCAGGCGCCGCACCTCCTCCCGCTTGTTCTTCAGATTAGCTAGCGCTCGATACAGCTCCTGCTTGATGTGGCCAACCCTATCTAGAGGATTAAGTGGTGTGCTACCCACTAGGCGGGATCCACCCACTTGGCTCAGCCTCCCGGGAGGCGATTCATCCGACTGATGCTGTTGAATAAGCGAGTCCATAAGGTCAAGCTCCGCAGTGGTTTCGTTAAGGCGCTCGTTGAGCGAAGCGACCGTTTGTTCCAGGAAGCGGGCTTTCAACTCACTGATGCACTGCTGCTGTCGATGATTTTCTGCCTCCAGATCGGGCCTACTGCTTATTTGGTTGCAGCGCATCTGCGCCACATCCAGAGCTTGACTCAGCTCGTTAATCTTGGCGGCCTTGTCCAGCAGCATAGTTTCATGGCCAGACTGAAGAGCATTGTAGCGCGAGGTAATCTGATCAAGCTCGTTCTGCTTGCGATCTAGCTGATCCTTAACCTGGATGAACTGTTGCTGGAAGAGATCGCACTGGGCTCTATGGTTCTCTTCGATGTGCTTTACCCGTAATTCGGCGCTGCGCTCCTCCCGGTTGTGCTTATCTCGCTGCACCATGTCGTACTTGCACTGGACGTCGGACAGCAGGGTTTTGGTGATCTCCAACTGTCCCACTAGTCGCGTGTTCTCCTCCTCCAACTGCTTCTTGTCAGAGCGCATCTTATCCAGATCGCATTCCTTGTTGGAGCAAATCTCCTTGGTCTCTACCAGCAGCTCGTGGGTGTTCTGCTTCTCCCGCAGGGCCCGCTCCAGCTCGGCCTGCGTGATTGAAAGGCGCTTTGGAACTCATCCAGTTGCTTGTGCGCGGCGTTGGCGATCTGGTTGACGTTCTGCAGTTCGTGACTCTTGGATTCCAGCATCATCTTGAGGCGGTGCATCTCGTTGGCTTGCTGTGGATCTTCCTGCAGCGGCATCTGGTGCGCAAGCGCTGGGTAATTTGGCAGGGCAGCCGGCGGCTGTTCCGACGGGTAATTCGTCGTCGAGTCAATTGTGTTCTCTTCATCGTCTAGATCGTCGAAGGCGTTATCGAGCAGATGCCCCAGCTGTCGTAGAAATGGAATCGGTGACATTATTTACCAGGATTTCCAAGATCACTCACCTCCAGTTCGCGTCTCTTTTGATCCTGCAGCGCCTCCTCCTCCTCCTGGCGATCGAGTGTCGAGTTTACGTTCAGGGTATCCGCCCCCTGGAACAGGCTCATACCTGGCGTGTTCATATCCGCCTAAAGCGACGCTGGAAATTCTTTTCCGGAGCGTAAATTCAAATATTTTCCCGAGGCGCAGTCGCAGTTTTTGTAGGCAACCAGTTCTTCTTCTTTCAGCTTCTGTTGTGAAAATGTCCTAACGCCTTTGCCGTTAACATAGTCACTAATGCTGTAAGGCGAAAATAACTTAACTGTAAGGAAAATGTAAAGCTATTGTAGAATATACATTGAGGGGATTCCCCTCAACTGTTGGAATTTTCTGAATTGTTGAAAATTCAATAGGAACATTTCAGTAATTAAGGGAACGACCCTAAACTGTTCCTGTGAATTTTCAAACAGCTGTTATTTGTTGAAAAGTGTCATGGAACTTTAAACACCTAGTTAGTTACTGTTTAAAATTGTTAGCAGGGTAAGAATAACTATAAATAAGGCTGTCTAACTTGATTTTAAGCAGCGGTCGGCACACACATACGATGACATTTTGTTTTATATTTGTGTGAGTAATTTGCACTGGGCAGCTCATCGGATGTGTGTGTGCAGACCGCTGTTCAGTTATACGTGAGCGAGGAGCGGCTAGGCAGAACAAAACCCTATGCTCACTTAATAGGGCTCTGCCGACCGCTGTTTTAAAGTAAATATGGCGTACTGGTGATACTAAAATGTTACAGAGTTCCCATGACTTTGAATAAAAAAGTGACAACTCTCTTGGTTTTCAACGATAACAAAATTTTCAACAGCTGAGGTTGTTGAATTGCTGAAATTTCTGAAACTTGATTTTGTATGGAACAGTTTATTAACAGCTGACCAAAATTCAACAATTCAACAGTTTAGGGAATCCCTCATTTATTTTTCGGTCACACTGGCTCAAAACCATAAACAAACCCAAAATTCAAATTTGTAACTTGTATTTTACAAGCGAAACTAACCATTGTTTCAGTAATCGATAGTCATTGTAATTAGTCTTCTGCCTTTTATGAGAGTGTATTTTAACGATTTTCTTTTATCTAGGTTGTATCGGAATAGCTCAAGGAATATTCATAAAAATGAATTATTTCTTGAGCAGTATTTTAGTATATTTTTGTGAGCATGAGTACTGCCGTCCAAAAACTTCGACCAAAATTTTGCCACCAACAATGTTGTGATGTTTTTATACCCGTTACTCGTACAGTAAAAGGGTATATTGTATTCGTGCAAAAGTATGTAACAGCTAGAAGGAAGCGTCTTCCGACCCCATAAAGTATATATTATTCTTGATCAGGATCACTAGCCGAGTCGATCTAGCCATGTCTGTCTGTCCGTCTGTCTGTCTGTCTGTCTGTATGAACGCTGAGATTTCGGAAACTATAAAAGCTAGAAGATTGGCATTTTGCATGCAGATTCTAGGAGTTCCTACGCAGCGCAAGTTTATTTCAAAAAGGTGCCACGCCCCCTAACGCCCACAATAGTTTATAAACGATTTTTAAAATTTAAATATTTCGGAAAAGTAAAAACGCAGTTTTGTTGTGTTTATCAATACCTATCGAAATGTAGAAGAAATTTTTTAAATCGGACCATTCGTTTAAAACTTATGCCTGATCAAAGTTTTAGCTGAGTTACGTTTATTAGATAGTCGGGACACCAACCCGACTACAGCGTTCGCCGCACTTTAGCTGAGTGACGGGTATTAGATAGTCGGGACTCCAACCCGACTATAGCGTTCTCTTCTTGTTTTTGTATGCAGTTTTTGGTTTTGGACGACTTTTTTTGGGTTGAGTATAGCCCTAAATAGCAATAAACAAGAGACAACGCTATAGTCTAGTACCTCAACTACCAAATACCCATTGCTCAGCTACCCATTACAGCAAAGGAACTGCTTGAATTCCAAAAAAGCTCATAACTTTTAAAATGCATGGTCCGACAGACAGGGAGACAGAAAGACGGACATGGCTAGATCGACTCGGTTAGTAATCCTGATCATCCTGATCCTCCTACCTATTACATTCTTCTTTACCTTTTATGAATCGGGGAGATCTCGGGAAACAACAACACCTAATAAGTTAAAATTCTCATGCAGATGTAAGGGGGCCAAAAAACAAAAAAAAAATTGTCAAAAATACCCCAACCACAAAAAATTGTCAATTTTGTCAAGGATATAGGTGTGTGTCTTTGCTAATTGTGTGTACTTGTTGTTGTGAAAGTAACTATTTACTTAGTAGAATTGACTATTTTTGTGGTTGGGGACTGACTGACAATTATAACAGTTGATTTTACCAAATTTTTTTGTTGTGTGTATGCAGTCCAAGTTTTCTCACGGTGTCACGCCCACTCTAACGCCCTCAAACCGCAAAAGCTAAGATTTTTGCCGTGTTAATTGTATTTTATTTTATTTGTCAAAATCAAGGTCGACCAATTCTTTAATTCAGACCATCCATTAAAGAGTTATGAGCAAATAATGAATAAAACACAACTAGATTGAGTAATTTGTGTAATAAAAGTTATAATTAATGTTATGGTTAAAAGTCCTTGTTGCAATGCAAAAACAACAGCATTATATGTTCTTTTTCAATTTTTTTCATTTTTATTAATTTTATACAGACTGTCCATTCATAAACGCACTTATATTGGGACATTTATCTAATTTCTCTTGGCATCTATTTGGAAAACCTTGGACAAACGTTTCCAACTTTGCGCATCAAAGTAGTAGAAGGTGACGCGCTCTTTTGTACCATTTTTTTCATATTGATCAATGCCAGGAATTCGAGTTATCCATATTTTCTCCTCCACATGATACCGCCACTCGCGACTATGCCTGCAATGTAAAATCAAAGTTTTAGATATACATTTTATGGAATTGTTTCGGAAGTACAATACTTACAACTCAGCAGCCGCCATTAATTGCATCATATCGCCGATGTTCGTGTAGAAAAGGAAAAAGAGCAGGTCTTCTTGAAGCTTTTTCAGTACCGGCGCAGTGAGCTTGTCTCTTATCGCGAAATTAATCAGATATTCGGGTGGCACGTTGAACTCAACGTCTTGTGCTCTGTAAAAGTAATGTATAGTAATAAAATGTATACTTTGTATAATTATTTTTAATTAACAAGTGTGTGAAGAGTAATAATAAATAATAAAGACACGATAATTCTTATTTTTTTCGGTACAACATTTAATTTAAACCAACATGTATTGCATAAATTTTAAATATTTACTAAACTTTAAGGAAATTAGTAGGAATTAGGAAATAATAAAAATTAGTTCCATTTAAAATATGAATTTTAGAAATCTGGTTTTTCATCAGAGAAATCGTGCTAAGCGAAAAAGGGTTGATCACAAAATGATTATTTTTTGACTGAATTTTTAAAGTACGAAAACCATAATAACAAAAACTCATCCTGCAGGGCTGTGCGACGAAGGGGCCAGTCGAATGTTGTGCGCAAGCTCTCCTGTGAATTCAGATCTGCAGGGCCCAAGCCCGTAGATCCGTGCCCAAGGAGAGAGTCACCAAGTTGGGATCCGTTTCTGCAGCTCGAATGAACGTTAGCAGGCCAACCATGCCGAACTGGTTGTTCACCATGGTCGCTGGTATGTTTGTGACCTTGCCTATTAATATATAAATGTGTGGAGTATTAGTAATACAACCTGGGTAACCTATTTTACACATAAACCCATGAAAGCACGTTTGTAAATGAAGCAATTGAAAGTATGAACTTATTTTTACCAATTGGAAAAAGTCCGCATTTTTAATCAGAGTTATTTTAAAGAATAAAATTAATTCTGCATTATATATTTTGTAATAGACTCCTGCATGAATTTATTCATTAGGCTATAATTTGTATACCCTTGCAAAGGATATTATAATTTCAGTCAGAAGTTTGCAACGCAGTGAAGGAGATGTTTTCCGACCACATAAAGTATATCCCTCTAGTCTTGACCGTCTCGTCCGTTTCTACGAGAACTACTACTCTCAGTTTTAAAGCTATCGCGATAAAACCATCCCAAAGTCTTATTTCTATTGCAGGTAGCATGTATGTCGGAAATGAGCCTGATCGAATCATAGGAATAATCTCAAACAAGAAAGGAAGTTAACTTCGGCCAGCCGAAAAGTTGTTTTTAAACTGTCAAAAATCAAAACGCCTATTTCCTACAAAATTACATAGCTTTTTCTATAATTTATTGATTATTCCTATGGGAGCCATAAGATATAGTGGAGATCCGGCTCGATCCGACATATGTACTACCTGTAATAGAAAGAAGACTTTTGGGAAAGTTTCATAGCGATAGGTTTAAAACTGAGAGGCTAGTTCGCATAGAAACGCGGACAGACGAAAAAACGTCACGAAATTTTGTTTCATATGAAGTTTTTTGTTTTGGACGACTTCTGGTTAGGGTTGAATACTAGCCCTATATGTTGAGCACAGTATAGTACGTATACGATTGATTGAATAGATACATGCCGGAGTCTAACTGGCGCACCCTTTGCAGAGGATATTTTAGAAGAACTAATAATCGGCTAACCAAAGTAATCTACCTTTCTTGTTTTAAATATAAAATTATAATTACAAAGGTCTTTAAAATTGTCCAATCGCATTTGAGTTTTTCAGTTTGTTGCTCAAAAAATCTTTTAGAAGTGCCTGCCAAGACCATTGGATAGATAGTAAAATTTTGACTAGCGTGGTATCACATTAAAATTTCTGGCACTCACCATCTGGCGAAGTTTTGCACACCGCTCTTCACAAGTTTATCGTTGCTGGAATTATCGTTCAGGTAGCTCGCTGCCCGCTCCGCTCCCGGATGTGCTGCTTCCACTGCCCAGTCCGCCGCCCACGCCCATCATGGCATTGTTGTTGGGTACACTGTTGACGCCGCCAATGCCGCTGTTGCTGCCCACCAGTCCCACGTGCGACCCGCCGACAACTCCGCTGGGCCTGCATTGCCGCCGACTCCTCCGCCTCCTGAACTACCAGACCCTCCGCCTACTACCACGCCCCCTAGGCCGCTTCCCACTGCTCCGAGACCATTGCCGCCTACAACGCCGACGTTGGTGTCGCTGCTACCGCTTCCCGATCCGCTGACCACTATCGAATTCATCGGCTTTTCCGTGCCGTCCAAGTGATTCTCAGTGGAGGCACCGCCAGAGCCCTCTGCTTCGACGCCGCTCCCCCACCGCGTTCGTTGTGCCGTCCGAGTTCTGGGTACCCGGTAACGCAGGGAAGTCCTCGTTTGACATCGTGAACTCCGATTGCTCTGACGTCGGTTGCTTTACTATGCCAACTGAAATCGGAAAGAGAAGCGAGCGGGTCGCCAGGGGAAAAGTCAGAGTGAAGCGAAGGGAGTGACTTACAAAAGCAGATAAAACTCATACAAACTACACATGGCTTGGTCTAATAACAATAGTAGACGCTCTCAAAAAAATGATTCTTTTACGAATTTTTAAAAAAAGTTAATAGCGAAACAACTGTTGCGTTTTAATATTTTTAATGGTAATACTTTTGTAAAGTATGTTAGTAGCACCCCAAAGCCTTACTCCGATTTTGGTCATAACCAGTAGGTATTAGTAGTCGCTTTCAAAATATATTTTTTTTTGGGTAATCATCTTTTTATTAAATACAATTTATTTACGTTAGTTTCATCTGTCTGTCTGTTTGTCCGTATGAGCGCTGACATCTCAGAAACTAAAAAAGCTAAATAGTTAGACTAAGCATGCAGATTCTAGGGATTCCTGCGTAGCACAGGTTAGTTTTATCACAGTACGACGCCCATTCTAACGCCCATCGACCTTTTAATGTGTCTGGCGCCAACATATTTTAATATTTTTTTAAACGGGTAAATACGATTTTTTTTGTTTATCAATACCCTTCGACAAGTATAAATCATTTTTAAATCGAACGAACATATAGAGTAAAAATAGGTATATCGAAAAATTTTGAAATCGGGACGCTTTTTATTTAACTAATTTTGTTAAAGGTTTGCTGGTCTAAACTATCATAGTTAAATATTTTAAAGGAAATGACCTTGCATGATATACATTTGTAGTTGACAGTTTATTTTCTTTAGTAGCTAGAGTATTAAAAATTATTAAATTTTTATATAACTAGGTTAATCCTGAAGTTTTTTTTGAGCGTTTACCATACACCATTACCAACACCATTACCCGAGATTAGTCACAAATACAAATACCGCATAGCATAACTAAGTGGGCCTGGAAACTAATCACAAAACACCACAGGTGTTTTCAGGTTCTTAATTGTAATTATAAACACAAATAAATAAAAGAAGTGGATTTTGATTTGAACTCACAAGAGGTAAAGAAATTACCATAGGGTTTGCTGCCCGGCGGCTGAGCGGATTCGATTGGGGCAGTGTCTGGTCGTTCTGGCCGCGCGCATTCGTCAGCGAGGGGAACTCCGTGGATCGAGCAGGGCTGGCGTGGAGGCATCGCTCCCGCCACCTCCGCCGAACACGTGGAAGTTATTCAAAGGACCGCCACCGCCTCCGCCTCGTTCCGTAGCCGCCGCGACCCGTCTGCATGAAGTTGCCCATGTTCGACTGTTAAAAGGAATTTACAAAGCCAGGTCTTATGAAATATGTCTATAACTAGTCTAACTTATCCAACTCAATCTTTATAAAAACAAGAATGAAAATTAAGTTCGAAAAGCCGAAGCCTTCCACGAATGAAGTATAAATATAACATATGAATTGATAAAGAACGCAATATATGCAAATATCGTAAAAACATAAACTTTTCACCTATCTCACACAATTGTTTCTAGGCGAACGTCCGATCGAGACGTTTTTTAAACTTGATGTGCGTACACATATTTTAAGATGACTGTGTACGTTTTTACGGTAGCTTTTAGTATAAAAGAAAGAAGAAACGTTATTGAAACATTCGGACATGGTTATATCGACTTCCCTAGTGATCCTGATCAAGAGTATATATATTTTATACTGGGATGTCACAGAAACCGGCGACGGATTTGGGTACGGTTGGTTTGGAAACCAACCCATCAAAACCATAGGTGACACAGAATCTGTAAAGTTTTCTAGGAGTTTCCGGAGTAAATTTGCTCTGATTTTCGGAACATTTGCTTCAATGCCTACTATTCGGTTGGTTTAAAACCGTGTACTTGATTTTCAAACGGTTTCTGTGACACCGAGATTTGCTTTTGGAGGGAAATTTGGTTGGAAGAGATTTCTGTGACACCCCCGATAGGGTCGGAAAAGCTTTCTTCAAACTTCTGACCATAATTATAATACCCTATCCAAAGGTATATGAAAACTCAAAAAAAAAATCTGGAGCTTTCAATTTTGTGACACTATTTTAGTAAATGAGCAGTAAAGAAAAATGGTCAGTTTATTTATATTTTAATTTTGATTTTAAAATAATCTGTGCTGGTTTCTAAAAATGATCTGTTAAGTTAGAAAAAGCTACACTTAAACAAGTTCGAGTTGGAGAAGATAGACTTTATTGAGTGCTCCTCACCATGGGGCCACTGCCCAATCCCTGCATGGCACGCCGTTCCACAAACTGCCGCTGGCCGAAGAGGTTGGCGTTCCGGTTGCCGCTGGAGATAGCGGGTCCGCCGACCGAGAGCTGGGCATTCCGGTTCGGCGACAGTTGGGGCTGCTGCTGCTGTTGTTGCTGCTGCTGGGGCGCCTGTCCGTAGTTCGCCGCTCCTGGATAGGAGTTGGCGAAGTCTCGTGGCACACAAATGTAAGTGGGATGGTCCTTCAAAACCTTTGGGTTAACACCTGCTTACCGGTTTGGAACATGCCCGACGTGGGCGTCACATGGCCAGCCAGGAGCTACCACCGAATCCGCCAGTTGTCCGGCCAGCTAACGCCGCGTTCGCTATACTTCTCGGGGGTTGTTGAAAATTTAAATTCGCCATAATCTGCAATGGAAGGGGTTGTCGATTAATAGGCAGCGTCTTTAGTTTTTTCAGCGCAATGGGCATTCTTATCGAAATGTATGAATAACACCATTAAGAAAATACGAATAATTTTATAGAAAGTTCGCGCTTTGTTTCAATGACAAAATGTCTTTTATAAATTCAGTGGCTAGGGCAACATCTCAATTGTAAAGTTTTGGTCATACGTTTAGTAAACAACAATCGTAACGCCAGAACGAAAATATTTTTAAGTATATGCTGGATGATTGCGTATTCTGGAACTTCTCTCTCTAACCTACGGCGTTGTTCAAAGCCATCTGCGCCGTAATCAAAAAATACCCGCTGTCGAAGGGCTGAATCGGGAATATTCTTTAGCCATAAACAAGAGTTTTTATTCTAAGTGACTCAGTGGAGGGGGACTATAGTGATAACAAATCGGCTCCCCGCAGATAATTGTCGCACACTAAATGCGAACATATGCGTGTTAAACAAATAAACAAACAAAATTGTGGGCGAGGAGCCTTGGGCCAAAGCCAAGCATCGCTAGTCGTGTACAATGTACAGACATACATATATAGGTGGTCTAGTTTAATTTGCGTAACTCCGTTTCGAAGGGGATGCCTAAAAGGGTAAGCAACATACATAAATAGCTATAAACAAATTCGCCCTCGCCATTCAATTCCGTTAAATGGCCGACACATCAGCTGTCGATTGGCGAATTCGGACAGCATGTAGAGCAAAAGGAGAGGAGGAGAAGTGAGAGGTGAAGGAGGAGGATGATGGGGAGGAAGGCTGCGGCAATTATTGCGTTCCTCTTTGGCGTGGGCTCACATGCACAGGCACTGGCCGTGTGGATAAGATGGAGACGAAGACAATGGCAGTGGTGTGGGTGACAAAACCAGAATGACTGGCGGCAGGATGCGAGGAAGAGGGATGGGGCGAATGCAAAAGGATATGCCTGCACTTGTCGCACGATCAATTGTGCAGGTAGTGGTGAAGCAAAGTGCAAAATGTGTACAGTAAATACTGTCAGTTTCGGGATAACGATACGATTTTAAGGCAAATAAATCTACATGCTCTAAAGCACGAAATCATTTTACTAAGCGAAATATTTTGTTTAGTAAATGGCTTGCGAAATCAGGTTTACAATTTAAAGTTTTGTATTGGGTGAAACTTTTAAAGTACATATATGTAGTTTAAGATAAGTTATATAATGTACTGAAACAGTTATATAGAAAACCTAAAACCACTGCACATTTTTATAGATCTTTGGTTAACCGAAAAGTACACCATCCCGTAAAAGACAGGTGCTGTTACAATTGTTCAGTTGTTATCAACAGATTCTTATTGATTGCTTCTCTAGTGTCAAGCGGTTTATCTTATCGGAAGTCCACTGTAAGCCAGAGCTCTTCATACACACAAACCCATCCACGCAGGATTTTATGCCACCTCCCCCTTCACCTGGGCTAATCTTCTCGGAATTCGATTATTGGTAATGATTGCCATTAGGCCACCTGAAACCCAGCCATCCATTGCCGTTTTACCTGCCTTGCGCATGTAACTTTATCAGCTGACCCAGCCACCGCTTTGCAACACTGGCACCCGCGCTTACAACAAAAACTGTGGCTAGCGGAAACTTTCGGGCCAAGTAAATTAAACCTTGTAACCTTGGGCGGCACAGCAAGGCGAAAAAAGGAGAGGAGAGCTGCGCAACTTACCTAAATTAACGTTAGACGATACTGCCGCTTCTTGCACTTCCACTGTTAACGCTCGCTTTCCACTCTGTCCAGCAACAACAACATACACTGATCGGATCGTTCTCACCGCATTTAACATTCCAAAGCGACCGGCGGGACGAGGACGTGGGAGTCGTTGTCCTGGCGCCGTGACTGTGGCGGATCACAGAATCAGCAAATCCGCAAGGATATCTGCTAATGCTAATTTCCACTGGGCAGCCGCTGGTTAGCTGTAGATGCTTGTTCTCCCTCGCACTCACTGGCTGGAAGGATGCAACGGGAAACGGGAAGCGGGAACTGGAACCGTAGCGGGAGCGAGGTTAGTTAGTACTTTTCCGCGCCGTGTCGTCCCTAAATAAATGGCATATATATTGCTGTGCGTGTGTATATATGCCTCGTCTGTATGCAGCGTGGTCTTCGTGCCAGAGAGAGAGACTCAAAGAGAGGGAGTACCGAAGGATGTTGATGCCCTGGCGGAGGCAAAAATTTTCGTTTTCTGCGCCGCTCTTGCGACCACTTTTATTTCACGCTTATGCAAATGTCGCGCACGTTACACTCGGATTGGCCAATGGCTTTTGGTTTTTTGGTAGTGTTTTCCTTTTTGTATTTTAATTGTAAGTAAATAATTGCTCGCTATTGCGCTGTTGTCTCTGCTTCTTTCTTCACTGCTGCACAAGCACTGTGTCTGTGACCCTGTGTGTGTGTGTTTGTGTGTGTGTCTGTCTTTGTTTTCTCAGTTCATTGAAATTTCACCCGAAGCAGCGAATTGGGCAAATTCCCTGCTCGATTTGTGTGTCTTTTACGCCACCGACCCGCAAATGCACTCGAACTTGGTGGAGCCGGGTCTTTACGATCCACTATCGAGGGGCAGTAAACAATTATTTAGCGCCCGAAATGGCCTTAAAATGTACACAAAAAATGTTCCGCAAAAAAACTTTGTGGCTGTCACGAATACAAACACACAGGAATTAGGGATGTAAAAACTTGCTATCGATGCAGCGCTGCCATCGATAGTTGGCAATCCTAAACGAAGCGGCTGCGTGGCCTCCAGGGGCTATTTGACCATTTTTTCCAGTACATTTCATGCATTAGTTGAGTTTTTTTTATTTAAAAAATAAAGTTTTGTTTGCATTTGTGCTTAGTCAAGTAGTTGTTTACATTTAATCGATAGTCACAAACGGCTATCGTGTTGCCATCTGGTCTGGCCGTTCGTAAGCGTCCTTGCTTGTTTAGTTATCGATTAGTCTGACAGTGCCTAGGCCTCCCAAACTCAACTTTGTTTCCCGGCCGCAAATTATCTTCCTTTGCGATTTTCCAAGATTTAATTTATTCTACTTGGCAATATGGGTGACCAAAACTCGGACGATGACAGTGGTAAGTGGCTTTTGATTTTCGTGACCTGATGAACTGGTATTTAAGTGCTTTCGCAGGTTCATCCGGTTCCAGCCGCAGTGGCAGCCGCAGTGTCACGCCGCAAGGAGGCAGTGGACCCGGGTAAATTATAGGACCTTTTGAGTGGTGTGAGAGTGTGTTGATTGGTTCCCCTATGTTATCCAGGTCCCCTCGCAGCCGTAAATCGGGCAGTGGCAGCGATCGATCCCGCTCGGGCTCCCGATCTTCCCGATCTCGTTCCGGCTCAGGTTCTCCGCGAAGTGCCAGGTCCGGATCAGCTCAAAGCCGCCAAAGCCAGCGGTCGGGCTCCGCTCGTAGTAAGCGATCAGGATCTGCTCACAGCCGCAGATCAGGATCTGTTCGCAGCCGAAAGTCGGAGTCGCCAGGATCGCCCCAGAGTCGCAGATCCGGGTCCCCTCAAAGTCACAAGTCGGGATCCCCTCAAAGTCGTAGATCAGGATCCGCGCATAGTCGCAGATCCGGCACCCCTCACAGTCGCAAGTCTGGATCTCCCCAAAATCGCAGATCTGGATCTCCCCAAAGCCGTAGGTCCGGCTCTCAGAAAAGTCGTAGATCGGGATCCGCTCGCAGCGAAAGATCGGGATCCGCGCGCAGTCGCAAATCCGGCTCGGCACAAAGCGCTAGGTCTCGATCCCGCTCTCGCAGTGGCACACACAAAGGCAGTGGCAACGAGGAATCCCGCTCTAATTCGCCCAATCTGCAGATAGACGATGAGCGTGCCAATTCCAAGAGCGGCAGTCGAAGCAGAAGTAGGAGCAGGAGTGGCAGTCGTACATCCAGGTCACGATCGAAGACGGGCACTCCCTCGCCCAACAGGAGTCGCAGCCGCAGTGGATCCGGTTCCGGTAGCGACATTGGTGTGCCCAAGAAGAAGGCGCGGAAAGCGAGTGGTTCCGATCAGGGAAAGAACAAGAGCGGCAGCGATAGCGACATCGAATCGCCCACCAAGGCTAAGAAATCCAGGCTGATCGACTCAGACAGCGAATCCGATCAGGAAGAGGTGAGACCATATGAAATAAATTATTTTCTTAAATAAGATTTTATCTAAAGCAGGAAAGGAAGTTAGCTTCGGCATGCCGAAGTTAATATATCCTTCCAGTTTAAAGAAATAATGATCGTTCTATGCTATGTTCTATGTGACTGAGATTCTAATGCTACCTAAAAATTACTCGTAGACTAAATCACTACCCGAGTATATCTAGGCATATCCGTCGTCTGTCCGTATTAACTAAAAGCATAAGGTTGGAATTCTAGGGGCTCCTACGTAGCTTGTTCAATAGTTAAACTAATTCTCCCAATCTTGCAGGCAAAAAAAGCCCCTGCAGCAGCTGACATCTTCGGAGATGCCGATGATATAAGTGACGACGAGGAAGAGGCTGGGCCATCCCAGGCTAAGTCCCCAGCTCGCTCTAAGAGTCGCAGTCGAAGTAGGTCTCGATCCCGCAGTCGTTCGATGAGCCGCTCGCGTTCCCGGTCAAGGTCGCGGTCCCGGGATAGAGTCGAGTCCCAGGCAGAGCAGGCGCCCAAGGAAGATGAACCTGAACCGCTGCCCGAGACGCGAATCGACGTGGAGATTCCGCGCATTTCTGCGGACCTTGGAAAAGAGCAACACTTCATAAAGCTTCCCAACTTTTTGTCAGTGGTTACTCATCCCTTTGATCCGGAGACCTACGAAGATGAGATAGATGAGGAGGAAACCATGGACGAGGAGGGAAGACAGCGTATTAAGCTCAAGGTGAGCAACACCATCCGCTGGCGTGAATTCATGGACAACAAGGGCGACATGGTGCGCGAGTCGAATGCGCGATTCGTGCGGTGGTCGGACGGGAGCATGTCCCTACACTTGGGCAACGAGATCTTCGATGCCTACAGACAGCCGCTTCTAGGAGACCACAACCATCTGTTCATTCGCCAGGGCACTGGTCTGCAGGGCCAATCGGTGTTCAGGACTAAGCTCACTTTCCGTCCACATTCCACGGAATCGTTCACGCACAAAAAGATGACCATGTCGTTGGCCGACCGTTCCAGCAAGACCAGTGGCATTAAGATCCTGACACAGGTCGGAAAGGATCCCACTACGGATAGGCCCACGCAGCTTAAAGAGGAGGAGGCCAAGCTGCGGCAAGCTATGCGCAACCAACACAAAGCGCAACCCAAGAAGAAGAAATCGGGTGCCGGCGAACCACTAATTGGAGGCGGCACCTCATCCTACCAGCACGACGATGGCAGCGATGATGAAAATGCCATTAGTTTAAGCGCCATTAAGAATAGATACAAGAAGGGATCCGGTGGTGGCCAGGCAGAGGTTAAGGCGTCCACGATCTACTCCTCGGATGACGACGAGGGCTCCGACTTCGAGGCGCGTCGCAGCAAGAAGGTGGACAAGGCCAAGGCCAGCAAGGCATTGCGCGACTCCGACAGCGAATCTGATGCTGGCAGCGCCAAGAGCGGCAAGAGTGGCAAGAGCGGTGGAGGGGCCAGCGGCAGCGGTAGCGACAACGAGGGCAGCCAAAAGAGCGGAGGAGGAAGCAGCAAGTCGGGCAGTGGAAGCGGAAGTGGTAGTGGTAGTGGCTCTGGCAGCGGATCGGGAAGTGACAACGATAATTAAGTTGGTGAAGTTCGCTTATGCTCCTTGATTCGACCAATAAAGGAAATTTATAATGTTTATTAACTAACTTGTTGTTACCATCTCTTTTATCTCATACAGGTATTGAAACTTAAATTTGAATACATGGGATAGTTCTGTATCAGTCTTTGTTTCTTCTTTACTATTTGGGAATTAACTTACAAACCGTTACTCGAAAATAAAAAGTTATATTCGAATTTTTCAGGCCTTTTCCAAGACCCGCTTACGAAAGAACTGCATGGGTTTGAATTTCCCTCTGTTGTTACTGCGTTAATATTCGCAAAATTTAAACGAAAACTTTCCGCCAGTCATTTGTCAGTATAAAAATTAATTGTATACAATTGTTCCCGATAGCCTTATATGCAAATAATATTTTTATCATGTTTGTTAATGTTTTTTATGTTCATATTTTTATCATATTCGTTTATGTTTGCATAATCGGAATTTAAATGAATGCTATATAATCGTGTTCGCTTCGAATCCCCAAACCTCGAAAAGTTTCCTGTCGCAAGGATTCTGAGAAAAAGGACCTTAAAGTTGGAAAAATGCTGAAGTTTGCCCATTTTTGTGAGTTTTTTCATGGAAACGGATTTTTTTGTTTGTTATGTGGTCAAATCATTTTAAAAGCGCCCCTCTCTTCCAACCAAAGTCGGTTGGTTTTGGTCCGTCTGTTTTAATATCTCAGTTTAAAAGCTAGCGATCTGAAAATTTCACAGATTACGTAGAACTAATTTGAAAAGAGTCCGAACGGACGTCTAAATCCTATAGCTCCATAAACCATTACCAATTATAATACACTTGCAGAGGGTATAATGATTTCAGCCAGGAGTTTGCAACGCAGTAAAGGCGACGTTTCCGACCCCATAAAGTGTATATATTCTTGATCAGTATCACTAGACGAGTCGATCTAACCATGTCCGTCTGTCCGTCCGTTTTTACGCAAATTAGTCTCTCAGTTTTTAAGCTATCGGGATGAAACTTTCCCAAAAGTCTTTTTTCTCGTGCAGATAGTATATATGTAAGTCGGAACTGGCCAGATCGGACAACTATATCTTGTAGCTCCCATAGGAAGGATCGGAAAATAAACGAAAATAAAATTCTAGCTTGGGTTTTTTGTTACTCGTAGAGTAAAAGGGTATATTGTATTCGAGCAAAAGTATGTAACAGGGAGAAGAAAGCGTTTCCGACCCTATATATTCTTGATCAGGATCACTAGCCGAGTCGATCTAGCCACGTCTGTCTGTCCGTCTGCCTGTCTGACTGTCCGTCCGTATGAACGCTGAGATCTCGGAAACTATAAAAACTAAAATATTGGCATTTTTCATGCAGATTCTAGGAGTTCCTACGCAGCGCAAGTTTGTTTCAAAAAGGTACCACGCCCCTTCTAACGCCCACAATCCATAGGCCATTTTTTGATAGGTGTCTGGCGCCAGTTTTATTGTGTTTATCAATACCTATCAAAAAATGAATTTTTACTTTTTTAAAATATTTAAATTTTGTAAAACCGTTTAAAGCGATTGTGGGCATTAGAGGGGGCGTGGCCCTCGGCTGAAACAAACTTGCGCTGCGTAGGAACTCCAAGGATGTGCATGCAAAATGCCAATCTTCTAGCTTTTATAGTTTCCAAGATATCAGCGTTCATACAGACGGACAGACAGACAGACGGACAGACAGACATGGCTAGATCGACTCTTCCTTTTCCCTGTTACATACTTTTGAACGAATACAATATACCCTTTTACTCTACGAGTAACTGGTATAAAAATGGGAAAAGTATGACATGTACAACAATGTATCTCCTTGGTATAAGCAAATGCTACAGACCTCTTCGCAATCCATCTGTCACTTTCCCCCAAGCACCAACAGAAAAACCCAAATTCTCATACACAGGCTACGATTGGGACACACTAAACTCACCAATGCCCATTACATCGATAGAACTCTTCCCAGCACATGCCCATTTTGCCATCACTCCCCAATAAATATCGAACATATCATCATCCACTGCCCTTCCTTATCCCAACCCAGATCAGAATCCTATCATTCACTCAACCCCATCAACATCATCTCAAACCCAACTCCCGACAACGTCATTAAAATCATCTCATTCCTTCAAAAAGCCCAAATTAAGTCTAAAATCTAAATTTCAAATAATAAATAAAAATGTATCTAAATCGACACCTTGAATAAGCCCAAATCTAGCTCAAAATCTAAATTCAAATAATTAAAATAAAAATGTATCCAATTCAACACCTCAGACGAGCTGAAGGCCTTAGCTGCTAGAGCTCTTAATCTTAGTTAGCTTACAGTTTTAACTTTAAGTTTGCTTTATATTAATAAATAAATAACAAAATTAAGATGTTTGTGAAGATATTCTCAACAGATCGGACAAAAGTAATGAATTTAAGATAGTTGCATATATTTTGTTGCTTATTATTTCATATTTTCACTTTATACTTGAGTATACAGTCACATTTAATTTGGTTAAATCTGCAAGGTTATTAACTTCGATTTGCCGATGTTAGCTTTAGTTCTCTTTTTATACCCTTGCAGAGGGTATTATTATTTCAGTCAGAAGTTTGCAACGCAGTGAAGGAGACGTTTCCGACCCCATAAAGTATATATATTCTTGATCAGCAAAACTAGACGAGTCGATCTAGCCATGTCCGTCTGTCCATCCGTCTGTCTGTTTCTACGCAAACTAGTCTCTCAGTTTTAAAGCTAAACTTTCCCAAAAGTCTTCTTTTTTTTATTTATTTATTTATTTATTTATTTATTCCGCCAATGGATTAAATCCTTATCTGGCTAGTATATATAAACTTAAAACTAAGACTAAGAACTACATAAAAAATATTCCCTAAGTGATTGCCTAAGCATATCCTTCTTGGATCCCCAACATAACCGGATGCTGGCTGGTAGGGAGTTAAATAAACGCAAAGCCCTTAAAAGTGGCTCATTCCGAGCATAATTGGTTCTAGCAGCACTTTCAAAAAAAGGGACCATGGTACGGAGATTCCTGGCTGGGGCATTAAAGGTAATTAAACTCAATAGGAAAGGACTATCAATGTTACCAATAATTAAGTCGTTCACGAAAAGTAGGCCCGCTATTGAACGCCTGTCTTTAAGACTACAAGTATGTAGTAGGCGGCATTGGCTGGAGTAAGATGGGAATGGATCAGTAAAATGCAACGGCTGGAGTGAAAACTTCAGAAATTTTTTCTGAAGTCGCTCAACCCTATTGCTATGCACTGCGCTTGAGGGATTCCAAATAAAAGAAGCATATTCCACCCTAGAGCGAACAAATGCAGAAAACACTGACAGTCTGGCGTACGGGTCCCTAAACAGTACAGTATTACGTTTGACAAAACCGAACATAGCATATGCTTTGGGCAAGATATAATTAATGTGGTGATTGAAAAGGAATTTGCTATCAAAGAGGACCCCAAGATCCATAATTTCGTACAGCGCTTGGAGTGGGTGATCGTAAATATAATACGTTGAAATAATAGATAATGAACATTTACTATAGCGGACCACATGACATTTGTTTTGATTAAGTGGCAGTTTGTTCCGAGTACACCATAAACTAATTTTGCTTAGATCAGCCTGCAGCAAATAAGTGTCACTTATCGAATTCACCGAAAGGTAAATCTTGAAGTCGTCTGCATAGAGAAGATATTTGGCTGACTGAATGCAGAAGCAAATGTCATTAATGAAAATGATAAAGAGCAAGGGCCCCAGGGAACTTCCCTGAGGAAGCCCAGATGTCGCTTTATATGAGTTTGATACAGATCCACTGACTTCAACCTGATAGGATCGGTTTACCATGAAAGATGAAATCCATTTGAGAAGTGAAGAGTGAAAGCCCAACTTGAATAGCTTTGCTTGTAAGGCAGAGTGGCAGACCTTATCAAAAGCCTTGGCAAAGTCAGTATAAACTGTATCCACCTGCGAATGGGACTCAAAGGATTGTAAACAAAATTTTGTGAAGATAGCTAGATTCGTGGTCGTAGAACGTCCAGTCATAAACCCATGCTGATTTGGGTCAATATAGGCACTTAAATGGAAAGATAACTTTTTAACTACGATTCTCTCGAACAGCTTAGCTATATTGCTTATTTTGGCAATAGGCCTGTAGTTGGAGATCTCAGACTTACATCCACATTTATGGACCGGTAGAATTTTAGCCATTTTCCATCTAGATATAAAGTTTCCCTGAGCTAGAGAGGCAGAAAAAAGGATTTTAAGAGGTTCAAGAATACCAGTATAGCAGTGTTTTAGAAAGAACGAAGATACTCCATCAACGTCGGGCTTCTTAGAATCATCAAAGTGAACTAAAGCTTCAGTGATGTCGGAATCAGTTATATCAAGGGAGCCGATGCTACTGAATTCTGGAATATTGTTTAAGACTTCCTGGTTATTCCAGCTAGACGCGGGCTCGAAGTTGGCAGAAAAAAAGGAAGCAAATAAGTTGGCAATATCAGCCCCAGAGTTAGCGACCATATTTTTATATGTCATAGTTGAAGGGATGGATGATGATGACTTTTTAGAATTAACGAAGCGCCAGAACGAATTAGGATTGGACTTTAGGCTATTTTCAATATCAAAAATGTACTGATTGCAGGTAGTATATAAGTCGGAACGAGCCGGATCGGACAACTATATCATATAGCTCCCATAGGAATAATCGGGAAAAAAATTATATCTTGGGTGTTTTTGAACCTAGAACCTCCTACATTTGGAAATGCCATTTTTTATCTAATTCTGAATTTCGAATCAAATTTTTTCTAAATCGGACGACTATATCATATAGCTGCCATAGGAACGATCGGAAAATTAATGGGAATATAATAGGAAATAAATTATTGCTTCGTTGACTTTTATTGTATTCTCTTGTACTCTGGGATATGAGTCTTTTTAAATGTTTTCGAATTTCGATTTTAATTTTATCAATATCGAACAACTATATCATATAGCTGCCATAGGAACGATCGGAAAATTAGTCATTAATAGGAATTATCTGCAAGGGTATATGAGCTTCGGCTGGCCGAAGCTAGCTTCCTTTCTTGTTTAAATAAGTCTCACCCCCTAAACACATATATTTATTTACTAGCAAGGTGGGCCGCAGCTTCGCCCGCGGAAAATAAGATTGAAAATGTATGTATGTATGTAGAATAGCTACATATATTGACATACCTTTACCTTTACTACTTATTTAAAATTTTAAAAATTCCCAAGATTAGCCTAAAAGCCGAGAAATCATTTTATAGAACTTTGTTTCTTAGTTTCCACAAAAACAACAGTATTATGTCCTACACTCAAAAAAAAACTTGGTAAAATTAACCAATATAATTGTTAAACCGTTCTCAACCACAAAAATGTCCAATTCTACCAATTAAATAATTACTTTCACAACAACAAATAAACACAATTCGCAAAAAAAACGTAAATATTTGTTTATAGTTACGTAACTATCCGTAAACGTAAATTTTACCAATCAAATTTTTTTTTGTGTATGCAAACTATTTAATAAAAAACAAAAACTTGCAAAAACAACCATTGTCCTTCCATCCAATCCATTCCATCGCATTCCTTTGGACTGTTTGCATAAGTTAAGTTTAAAAGTTAAGTTTTAAAATTGTTATTTTGTTTTCAGTATTTTAGTTTTCATAAATTTTTCACCCCGATTAGAATTATATTATTAATAGCAGGAAGACAGGTGGAGGGGGACGCCGTGAATCAAATTGTTTAAACATTTGCATTTGTTTAAACAATATGAGGCACGTGTAATAAAGAGCGTGAGAATCAATTGGTTTGAATATTTAATGTTCTTTTAATATTATCAATGCGATTTGAATTTTAAATGACAAAAATCGGTTACAAAATGTCTTAAATCTGTTGTGGAAATGTAAATTAAATATTCTTTTAGCAAAAGGATATCAGTATTATCTTGATTTTTTGGATATACATATTTCGTGCGTGTATGTGTACATAGCAGAGCGAATCATTGTTTATTTTTGTTTTTTACAAATCCAAAGTTTGTAGATAACTCAACATTTGAAAACAAATGAAAAGATTTGCGATATAATCGATTTTTTAACCGCGCATTTTAAATTTTTTGTGACTGGTATTTTCATTTTTTCCCCTGCGCGGTCACACTTAAAATGCTACATACACACATTTACGACTTAATGCAAAGTGCGCCAGCAGAACATACATACAAACATATGTGGAGGCCGTGACGTCACGCATAAGAGAATTGGAAAATATTGGGGACTTGGTTAAGGAGGCTGAATTTCCAAAAAATTTAAATGCAGTTAGTTGCGGCTATGCCATAAGATTATGATCATAATTTTTTTAAACCATTTTAACAACATTTATAACAGAAAAATGGCAAAAGAAAGAATTTAAAAAAAAACGAATCGAATTTTGGGGCACTTTGGGGTCGTTTATTGTTTTAATTTGTACCTCACACACGTCTCCTAATTATTTCAGAATTATGCTGATTTTTCTAGATTTTTATGTCAATCCGCTCTGGTAGGAATTTACCACTGACCCATGTTTTATTCGAAGAATTTTATAAAGTAGTTTAGATTATTATTATTTACATTTATATATTGGTTCTTCTAAAACTAAGCTTGCTTAGTGGAAGGTTGAATTCAATTTCGTTTCATAAGGATTTTAAGATGCTAAAATGAAGTTATTTTCTTTCAGTGATAATACATAATACAGTGAAGCTCGAAACTCGAAATATTTTTATTTTGTGTAAGTAAATAGGCGTTTTTTTATAATGATGAGCTCAACAGCTTTATTAAAGGATGGACTTTAATTTGGGATTTTCGACCAAGGAATCCTAAATCCGAAAATAATCACTACAGATGTCCAAATTTTTTGGTCGATTAGAGCTAGTAGCAAAAAGCACTTAGGCTGTGCAATTAGCTGTTCGTTGAACCGTGATGCCGGGAGATAATTTCCAAAGTGCCCACTGATGTTTGCCATAAAAACACACGATATATTTACGGGTTGTTGCTTTTTAAATATATATATATTTTCATAAATTATTGCTTAAATATTTGTTTATACAATTAGTCTATATGCTTAAAACCCAACGCATTTTTTAACTCTTTTTCTCTGTTATCTACAACGGCATTTGATTTTACAAATATATATTTTTGCTCCTTGATGTGGGCTTCTACAAAGGTACTGGTCAATCTATGCTTGAATTGTCGCATGCCTAAAAACCATATTATCCAGTCTGCTTGGTATCTAATCCTATTAAGAGGTTCACAAGTATTCAAATGGGGAAAAAATCGGTAATGTTCTTAAACTGATTACTTTGTGTGTTGATTATGATTGTGCGACAGTTTTCAGTACACAGTTAATAAAGTCGTATAAATGCTAAATCAGCTTTTGTAAAATAAGATTCGCTAGTTGCACCATTTCAGCCAAATATCATAGGTCAGACTATTTTTTTGTTGGTTGTGCAACTGATTATAAGGCAGTTTTTCGTAGGAGTACATAAATATTATAGGTTTTGAAATGTGCTTTGGAAATGTAAATTATTATGGATAGGAACTGAAGAGTTCCCTCTTGATTGGTTTTGGCATTAAGTACATCCAAAAAATGTTACGTAATGTTCCAACTGACTCTGTATACATATATCGTTATAGGCCTATTGGTTGATTTTAGACGCTTGGCACTCTTTTTGCGATTTTTCATTTACCTAATACTCACAAAAAGCACATCAGCCCAAAACTCTGGAACACAAGGGCCCGCGGATATAAGCCGGAATGGAATCCGTTGTCGAGTAGTCGTCCGGTTTTTAATCTGGAACCTAATTCAAATGTGCCCTTCTCTACACCTCCTCATATTTTTCGTATTGTGCACCAATCAGCCTCCCGTCTCATTTTTGCCATCTTTGCCTGATAACACGCCACAACAAGGAATTGTAAAAAGTATGTCTGCTGCTCCTCTCATTTTCTGTAAAAAATTGCACGAAATGCATTATATAGCGGGGATATAGCGAGGTGATTGGGGGCTTCCATCAGCAGGCCTGCAAATAAAGAGCAAAAACCAAAAGAAACATGAGTCGAGAATAGCTTGTCAACCATTTAAGCGATGTACTAGACCGTGGCCAGTACACTGCTCAACAGCTCCGTTGTCTCAATTAACTATAGTTATACATATGTATGTATGTGGATATCGGCAAAAGGGGTGGGGCAGCAGGGATTAGGGAGGGGAGGCGTTATCAGCCATCGGGGTCCCAGAAAACGAGCGCTCGGCATGCACATGTTTGATGTTGTGGGGTTGCAAACGGGGGTATATTAATTGAATTTAGCCAAAGTAGGGTGTGTTATTTGCTGTTCGATGGAGAGTTCAAGTACTGAGATTTGGGTTAAGCATCTAATAAATTAATTCTAAAAAAATTTATATTTTTAAATAATTATTTTGAAAAAAGAATTTAGAGGAGATTGTTTAATAATGCCAAGATCACACATTAAGTTTTAGGAACCTCTATGCATCAGTGTTTTGCTAGTCAAATAGAAAAAAAAACAAGAGAGAACGCTATAGTCGGGTTGGTGTCCCGACTATCTAATACCCGTCACTCGGCTAAAGGGAGTGCGAGGGAGATGGAGATATAAACTTCGATCAGGCTTAACTTTTTAACGAATGGTCCGATTTAAAAAAATTTCTTCTACATTTCGATAGGTATAACCAAACACAAAAAAAAATGCATTTATACTTCTCAGAAATCTTTTAAAATGTGGGCGCCAGACACATTTTAGTAACGTTTCTGGGCGACTATGGGCGATTGTGGGCGTTAGAGAGGGCGTGGCGGTCGTCTGAAATAAACTTGCGCTGCGTAGGAAGCCCAAGAATATGTGTTGGTAATCCCAATATTCTAGCTTTTGTAGTTTCCGAGATCTCAGCGTTCATCCGGACGGACAGACGGACATGGCTAGATCGACTCGGCTAGTGATCCTGATCAAGAGCTTTATAGGGTCGGAAAAGCTTCCTTCTACCTGTTACATACTTTTGCACGAATACAATATACCCTTTTACTCTACGAGTAACGGGTATAACAACCTCGGTTTCTTTGTTCGTTTCACTTGAACCAATAAAATAAATTGAACCACAAGATTATCCCTTTTAGATGTGCCCGTGCACTTAAGCTAATATCTCCTAAATTGGTCGATTGTTTTGAATATAACTAAATTAGGTATGCACATTTTTACCCTGCACCCTGAAACTTGCGTCTCAAGATCAGATTATCTATGTAGGTGCTAAACGTCCAAAAAGATCTTGAATCGCGACAACTGAATCACGACGTGATTCGCACATTAAGAAAGCCGCAAAACGGAAAGCCAAACAAAACAAATGACTCAACAAACCAAAAGAACCGAAAGCACTTACAGTATGACTTGTTTAAAACGAACCGTAGGGTAAGTACACTTGTTCTGAATCAAAGTTCAGTAATTGGTGGATTATAATCTACTATAGCATTTCCTAATGAAGTTGCGACTTAAAGAAGCTACCCTGTATGGGTGAGCATCCTACTAGCCAAATGAACTCACATGAAGCGAGTGTATCGAGTTGGTCTCGTAGCCGCCCTTGCTTTGCATCTGGGTTGAGATCGCGTTGAGGCGGTTGGCCGACAGTTCCACGTCCGCCGATCCGATGTGGCCCGTGTGGACGAAGTTGGTGGGATTGCCGATCATGGACCGGTCGATGCGCAGGCGTTGGTGTGGGCGGCGGGAGGGGGAGCGCTGCTGCTGGAAGCAACAGGAGAACCACTGCAGCCAGATCTCGCCGGTGCTGGCCATCTTCCCCTTTGCTCGCTGGCTGGACGGCGTATCAGTCTTTTGGTAGTGCTGCCGATCAATCGTGAGGCTGCTGCTCCCAGCCAGGTTGACGACTCTGTGGGGCGTGGGCTACGCACCGAAGTAACTGTGACGATGAAAAGAGGATGGGGCTTCGATTAGACATTTTAAAGACTGAATATTAAATGTGCCTAAGGTTCTAGAATTTCTAAGTCCAATAAATCAGACATGAATTTCTACATTTTGTAAGTTAAATAAAAAATAATATTAGACTTTTAAGAAAAAAGATGCATTTCAGGGCTATAGGAACAAAAGCTGTGCTACAAAAATAAACTAAAAACTAATTTAATTGATAAACATATTGTGAAATAAAATTGCGCAAAGGAATTAATTCAGTTACAACCAATAACAGTTATGGAACCTAAAATATATATATTGCTCCAGAAAGCCAGTGACGTACAGATTTATGAGATTTATTTTACAGTTATACGTATATATGTAAACATTTATGTATTTACTAGTTGTGTGGGCGGAGTATCTGTATCTACAAGATGTGTGTCTGCTCTACTTGCTGCCCCACTTGCTACCTTGCTTTTCACTCGGCTACACATTCGCTAATACAGATTCAGATGCAGACGCGGACACCTTGGGCAACCATATAGCATCCATCCACAGATTCGAATCACAGAAACAGAACAACAGAGCTACATGGCCCGAGGCGTTGCCTGGGAAGCCGCAAAGTAAAGAACAAAATATTGCAAAAAGAAAAAACAAAACCAACAATTAATTGGCACTTTTGTGTAATTAAGATTGAGAGAAAGACACAAAAACCAGCCGAAAGCAGCAGAAAAAGACGGGTTGTCACTCACGATCTTCGTGGCTTGCGCGCACAGCTAGTGTTCTGGAAAATATCTTGTTTGTTTCTTTCGTCTGGATACATTTCCCTTGAAAAGATATCCCCACGTCAACTGAATAAATACAGTAACGCTGACTTAATCATTGGTATTGACCAGCTGTTTTGGAGGATCTAATGCAAAAACAGATTCAAATTGGGAAAATTACAATAAAATCATAAACTTATATTTGTATACTCATTATTCAAAGGCCCTAAAATAAATTAAACTAGATATTTTTTAAATATTTTTTACAAGACATTTAATTAAATTTCCGACTAAGCACAGCTGGAGTTTGATTTTAAATAACGATTTCTGATTTCAAAAAAAAATGTAGTAAATATTCCAAAATATAAAATAGTTAATGTTTTACACAACTCATCACCAATGTTTAAAAAAAAAAAAAAAATTATTCTACGATATTTTAAAAAGAAATAAGTGATTTAAACGTTTTGTGCCAGAAGATGGCCTGCTCTCTGCAGTTATTTGATCCCTATTCCTAACAGAATTCCAATTAAAACTGTCTCCGACTTCATTAGATCACCTGAGATGGTTACGTGGGTATGACAAACTTTTTCCGCGCAATTTCCGCCGTTGGTCTAGCTTCTTCCAAACTTCTTGGGCTTTCTACACGCGTCTTTTGTCTCCTTCTAGCCATTGGGCAATTAAAGCTGCTCAAGCGTCTTTAATGCGCAGTGAAAACAAAATGAAAGTGCCAGGCGGCAGGGCAGAGATGTGGAGTTGGAGCTCGCGACGGTTGACGACTCGGACTTGGGGCTGGAGCTGGATCTGGAGGCCGGCTTGTTGTAGCCAACATATGTATCTGCACTTTCCGAGAGCGAACGTTAACGTTATTATCTCAAATCGCGCTACGACGCGTGTCACACAAAAGAAAGAATGCACGAATAAAAATTATGTCGATACTCCATTTTAATTATATTTTGATGTGAATTAGGTTAAATCGAGATGAATTTTTTACATGTCAACGATAGATGGTTTAATAGGGTAGTAAGCAACTGGTAATGATATTGAAAATTGCAACATTTATACTCGTTCCCTTCCAATTTTCTCCCTGTGTAGCAACAGCTTTGGCAACAACAAGAGCCAAGCAGGGGTAATTGACGGAATGAGGGAATGACGGGAAGGAATGAGCGCCTGACGAGCGGCAAATGCGCTAAAGCGTTTCAATTTTCTGTGTCAAAAGGTTATTAAAGTGAGAGATGCCCACGAGATATGAATAGACCCAGGAGAAGACCAGTGAAATGCCTGCACCGAGAAAAGAAAGAAATAGTTAGTCTATTATTAACTTGAGAAATATATTATTGAAAACTAACGTTTTCGTTTTTTTTCGTTCTACAAACAAAATTTCTACACTGAAAAGAGAAAATGTCTACACACGTTTGGTGTCATCCGAATGCAGCTTTAAACGCAATATTCTCTTCAGAAATACCTGATTTTTTGCAGTGCTTTATTTATATACACAAATGTAACCGCAGTATTCGAAGGTACGCACGTTTTCCACTGACTTTTGTTTTCGCATTTAACTCGAACTGGGGATGGAAATCAAGTGTTTATCAAGCTTGTCTGCCGGTTTATGTAAATAACATTAATGCACAAACACATTGTATCTATCTACATTGTACAAACATGAGCGTATATGTATATACAATGTGCATGTTTAGAAAACGAAAGCTGGACAACCGTTAATTATCAATAGAGTGACGCACTTATCCGGTGGTAAAATATTTCCAAGGGGAGATTGATAAAAATAAAATACAAGAAACCCCGACAGACTGGGTATGCGTAATTTGCCGTTTTGCAAATTACTTTGCAATAATCATAAACAAATGGATTCCCAATGTGTACTCGACTTTTCGTCTGCTCTCGCAGTTGCTGACATCATCGTCTGCTGCGATCGGGCGGGGTTATTGAATTGAAAAAAGTAAAACGAAAAATGGGCAAACTCGAGTAATTATAATTACATTTAAGGAGCTTAAAACCCGATGTTTTTGTGCTGAGCGAATGAAAACTTAACGACGATCAAATCAGAGATTTCCATTTCCAAACTTAACGGAATTCGTTGGGGGTACAGTTTTGTTGAATGGAATTTTTTAATATTATCAACTTTTATATTTATTTAAAGAATTAATTCACTTTAGGTACTTTTTTTTTATTTTTTCATTTATTGAACGTTTTTACTTTATGACTATTTTTGAATCATCAAAATGCAATTAGTAAAACGAGAAATCAAAAAAAAATATTTTGTTTTATTCTGTTTTTGTAAAAAGTCAAATTAACCGCATATTTCACTTTATTTCTCATAAATTGTCGGAGTAATTATGTATATTTCATAAATCATAACAGCAAATATATCACATTTTTATACGAATCATTGCCAATATTTATGTAGTCATAAATATTAATATGAATGAAGAGCCATTACAAACCGAATATGGAGAAACCTCGTCTTAGTGGATTAGCGAGCCCATTAAAGCTACCCAAGTCCGTCTAAAACTTGACCCACAAACTCCCCAAATAAATAAACAGCAAACTCGTAATTTGGCAAACCTCCGACAATTCACACGCGTCAAAGACAGCAAAACTTTGGTAATTTCTCCCCGCGCAGCGGAAATGAAACGTATGCAAAGTGTTTGGGCAGCGAGAGTGGGGGAGCCCAAATCGAAATGATGTACCATCATGTTACATCACTTTTGGGCACAACAAGCGACAAAGAAGGGGCTGGGCCCAGTTGAATGTCGGATGCACGACGTCGATGACAACATGTTTTGCATATGAAGAGAGCTCGCCGAAGCGGGGTTCAAGAAACCAATAAACTGAGCGTACAAGTTACATTTAAAAGAGCTCTTAATCGAATAGTTGGATTTGCAAGCATTGTGCTGGGCAGCAGTTCCATTATTTCCCTCGGATTTCTTTATTTACAACTTGTGGCTTGTTTCACAATAATCACTAAAGAGCACTCGTTGCACTCCACAATCACTTCGGATGAATCATCGTCCTCGGGTCCATCGAACAGATACTGACCGCCGCATCGGCAGTCGTACGCATAGCTCCACATTGTAGCCGACCCTTTGTCTGTTTTAGATTCGGTTTCTGATTCTCGAAAGGGAGGAGCCGTTGGCTCGTCTACTTCTTCGATTTCCACTTGGATCCTCTTCATTTCATTCAGCTCCACAGAGGCGTATATGTTGCTGTGGGCCCGGAATTTCGACTGCAGCAATTCGGCATCGTAGTGCTTACGCTTAATGGGATCTTTAAGCGTGTTCCACGCCGCGTTTATCGCATTGAATTTGCTGTTCTGGGCCTCCGATCCCGGATTTGGGTCATCGAGCTGTCGTAATTTGTCGGGATGACATTGTAGTATCAATTGTTTGTAGCTGCATTTGATCTCTTCGAAACTGGCCGTGGCCGGCACATTTAAAAGTTCATAAAAGTCGGGCATCTGGAAAAGGAAAATCCGTAAAGTAGATGTAGGGAAAACATTAATTTCTCTTTACTTACTTTTAGTTTACTTTAAATGTTAAAGAGTTTCGTTTACCACTTTATCTTTTATTGTTCGTTTATACACTTTATTTGCTATTATTATTTGATAGCTAAAGTTTAGCTGCCGTATTTCCTCTTTTTAAAATAAATATTGTATATTAATTATTTGACTGTTAACTAAATATTATTTTCAAACTTGATCTTTCATTCAACACTCTTTATTGGAAAAGCATTTAACCAGGTGGTTATTAGCTTTCGAGCATATTAAGAACATTAACTACATTTTTCATGATTTAAATGTTACACTCCCGATGACAGGTACCAAAAATTGTTCGCAAAGTATCATCTAATGTAGATGGTCAAAAATATCTGATCAATAATATCTTATCACTGTTAGGGAAAATTATACTTTGGATCTCATTATTTTCATGATTTCTCCTCGCAAGTAAGTTTAAGTTGTACTTTGGCTAGTTAGTTAAGAGCTTTGTAAAATAAGTAAATTCTTTACGCTTACTTCTCAGCAAAAAATGTGCGATCAGAGAGCGTGGCGTTTACCAACACTGCATGTTCTAGTGCAGAAAAACAGCTGTTTGTTGTTTACACGGAACGCGACGCTCGGCGGAATTAACAACAGTTAATTTAATCAATATAAAAACGGCACCCCCATCTCACGTACACAGGCACACCCACACACAGACAGCCTTTGTTGTTGGAAAAACGGAAATGTCCCCAAGAAGGAGTGCTTCTGTATGCGAGTGCTTGGTGTTGCTAGGTGGTGATAAACGTAATTTCCACACAAATCAACGCTGCAAATGCATTGCATGTCCGCCGATCATAATTCCCAGTTCGTAGATCCCCATAAAAGAGAAAAGTCGGACATATTGTCAAAAGTCAAGCCCCAATTGCACTTGGAGAGCCGAAAAACAAGGTCAACAAACTGGTTCGGCAGCAGCAACCAAAAAAAAGAGATATAAACTCGAACAGCCAATGTAGCATCGCACACGTTGACCCAATTTCAAAATTAGCGAAAAAGGAAAGGGGCGAAAAACTTGCCCCAAGACAGGAACTTATAGCTAATTAATAGCAGACACCGAAATCGAACAGCGGGCATCTAATTTAGAACGCACGCACATACGATTTACTTGGGTGCCGCATGCAACTCGAAACTTGCCTTATAAGGTGGTGACGGCTTTTCCTGCTCGCAGGTCACGTGTGGAAAACTTTTGTTGTTCCGCCGATTTGTTTATAAATTGGGTTCGGTTTCGTTTTCGGGAGAGGGAAACACACCACCCACTCACTTTTCAGAACCGTTTCAGTCGCCTGAGTCTAGCCCTTTTTCCGAACAGATAAGCACGCGTCTTGCACTCTCCCGCAATCAACAGAAGTCGTCATGTAAAACTGTATTTCATCTGCGTCTAGTTCGCGTTTTTGCACGGCGTTTCGGGGTTTAAACAGCGCGATTATCGCTTGCGGGTGTTGAAAGTGTTCGAAGTATCTGTGTGACCAGACAATGGGGATGTGGAAAATATATCAAAATATCAATATATCGATATTTTTGCAAAAAAAAATTATTGATATCGTGATATTTTTTTAGCCAAATATCACAATATCGATATTTTATATTTCGTTCCGATTGGCAATTGTCAGCTCACAAATGTTTCCATAGAGGGCGCCCGTTTCCCTAAGCCAGTTTCCCCCTTCCGCCAATTTTGGCGCTCCTAAATGTTAGATTTCATGGTTTTTCTAACAGCAATGTTAAGATACAACGTTTTCTTACATTGGCAGAGCAGCGGCAGAGGCGCAACAGTTTCATATCTTGGACGCTTCTGAAACTTGCTCAAAAATGATTGCATTTTGAAATCAAAACAGACGGGTAATTTAGAACGGTGGCAGCACCAGCTAGGAGTGTGTACTGGCTTAGCCGACAAGTGGCAACGTGGACACGGCGCTCCGAACTAGTTCCGACTGCCAAAGCAACCCTGCGCAGCGATGCTCGAACTGTCAACGCCACTTCCGCCTTCTTTCCGTGCGGTTCTTAAACATGACTGGTTTAACGAACAGGGTAAGTGCCGAAAAAACGACTTTAACACGGCCCGAGCACCAAACAAATGTGTGCATTTCTTCGCGCACAGTGGTGGCCACCGCGAGAGTGGTAAAATGTGTGAAACGCGCAGTTGGAAGTGGAAGTTTTGAGTGTTTGAAAGGCGTCTCGCCTTACACGTGCCAAAGAACAGAGCATATGTGATAATCTGGAGTGAGTTGCTGGCCAGGAGCTTACAGATCATGGAACGTGTTGATTGCTTCAAGAAAACGGCGTCCTGATTGAAACTAAGGCACCACACACATTTGTTTATGCGCTCGCCGCCAAACCTAACCTCACAAAATTTCCGAATTGTTTTCCTATTTTAATTCACTTTCCTTCAATTTCAGACCGTTGTTATTGATGGTCGCGGCCATTTGCTCGGCCGCCTGGCCTCCGTGGTGGCCAAGTACCTGTTGCAGGGCGGCAAGGTCGCCGTCGTCCGCTGCGAGGAGCTGAACCTCTCCGGACACTTCTACAGGAACAAGATAAAGTTCCTGGCCTACCTGCGCAAGCGGTGCAACGTGAACCCGGCCCGTGGTCCCTTCCACTTCCGTGCTCCCTCCCGGATCTTTTACAAGGCTGTCCGAGGTATGTATCCTTCTGGGGAGGAGTTGAGTAAAGTTGAGTTCAGCGCAGTTCCATGATGTTTTCAAACCTTATTACCTACATTATTTGAATGAGAAGCCATGTAAACAAAACATAACTGAGAGATACTGCTGCTACTCCTACTGCTCTGACTCTATAGCCTCTGTAAAAACGATTCCTAATCTCTGTTTTCCTCTATTTTAGGTAAGCGTAAATTACTGATTGAAAGCTGCTCCCCCTGCCATGATGATTATCACATTCTTACCTACATTATTTGAACGAGAAACCGTGTAACGAACTCTTAACTGACGCTCCTAGCTACCTTAACTTCTTCCCAAGATTGTGTATCCTCGACTAACGGCTGTCCTCTCCATTTCAGGCATGATCCCACACAAGACCAAGCGTGGCCAAGCCGCCCTCGCCCGTCTTCGAGTCTTCGACGGCATCCCATCGCCCTACGACAAGCGTCGCCGCGTCGTCGTGCCCATCGCCATGCGAGTGCTGACTCTGCGCTCCGACCGCAAGTACTGCCAGGTCGGCCGCCTGTCGCACGAGGTAGGCTGGCACTACCAGGACGTGATTAAGAGCCTGGAGCGCAAGCGCAAGGCCAAGCTCCGCGTCACCCTGAAGCACAACCGCGAGCTGAAGAAGCTGACGGTCAAGGCGCGCGAGAACATCGCGAAGGCCGCCGAGCCCTTCAACAAAATCATCAAATCCTACGGCTACGAGGTTTAAGGACAGCAACAAGGGCATAATTACGTACGTTCAGATGCGTAGCAGTTTTTTAAAAGAGAATAAAACAACATCTAGTTTAAAAAACAAATTCGTCTTGGAGGGTCTAATTTTTTTTTCAAGAAACATGTAAACAAGTCTGGTTGGTTTTGAGCACTGCTCCATGTTGTATGGCCCTATCTTCTCTATGGCAGGAATAGACAGCCACCAGATTTCGTCTAAAATGTCCCTGAACGAGGCCAAGGGCACTTTAAAAATGCTTTAACAACAACGCCCATGCTATACGCCCCGAAAGTTGGTTTTTCACCGTTGGGGTTTATTTTTTCTCAGAATCCTTGCTCTACTTTTTGAGTCACATGCTAGTTAATAGCCAGAAGAACGGAATCCTAATGCTTGTTTTTGCGAGTTGAAAACGCGATGAACTTGCTGAAGTAAGGTACATAAGGCCACAGTGAATACCAATAAGTTGTACCTTTATTAATATCAAAAAAAATATAGATAAGACTTTATTCAGGTTTCTGCTTAAAAATGCTTAAATATAATAATTATTGTTCATATTAAAAATGATTAATTTTTGGTAAATTATCGTCCGTTTCTCTATAGGTATTTATTATTTATTGCGTTAAAAAACACTTATAATTATGATTGTACTGGATCTCAAGGTTATTAAAAGATCACCTATATCATTGTGATAGTTTCTTGTTGGGTTTTTAATATTTTCAAATAAAACGAGGAATTTCTGTTCGGAGATTACGGTTTCCTTTGCTAGACTGTTTTTCACCTGTTGGATATGAAACAAAAATACCTCTTAACGAGGTAAAAAAATAGTGACGACCGCACCTTCAACATGCAAAAGATCTGATATCATATTTTGTGACGAAAAATAATTTTACATTCGAAAATATAAAAACACTTTCTAAAATTTACTCATTCGGCCCGCTTCAGACAAATGTATAAGATTTTACCCACACGAACATTTTCTATTGTATAAATTATTTATTTATTTATTTATTTATTTATTTATTTATTTATTTATTTATTTATTTATTTATTTATTTATTTATTTATTTATTTATTTATTTATTTATTTCTTTATTTCTTTATTTCTTTATTTATTTATTTACTTATTTACTTAATTACTTATTTACTTATTTACTTAATTACCTATTTATTTATTTATTTATTTATTTTTTATTTATTTCTTTATTTATTTTTTATTTATTAAAGTTAATAATTGTATAATGGAACGGTTTAAAACAATTTTACCGATTCCTTGACCCTAAAATACAGTTTGGATATGCACATACAAAATTTAATGCTTCTAAGCACGTTAGATAAATAATTGTAATTTTTTTAAAGATTAAAAAATTACTTTTTGTCATTCAATAACACCAGTTTACAAAAAAAAATTGATGAAATATACCATGAAGGAAACCTTTGTTTTCCGGTAAGGTACGTCTTTCTGATTCAGAAAAGGGCACTTCCAATTTTTTTTATGGATAAATTTTTTTTTTAAGTGTAAAAAACGTTTTTTACACTTTTGTTATTTCTAACTCGAGTTCTGGCTAACCGATTTGGGCCATCAAAGACTCGTTTAACAGGTAATAGATTGCCCTCTAACTTTCTTATACACAGCATTGAGATCCATTCATTAGATTAGTAGCTACATTTCGTCAAAGTTGAAAAAGTTGGAAAAAATGCAAAAATGCTGGCATAAATGGCTTCGCTAAAAATACACGCCTAAAAACCGAAATTAGTTTTATAACTTCTACTTAAAGATACATCTTTAAGCCAACTAATAAGACCATCAACTCCAAAAACAACCAAGGTTTCGATTTTATATCGATTTTTTACGTTGGGGAAAACGGGTATTACAGCCCTGTTAGAGCCCTGTTGAGCCAGTTAACAGCTGTAAACGGCCAAAAAATCACCGTTTTCGGAAGCTTCAAAAATGCATATTAAATTAATTTGCTGGTGGATTGCAATGATCAATATCTTGTTTTCTTCGTGTAAGAACCTTCTACCAGAGAAAACTATAAAACTAATTTCGGTTTTTAGGCGTGTATTTTTAGCGAAGCCATTTATGCCAGCATTTTTGCATTTTTTCCAACTTTTTCAACTTTGACGAAATGTAGCTACTAATCTAATGAATGGATCTCAATGCTGTGTATAAGAAAGTTAGAGGGCATTCTATTACCTGTTAAATGAGTCTTTGATGGCCCAAATCGGTTAGCCAGAACTCGAGTTAGAAATTACAAAAGTGTAAAAATCGTTTTTACACATAAAAAAAAAATTTATCCATAAAAAAAATTGGAAGTGCCCTTTTCTGAATCAGAAAGACGTACCTTACCGGAAAACAAAGGTTTCCTTCATGGTATATTTCATCAATTTTTTTTTGTAAACTGGTGTAATTGTTAAAACACTTAAAACTTAACTTTTAATCATTAAAACGATGAGAAAACATGAATTCCATAAGGATCCGATAAGAGTGAGAGAGTAGCCCTACTTGCTGCAACGTGTTTTCATAAAAAAAAGCAGAGGCCATTTTAAAAAAAAATTCGATATTTTAAAAACTAAAAATGGCTCCAACTGTTTACAAAAATCGATTGTAACTAACAATATGGCGCATATATTGATTTATAAAAAAAAAATTTTAAAACAAAATTTTTTAGAATCTTAATTTGTTTTTATTTTTAAGAAAAAAAAAACGTATTTTTTTTTACATTTTTTTTTAAAGAAGAGGTTTTAGAAGAATTAAATCAAAACACATGAAGTCACGCGGATTCATATAACCGGAGATAAAGATTTTCAATGAGAGGGTACTTTTTCAAATTTGTCAATTTTTGGAAAACTTTAAAAAATTATAACTAAAAAAAAAATTTTTTTTCGGACAAATCCTGATACACGTGATTGCTCATTTTCCGAATAGAACATGTAAAAAAAATTTTCAGGCAAATCATAAATGTAAAATTTTTTTTTGGCCCAAATCTGTTTGGCTCGTAAATGAACGGCCCTTAGGCAGCATTAATTGTTATGAGCTGGCAAAAGTGGCTATTTTCGTTTCTTAATAACTTTTAAACGTGATTTTTATACCCGTTACTCGTAGAGTAAAAGGGTATATTGTATTCGTGCAAAAGTATGTAACAGGTAGAATGAAGCGTTTCCGACCACATAAAGTATATATATTCTTGATCAGCCGAGTCGATCTAGCCATGTCTGTCTGTCCGTCCGTATGAACGCTGAGATCTCGGAAACTATAAAAGCTAGAGGTATGGTATTTGGCATGAAGATTCTTGGAGTTCCTACGCAGCGCAAGTTTATTTCAAGAACGTGCCACGCCCCCTCTAACGCCCACAATAGCTTATACACGATTTTAAAAATTTTAATATTTCGGAAAAGTAAAAATGCAGTTTTGTTGTGCTTATCAATACCTATCGAAATGTAGAAGAAGTTTTTTAAATCGGACCATTCGTTAAAAAGTTATGGCTCATCAAAGTTTATATATCCATCTCCCTCGCACTCCCTTTAGCCGAGTGACGGGTATTAGATAGTCGGGACACCAACCCGACTATAGCGTTTTCTCTTGTTTACAGTAATGTGTTATATACCAAAATTTAAGGAATCTCAAGGGCTATACAGTTTAAAGTTGTAAGGAAAATCGTTAGAGCCGTTTTTGAGAAAATTTAAAAAAAGCTAAGAAAAAAGTTTAAACAAATTTTCTTTTGTTTATATCTTTTTAACTTTTACATTTACACAAATTGCATATAGAAGGCGTTTATAGCATTTAAAAATACCTTTCAAACGAGATGCAGCACAAGTCTGTAGCTTTAGTAGTATAGAAGTTACGGCTTTCCAAATTATAGCTATTTATAGCTGTTTTCCCGCTAAACTAGCGGGTTTTTCCAAAAGTGGTAGAACAAAAGTTTTTTATATCGATGTGATGAACGTCATATCAAATTTTCAGAACTTAAAAAACATATTTTGGACAAACTGACAAACTGACAAACAGAATTAAATTTTCATTTTGGGAAGAAGAAGAAAATCTTATTTTGGCTATAACTTTTGAACGGATATGACCCCTAATATTAAGCGCATTTTCAGTAGCAATACAACTAACGTAGTCCGGGGGGCCAATTATCCCCCACCGGCCCCAACAGATCCAAATTTCTAAATTTTCACTTTTACACTTTCACCGCTCTCCCTCCCAAACCAATTGATTTTCTTGAGGTCTTGGTATGCAATCCTTTAAGTTTTAGCAATACCTTTAATTTGGTGTATTACTCATTACGATCGGACTATCACAGCAGATTTTCAATTTTGCGGCTATATAATAGTAGTCGCCTTCGCACACTCTCCTTGTGCGCTTCGTCACTCCGTCCATAGTGATTAATGAGTAATTGCTTGAGGATGATTTGTGTTCCTTGGAAAATTGTGTTGAGCATTTTAAGAGTGTTTGTTTGTATGATATTCACTTTAGCATACTCCTCGTTTGCAGTCTTGATTTGGAAAATTAGTTAGGCCTGAGCTTGGTCTACTTTAAAGTACTCTTGGCCATCAGTTGCGTTTCTTAGTTTGGCCATTTCCTCTCGATGCTCATTTGGAAAATATTTCTCTGCGTTGGATATGAATTCCATGTTAGCAGCCATAATAACGGCAAAAAGTTATATTCTAATGACCTGCAAAGAGTCCAGGAAATCGCATAATACCTTTTTATCCTCCTCGGGCAGGCTGACGATTGAAGGAAGCGGCGTGGTCGGAATCCAAAACTGATTATTCTAGTCAATTGAAGGGGAACTTTTCTCCGAGCCTTCTAAATAAATTGATTTCTCTTTGTCTACACTTATTGGAGTGGCACTTTCTTTCGAAGGTGGTCTGTCCAAGTCCGTTGGTGCACCACTTGAGTAGCTCTAAAATAAAGTAAGATTCCTAAATATAAACTTTTCAACTAACTATTAATGCCTTATTACCAAAGCTAGAGTTAAAATCAGAAATCAACGAATTCGGCAGTTTAAAAAAGTATAACTAATGTTTACGATGTGGTAATTTCTGTTTTTATAGAGAAATGTATACTAAACAAGAGAGAACGCTATAGTCGGGTTGGTGTCCCGACTATCTAATACCCGTCACTCGGCTAAAGGGAGTGCGAAGGAGATGGAGATATAAACTTTGATCAGCTATAACTTTTTAACGAATGGTCCGATTTAAAAAACTTCTTCTACATTTCGATAGGTATTGATTAGCACAACAAAACTGCATTTTTACTTTTCCGAAATATTTAAATTTTTAAAATGGTATATTAGCTATTGTGGGCGTTAGAGGGGGCGTGGCCAAATACCAATCCTCTAGCTTTTATAGTTTCCGAGATCTCAGCGTTCATACAGACAGACAGACAGGCGGACAGACGGACAGGCGGACGGAAAGACATGGCTAGATCGACTCGGCTAGTGATCCTGATCACGAATATATATACTTTATGGGGTCGGAAACGCTTCCTTCTAGCTGTTACATACTTTTGCACGAATACAATATACCCTTTTACTCTACGAGTAACGGGTATAAAAATTGTTATCAGTTTTTTTGAAGCTGTTTTAATTGGGGTTTCTAAGACAAAGAAAAGTTTTTTGTTTGGAAAAAACAATTGCAATCCAATATCCTCACGTTAGTCTTAATCAATATTTACACAGTGCAACACGAAAAATGTAACCGCAGTTTGGTTTTCAAAACCTGAAAGTACTCATCAATACGAGTTAAACCACATACGGCGTTCTTCTGGCTTAGCTCGCGTTTGGATATTACAGCGATTTAAAGATTTGGTGTAAAAATTGATCTATAAATGCAATATGTCTTCAAGTTTCAGGTACGCGTCCTTAACATTATTTTAGATAAAGACATTGAAAGGTACAACAAGTTATTAAATTTGGTTAAAACTATGAATATAAAATTGTAGACACAAAAACGTGAATAAAACATAGCATTTGGTATTAAAATACAATAAATACAATCTGGTATTTTTCCCGACATTTTGAAGCCTATCTCACGATAGCTGCACTTTTTCTATAAACGTTGTTCAGCATTTGTATTCCTTGGGTTAATACCTATCCGGAATACATACAGATAAAATTTCATTCGACTCTTGAGATATAGCGAATTTTTAATTGAAATTTTTAAATCGCTATAATATCCAAACACGAGCTAAGCCAGAAGAACGCCGTATGTGGATTAACTCGTATTGATGAGTACTTTCAGGTTTTGAAATCCAAAATGCAGTTACATTTCCAAACATTAAAAATGTTGCACAGTGTTATTGTATATCTCAATTGATATAAATAAATATAAGAAGACGATGACGAATTACCTAAGAACAGTCCAAAACAACACATGTAACTGTTCGTGGAATTGCCTATCCTGTCATCACATAAACTCCTCTTGCTCTGTTGTTGTTCGATGCAAAGTTGCTAAAGTAAAATCGTTTTCTTTACTAGTATACCTTGCAAATACAACAATTTTTTTACACACCCCGTAAGGAATTGATGAAGGAAAATGAGGATAATATTTATTTAATTTTAAATTCACTTAAAAAACATTTAATTTAAAATTAAAAATTTTTAAAAATATTTTTCTGAATGATATTTTACAAAGTTGCATACCAAATATTAAAATAACTCAAACGAGTCTCAAGTGCTGCATAAATTTGAAACCGGAGCTTAATTCTACAAATATTTTTAAAAAATAAAAAAAACGGGTCGTCTATCGAAAAAACGTTTCGATTTTTGAGAGACTTGACCCCAATTTGCCTGTCACGTTTCATTTTGAATAAGCTTTATCTTTTAGGTTTATTTGTTCTTCTTTGATTTTATAGCTATTTTGCTGTTTTCCCTCCAAATCTAGCACTTTTTCAAAAAGTCGTAGCACAAAAGTTGTATAGAGCTGTCTAATCTACCAAAATTTAGAACAGGGCCCTAACAAAGTGTTTGATTTATACACTTGACAAACAAAGTCCTCCGACATTTTGTTTTTAGAATGAATACAATAATACAAAATAATAACCTGCAGCCTTTATCTCACACACAAAAAAAAAAACTATGTAAAATCAACGATTTAATAGTGAAAACTGCCCCAACCCATAAATAATAGAAAATGACCCAAAAAATAGTAGATTACCTAAAAAATAGTAGATGACCTACAAAATAGTATTTTACCCGAAAAATATTGTAGTTTTTTTAAATTTATTTTTTTAACTATTTTTATTTTTAATTTAACTTGTTATATTAATGTATATTGTTTGTTATTTATAGACACTTACATTTCACAGATACTTAAACTTACAAATCAGGTTTCTTGCCTCCGCTGGGAATCGAACCGGGGCCGCAATCGTCGGAGTCGAGCACTCTAACCAGTAGGCCACAGAAGAATGATTTTCGTAGAGGAAAATCTTTTGACTTGAAATCAACATTTAAAAAAAAAAAAAAAAGGAAAAACATCATCTGCAAAAGCAGGATTTGAACTCACGACCCAGAGATTATGAGTCGGATACTCTAACCACCCTAAGTCCAGAAAAATAGTTGACCTACAATTTATAATTGTATTTTTAAAACAACAAAATACATGAAGGAAAAAAATAGTTTTGTTACGATATTAATTGTGGTGTCACTATTCGATGCCCCAAAAAATAAAACAACAAAATACACGCAAACAAATAAAATAGTTTTGCTACGATATTAATTAAGACGTTACTATTAATTTTCCAAATGAAGAAAACAACAAAATACATGAAAATTTCGTAAATAGGTTTTTCACTATTTTAATTGTTAAATACTATTCAATGAACAAAAAAATAAAACAACAAAATACATGAAAAATTCAGAAAATAGTGAACTACTATTTTTCTATGTTAATTTTACATAGTTTTTTTTTGTGTG